>SJYO01032592.1:2395021-2867903 GCA_006410555.1 Capra ibex
GGGGTTTTTTATTTCAGACTGTGACAAAGGTGACAAAGGGGTAGATAAAGGGTGCTTCACTACCCTGGTCTACGGTACTAGAAGCAAAAGACTTACAACTCGAAATTCGGTTGAAAAAGTGAGAGGAGAAAATGATAGTAGTTCTCCGAAAAATCGAGGAGAAGTGAAAGACGGTATTCCCGCCACAGTAGACGTATAGACTCCAATAACTATAAAGAGGACCGTTAGAACTAAGGTCGAACACAAAGAAGGTCAGGTCGCAAAGAGTACTACATGAGACGTATCTTCAAGTTATTCGTCCCACTGTTATATATCGGAACTACATGAGGAAAAGGACAAACCTTGGTCAGACAACAAGGTACAGGTCGAGATTGGCAACGAAGGACTGGACGTATGTCTAAAGAGTTCTCCGTCCAATCCACCAGACCATAAGGGTAAAGAAAGTCCTAAAAGGTGTCAAATAACACTAGGTGTGTCAGTTTCCGAAACCGTATCAGTTCTTTCGTCTTTATCTACAAAAAGACCTTGAGAGAACGAAAAAGGTACTAGGTCACCTACAACCGTTAAACTAGAGACCAAGGAGACGGAAAAGATTTAGGTCGAACTTGTAGTCCTTCAAGTGCCAAGTGCATAACGACTTCGGGCCGAACCTCTTAAAACTCGTAAGGAAATGATCACACACTCTACTCACGTTAACACGCTATCAGACTCGTAAGAAACCGCAACGGAAAGAAACCCTAACCTTACTTTTGACTGGAAAAGGTCAGGACACCGGTGACGACTCAAAAGGTTTAAACGACCGTATAACTCACGTCGTGAAAGTGTCGTAGTAGAAAGTCCTAAACTTTATCGAGACGACCTTAAGGTAGTGGAGGTGATCGAAACAAACATCACTACGAAAGATTCCGGGTGAACTGAAGTGTAAGGTCCTACAGACCGAGATCTACTCACTAGTGTGGTAGCACTAATAGGTCCAGTACTTCTAGGAAAAACATGTCAAGAAGACACATAAGAACGGTAGAGAAGAATTATAGAAGACGAAGACAATCCAGGTGTGTTAAAGACAGGAAATAGCTCGGCTAGAAACGTACTTTACAAGGGAACCATAGAGATTAAAAGAACTTCTCTAGAGATCAGAAAGGGTAAGACAAGAAAAGGAGAAAAAGAAACGTGACTAACGACTTCTTCCGAAAGAATAGAGAACGATAAGAAACTTTGAGACGTAAGTCTACGAATATAGAAAGGAAAAGAGGAAACGAAAAGTGGAGAGAAGAAAAGTGTCGATAAACATTCCGAAGAGGTCTATCGGTAAAACGAAAAAACGTAAAGAAAAGGTACCCCTACCAGAACTAGGGACAGAGGACATGTTACAGTGCTTGGAGTAAGGTATCAAGTAGCCCGTGAGATAGATAGTCTAGATCCGGGAATTTAGATAAAGAGTGAAGGTGACATATTAGTATTCCCTAAACTAAATCCAGTATGGACTTACCAGATCCCCAAAAGGGACAAAAGAAGTTAAATTCAGACTTAAACCATTATTCCTCAAGTACTAGACTCGGTGTCAGTCGAGGACCAGAACAAAACAACTGACATATCTCGAAGAGGTAGAAAACGACGTCTCTTATATTAGTTAGACTAAAACCACAACTGGTAGACCACTACAGGTACACATCTCAGAAGAGAACACAACAACCTTCTCCCACAAACGATACTGGTCACGTAAAAGAACCGTTTTGAGATAATCAGAAACGGGACGAATTAAGACGTAAGGTTCCCGTTTAAACGCACAATGAGGTCCACAAAGAACTGAAGGATGAAAACGTAAGGTCAGGGGACATTACTTTTCCTGTAGAAAAACCCCACAACCAAGATTTTCCAGAACATCCAGAAGTATCTTGGTAAGTTGAAGTCGAAGAAGTCGAAATGACCAACCCCGTATCTGAACCTAGTGACACTATAACTTACCAAACGGAACCTTTACTTGTCTCTAGTCAGACAGCAAAAACTCTAACGTAGGTTCATGACGTAAAACCTGAGAAAACAACTGGTACTACCGATGAGGTAAAGAAGACTCCCTAAGAACGGGTGCCATCATCTATATTACCAGTAGACTCAATTTAAGTGGGTAAGGTCAGGTAAAATCAAGTGACTAAGGATCTTACAGCTGTAAGTGAGAACGGTAGAGGACAAACTGGTGAAGGTTTAACGGAACTAAGTACCTAGACTGTAAGGTCCAAGGATACGTTATAACGAGAAATGTCGTAGCCTCGAACGAAGATAGTGGTCAGTGTAGGTGTCGACCCATAACAAAAACGAAACCGAGGTTGGGAAGTAAGATGGACCTCAATAAAGAGGTGAGTTGAGGTCATCGTATAACCCGTGGATGACTGGACCCCTCATGGAGAAAGTCATAGGATAGTAAAACGGAAAAGTATGACAAGTACCCCAAGACTTCCGTTCTTATGACTCACCAAACGGTAAGGGAAGAGGTCACCTGGTGTTAGACAGTCTGGAGAGGTGGTACTGGGTGGGTAGAACCCAACGGGGCACCCGTACCGAATCAAAGTAACTCAATCTGTTCCGACACCAGGATCACACTAATCTAACTGATCTAAAGACACTCATAGACCGGTGTTATAAAGTGTTTAGTTATATCTTGGAATAAAATCCCCACAAAGACAAATTTCTGTGGAATCGCTAAGGGACCACCGAGTCTGTCATTTCGCAGACGGGCGTTACACCCTCTAAGCCCAACCTAGTTAGCCAACCCTTCCAGGGAACCTCTTCCTTTACCGTCGGGTGAGGTCATGAGAACGGATCTTTTAAGGTACCTACCTCCTCGGACCACCCGATGTCAGGTACCCCAGTGTTTCTCAGCCTGTGCTGACTCACTGAAGTACTGTGCTGAAACTAACTCATATGTAACAACTAAATAACTGTAACTTGAATGTCGGTTGTCGTGGCAATGAGTACGGACTTACTTCGAGTAGATTGTAAGAAGGAGGGATTCCGTCTCGTACCGAAAGAACGAAATCCCTGTGGTCTGTCGTGAAGTTGTGATGAGCCTCCCCGGCAAACTTTGTCGCTTCACTGTTGTCTGTCGTGTGTTTAAGATTTTAATACCGAAATTCCCCTCGTGTTTTTTCTATGAACAAATATCGTACTCGCGGTTTTGTTCTTCCGTCTCGTGACAAACTGAAAGTGATCCTTTCACGTCACCGAGTTATCAAAGTGGCGAGACGTGTCTGGGTACTTACTGGTGCTTTTACGGGTTCATAGCTAAGATCCAAGGGTCATGGAAAATATTTCATCCATTTAACCGTTCAGACCTTAGACGTTTATTACTCTTAGTTCATTTTGAAACTCTTTTTATTTCAACCTCCCTAGTTTAATAGAATTCTGACTGATATTTCGTTACCATTAGTTTCGTCACACCATCAGTACATTGTCACCTGTAGTGACCGTGTCTTATCTCAGGTCTTCGTCTGGGTGTGTAAATGCCACTTTACTAAAAACTGTTTGTACGGTCCCTTTAAGTAACCTTTTCTTATTACAGTAGTTAATTACCACAATGTTGTCAACCTAAGGGTACACATTTTTTTTTACCTGGAACTGGGAATGGAGTATGGTATATGTTTTTAAATAAATTTTGACTAAAATTTACAATTATATTTCCTCTTTGTATACAGATCTAATTTTACATCCCTTTTTTAACTACTGGGACCCAAACCGTTCCTAAAAAATTTATCCCGTGTCTTGTGTTTTCTCTTTGAGTCATTCAACCTGTAGTAGTTTTAATTTTATAAACGAACGTTTTATGTGACGATAATTTGACTTTTCCGTTTAGTGTCTGACTTTAATTTATATAGGTTGTTTCGTGGAATCTTAAATATTTCTAAAGAATATTGAAATATTATCCTTTTATTTGTCGGGTCAGTTTTGCCCGTTTTCTAAACTTATCTGTGATTTGCTTTCTTTTGTATATTTCTTCTCTACGAGTTGGAGTAATCAGTTTTTCTTTTATGTTTAATTTCGGTATTTTCCTATGGGGGTGAGATGAAGGTGATCTAACTTATGTAAAATTTTATAACTGGTACAGTTCATTACCGTTTCAACCTTTGTCTCAGTAGTAAAAAGGACCGTCCTTCTGTTTTACCAAGTTGGTGAAACCTTCTGTCTAATCTTCAAAGAATGTTTTAATTTATACATGAATGGTACTATAGCTTGGTAAGGTAAAAATCCATAAATGAGTTTTCTTTAATTTCAAATACAAGTTTGGTCCTAAACTCGTGTCTACAAATGAACATTATTCGGTTTTGACCTTTGTTGAGTTTAGCTTAGTTTTGTTGAGTTTAGTAGTTGTCCACTTGACTATTGTTTAACACTCTGTACGTATGTCACATTATGATCACCCGTTACTTTTCTTACTTGATGACTGTGTACAACCTCTTCCTTTACCGTTCGGTGAGGTCACAAGAACGGACCTTTTAAGGTACCTGTCTCCTCGGACCGTCCGATGTCAGGTACCCCAACGGCGTCTCAGTCTGTACTGACTCGCTCACTCGTGTCGTGTGACTGTACGCCGTCCGACCTACTTGCAGTTCCGTCGGGCCCACTTACTTTCTTTGTTCTGGTCTTTTTCTCATGTATGACATCCTAAGGTAAATATACTTTACAATCCCTTACCATTGATTAGACACTATGTCTAGTCGTCTACTCACCGACGGACCCTGGTCCCCCTCCCTACGCCGTCCACCTCCCCGATGGTTACCGTTGATCCTTTGACCCCTAGACCTCCACTACCCATACAATAGAACTAATACCACTACTATACAACGATACAGTTTACATAGTCTAACATATGTACTTTGTACACATCAAATACCATATCAAATATATCTGTGTGTGTATGTGTGTCTTGTCACACCAAACCCTTCCATTCACCATGACTCTGTCTTCCGACGTTCTCTTCTCTAATCTCTCAGTACCTTGTTAGTCCCGAACCCCTCTTTCCCTAAAAGATCGTTCAGTTTCTTCTCCTTTCTTGACGTCCCGAACACCAGAAACCTCCTACGATTGATCTTGTCTGACGAACAAACCTTCTCGTACAAACCCCGTAATCACCCCCTACTCTTTTCCTTAAATTCGACCTTGTTTAATACCCCACTAAACTAAAGAGTTCGACTGAAGGTCGACGCCAGAAACCACCTATCTCCCCGACTTATGTCCCACAGTCTCCCTTTTGGTGCAAAATCATGTAACTGGGACCGTCATTATGTATTATATCATAATCTAAATCCATCTCTTACTCACGTCTTTATGGTAGATGGATAGGGGAGTGAGAAAGGAAATAAGTAAGTCGTGAATGAGTAAGGGGAGATATCCGGTCTGTGAGACCACCCCACACCCTCTCTTTATTCACACAGAGAGTATACAACCTCTAGGTTCCTTATGAGTCTAGAACCGAAGGGACCACGAGACGTGCACGCCTCGTCTTCCACCTGCTACGTTAGTCAAATGTTAAGTTTAGTCAAGTTAGTTAAGTCACGACTACAAAGAATACGGGTACCTTAATTAATCTAGTATCGTTATTAGGGGTGGGTCCCCTTCTCAAATACTGGATTCTACCCCTTATCACCCACTCCCCACAAACGATTGAAGTCAATAGTCTCTCCTTTGGACCAAAACGACCCCTTTCGTTCTCGCTCAGACCCGTTCTCGGGTGAGTTCACCAACCCACGTCGTCCTCTACCCCCAATCTCAAGTTCCTTTTACGGACCGACCTATACGAACCCCACCAGTAACCGGGACTTTTACGTACCTTAGAACCTCCCTCTCTCCCTCACGCCTTTCTCCACCAGTCCCAGAGTCGAACCCCGTCGGGCGTCTCGAGTCTGGTTCACGTTCTTCCTCTTCTGACGCGTACGCGTGTGTTCGTCCCCCGAAACAACCCCGCCCTCGCCCCGGAACAATCCTTACGTTTAAGGGCTCGCCATGGATAGGGTCTGGATGACTTAGTCCCTGAGATCCCCACACCGGGTCCTCCTACACAAAATTGTTCGGGAGGACCCTCAAGACTAGAATTTGAGCTCAAACTTTTGGTGACCGGGTCGATAAAATTCGATCTAGTGAGGGACTCTCTACCGACGAGGCATCCCTCAAGTATTACTCTTTCCCTACGACACTAACTGTCGGCAAATCTTTAACGTTTCGCGAGTCGTTCTGATCCCGGAATAAGTAAGTACGAATAAAGACTAAAGCTAGTTGGAGTAAGCCAGTCTATGTGAATACAAAAGTCCGAAACAAAACCCCGAGGAGGAGAAAAAGGGGAGAGTTTGCCTTTGATTTTAGAGTCAAGTACTTATCCTATTGACTAACTTTTTCGTACTTCGAAACCCCCTCCTCCCTACGCTCGTTCCGTGTCGACCTCAAACGGACTTTCCTGTCCAAACAAAAACACCCACTGTAACCGAACGAAAACAAAGAAGGTCGCACCTTCGTGTTCCGACTACTGAGTGTAATTGACGACTTTCAGAAATTTAAGTTTGTCGTCGACAGTTTTATGCTAATCCCGAAAGTCTGTATTACTTTCTTCCCCCTATCAGGGATTTTTACGTCCGAACCTAAAGAGTCCGAAAACGCCTCGGAATCGAGGTTCACTCTAAAGCCCAACCTCGTCCGTCTCTAGGGTAACAAAGGGTCGCTTCTCTTTATCGTCGAGATTATTATGTAAAGAGAAGAGAGAAGGACACTATTTATTAAAGACTAAAGAGGTAGAGTCCGAGTTATCGTCGTACACACACATGATTCAACGAAGTAAGCACAGGCTGAGACACACTGGGTATCTGGATCTGACGGTCCGAGGAGACAGTACCCTAAGAGGTCCGTTCTTATGACGTCACCCAACGGTACGAGAGGAGGTCCCATAGAAGGGTTGGGTCTCTAGCTTGGGAACAGAGAATGTAGAGGACGTAAACGTCCGTCCAAGAAATGGTGTTTTCACCTCGTACAGAAATTTCCACAAGTAAAACGAAATTGAGATTTCCTCTCTAATCTAACAGTGACCATAGTTATCGTACGGTACACCGAACATATTTTAAGACTTTTCAGTCATTTTTGGGAAAATAAAGTAGATCCTACTACAGTCGACGTTGGCGGTGTCAGAAACAGGGCACGAAGAAAGAACAGGCCCCATTGGTCTACTTTCAAAAGGTTCAAGAGACCCGACTCCGTGACACGGTCCGAAAGTTCTAGTGTGTACCTCCCTCCGGGAATTTAGATCTTACGGACACTCGGAGTCCCCTTTGTGGTCCCTACCTACACTCGTGTCGGGACCCCGAGAATCAATAGTTTAGGAGGGACTAAATAAAGTGACCCCTCTGGCTCGTCTACGTCAAATGTAGGAAGGATTTTGAGAGGTCCTTCTCTTCGTTCGTCTAAAACGACTGACAGTCGGTACATGATTGTGTACGGGAGACCGTTCCGTGACAAACTCAAACAACTCTAGAAAACGACATTTTAAGTTTTAACGGATGAAACGACATAGTCTAATTCAGTCGGATCTTGAGTGTTTGATTTTGAACCGGTCTACGTGACTACAACAAATTTCACTAGACTTAGACCACAGGTGTACACCCCCAAAGTACGACGACGACGACGATTCAGTGAAGTCAACACAGACTGAGACACGCTGGGGTGTCTACCGTCGGGTAACCCGAGGCGGTAGGGACCCTAAGAGGTCCGTTCTTGTGACCTCACCCAACGGTAACGGAAGAGGTTACGTACTTTCACTTTTCACTTTCACTTCAGCGAGTCAGGACAGACTGAGTCGCTGGGGTACCTGACGTCGGATGGTCCGAGGAGGCAGGTACCCTCAAAGGTCCGTTCTCATGACCTCACCCCACGGTAACGGAAGAGGCCCCCCCAAAGTATCCGTGGGTTATTTCACTACAACATAATCTTAACACTACATCCGTTTTAGACCAACCCCAGTGGAGAAGAGGTTCGAATTGATCCGGACGTGAGGATTCTGTAAACCGGGATCACCATTTCTTGGGCGGGTGGTTACGTCCTCTGCGTTCTTTACGTCCAAGCTAGGGACCTAACCCTTCTAGGGCATCGTATCCTTTACCGTTGGATGAAGTCATAAGAACGGACCCTTTAGGGTACCAGTCTCATCGGGTCCCGGACGTCAGGTACCTCGACGTTTCTCAACCTGTGCTGGTTCATGTTCTTTTTTCCTTCGAATATAAACGACTCATGGATGATAGAGAGTTCATGAAATAGTAGATATAATAGAGTACATTGGGACGTTATTCTACAAAAGAGTTGAGTTAATAAATTGGAGACACTTTTAAGTCAGAGTACCTTTAGTGAATACGCTTCAGTGTGTCCAGTGGAGCGACTTCGGTCCAGACTGAGGTTTCCGTTATAAGAAAAGTAGGATAGACTAGCGGAGGGAACATGGGATACATTTCTTTGTACCCTGAAGGGACCACCAGGTCACCGATTCTGAGACGTGAGGGTTACGTCCGCCGGGTCCAAACTAGGACCGACTCCCCTGATCGAGGGAGTACGGTGTTGATTTCTAGACCACGTCAGTTTATTTATTTATAAAAGAAATTTTTTCTTCTTCTTTGTATTGACGGGGAATAGAGGAGGAGGTTCTAAGTCAGGAGGACTGGGGACGAAAAAGTATACTGGACGGAGTCCAGGACCATATGTCATTAGAAAAGACACTCGACCGGAAGACTGGTGTGACACATTTTGTTTCGAGGGAAGGGAGGTGTGAGGATAACGAGACAGGACGAAAACAAGGTGTCATGAAGATTCATTATATACCAAATTCGACAAATACAATGTAGACCGGCGACAGGTACCATACGATCATTTACAAGTTGTTGGTCTAGAGGTCCCCCTTTTATGGGTCAAACATTGCAAGTGGTTAAGGACACCACAGTTATGACGGTGGTACCGACTAAAGTGCGATGGGCGAACCGGAACGACTTACGTCTCAACCCTTCTCCACCCGTACCAGGCAGTTACACTCAGTTATCCTCGGCCGAAGGGTGAACTTATAGTTGAGGTACCGTTCTCCCTAGTAACTAACAAAATTTTAGTTCCCTAGTTAATAAAGCAAGTGACAACAAAAGGGTCGTCAAACTTGTTAAACTACTTACTAACGTAAGTCAGTAAGTTTATATAAAAATTTTTAACTGGTGTACGGTTTGTGGTACGTTCAACTCGACCTCTCGACTTGTCTTGTTCGTGACCGAAGTTTCCCGTCCCCTTCATCTGTAATTTAATAGTTAACGTTTAATTCGCGATGTAACATTGACACCATCCCCTCTGGTACTGGCCTTTGAACTGGAGATTGTCCCTCACCAGTCTATTCTCGGGAGGTGGCGCCTCATGAGGTCCGACCGATGAGATCTCAGTCAAGTTGTGTGCAGGTGATTCGTGGTCGACACACTTCGTACACCCATAGTCCCTATGGGACTCTTGGTGGTTCCGAATGGGACACGGGGAGTCTCGAATGTCGGACCCATTCTTCCTACTCGCTCCTTTCGGACTGTTGGGACACAAAGTCCACGACCCAGGTAAGTGGGTAAGGGTTCGTGAACTACTCGGGGACAGTACACGGTCCGTCACACCATCCGTGGTCCCTACGCCCTCTGTCGTTCTGTCGACCTAGGAATCGACAACACTCCTAAGGTCATAGACATCGACCTCTGGTCGAGGGACTACAGTGACAGGAGACGACCCTCTTCTGATAGAGAACGACCCCTGCTCCTCTCCATGTCTCTGAGCCCTTCTCAAAACAAGGGCAGAGTGAGTAGAAGGGTCCTGGGTCCTGGGGTATAGATCACCTCCTCTATAACGTCCTGAGATCCTGTAGGGGCAACCCTCCGTCCCCCCAACCCTGAGACAGTGACAAGAAAGTCGTTTGCTTGTGAATACCCTGTGGTTGAGGTACGCGATCCCGTGACCCCTTAGTTTAACTCAGTGTAGTCGAGTGAAAGGGCACTCCGGCAGTCTGAACACTAGCCCAAGAAGATTATGACACCCTATTTATGACAATGATTCAAAACCAAACACTCAAGTTTCACGGATGACACCCTATTATGACACCCTATTTACGTATTCACGAGATCATCTCGGTACACATCTCTCGAGTTCCTCGGGTCCCCTTCTTTTGCACTTCGGGGCGGTTGGACCTCTTCCGAAGGACCTCCTCCACTACAGTCTGACTTCAGTCATCAGTACTCACCCTCAGTACCCCATCTCTTCCGAACTTTCCCATTACCCTCGAGACTTAAATCTCGAAAAGGGTGGGGGGTGTCAAAATAGTAGGAAGTGACTTTAGGAGGGTCCGACACTCTTTTTCTTCACGACAAAGAGATTTCTTATTTCTTAGTAGGTTTTTGTAGACATAAACAAAGGTTACTTTCGCTGGTGACGGTCTTTTTGTTGTTTCAACAAAACAGTCTTGGATCAGACATAAATAAGGAAACAGAAACAAATTAATTTAATTAGGGAGTTACCAAAGGAAACCCTGTCATGTCTAGTGATCACCGGTATTTAGGGGTTACAAGATTTTTGTTATACTTTCCGGGCTCCGGTTGACCGTCCGGACGACAAACACCCTACAAGAAGACCTTACGTTCGGTACTAGGAGGACAAGGATGGTGTGAGACGCGGGAGTGCATCGTAGGTCCCAGTCTGTGAACCTCTCTCCAGGTTCCTGTCGTTTTTTTTTTTTTTTTTAACTCTAAACAAATTTTCTTAGACTCGGACCTCTGTCATCTGTTTCCGACTGAGAACACAGAAAGAGACCTACTTATACTCCTGAAAAATGGACCCTCAAAGTTACTGAGTCGGACCGACGTGTGAGCCCAATAGACCCTCGAAGCCCTTGTGACGACGGACGTGGGACCGGGAACGACGGACTAAGTTCGGCCCGCATAAACGGCTTCCCGGGATCTGCCAAGACTACCCGGAGACTCCCCCACGTGCGACGAGACTGCCTACCCTGGGACGTCCCGAAGTCCCGACAGGACAGGGTCTTCCTTCCTCGTGGAGCACTGGAGAGACGGATGGGACAACCCCCCTCAAAACCCCCTCTTTACCAATAACGAAGTTCTAGAACCAAGTGACGAAAGTAGATGTAAAAAGTCAGATAAAGTTAACCCTAACCCTTAACCGGTGTTCGAACCCTGAACCCCCAACCAACAAGGTCACAGGACCCCACAGTAACAGGTCGGTAGTCCTCAAGTACGTCTCTACGAGGGGAGGACTAATCCCTCGGACCGTTCCCTCTGTGAAATAAGTAAATAGGTATGTGATTTAGGAAAGTTAAAGGGTCTCGATTTCATTTGACACTACGGTGGTTTCAATGAGAAGGTGTCGTGTTCAGTCCACTCTGTCGGGAACTAATAAAAAGTAATAATATTTTTGAGATCCATATTTGAGAATAATCTTTTAAGTTTCTGTCTATTAATAACGAAGTTCTAGAACCAAGTGACGAAAGTATGTTAGATGTAAAAAGTTGGATAAAGTTTACCTCTACCCTTGACCCGGGTCTCACTATCTACATCAAATCCCATGATACAGACACACGATTCAACGAAGTCAGAACAGACTGAGAAACACTGGGGCACTTGGTATCGGGTAGTCCGAGGAGACAGGTACCCTAAAGGGTCCGTTCTTATGACCTCACCCAACGGTAAAGGAAGAGGTCCCCTAGAAGGGCTGGGTCCCTAGTTTGGGCCCAGCGAAAGTAGAAGACATGACCGTCCCAAGTGACGAAAATTTTACGAAGAAAGTTTCTCCAAGAAAACATTGTAACTAAAAAAAAGTAATAATATTCTCGAGAACCATATTGGAGAACAATCTTTTAAGTTTTCGTCCATTAATATTTATTGTCTTTTTTTACTTTGAGAGTGGGGAGGAACCATTGGTGACAATCCGTCCCAAGGACGACCTGTTTCTCTCCTCTGTTTCGTTGACACCCTTGACTCGTCCCCCTGGGTCCACCTCCTCAAGGGTGGGGTGGAAGTCTCTACCCGAACTCCGAACCCCCGACCGACAAGGTCACAGGACCCCACAGTAACAGGTCGGTAGTCCTCAGACACGTCCCTGCGAGGGGAGGACCAATCCCTCGGACCGTTCCGTCTGTGTCATATATGCAGTCATATATTTACGGATACCGTAATTGTACCACTATGTACGGTCCTTCCCGAAGGGTCCACCAAGTCACTACTTCTTAGGTGGACGGCTACGTCTTCGGCACCCAAGGGTGGGACCCAGCCCTTCTAGGGGATCCCATCCTTCATCGTAGGGTCAAGTTATAAGAACGGACCTTTTAAGGTGCCTGTCTCCTTGGACCGCCCGAAGTCAGGTACCCCAGTGTTTCTCAGCCTGTGTTGACGTACTGACTCGTGCGTGCGTGCGTGTGTGTGTGCGTGTGTGTGCGGTCCTCCCTTTTCAGTCTCCACGTGTCTGGACGCGACTGCCGGCCACCCACACCGGTTGTCGAGACTGCCTGTCACCTTCCAGGAGCACTGTTCTTCAACTAAAAGGGTGGGCGTGTGTGCGTTTGGTTTCGATGAAACCGTACCTTCAGTCTCTCGATGGTGAAACAAGGGTTTCTTCACCGAAAGTAAATAGGCATGTGATTTAGGAAAGGTAGAGGGTCTCGATTTTATCTGACACTACAGCGGTTTCAATGAGAGTGTCGTGTTCTGTCCCTTTGCCGGGTAGAGGGAAAGACTCTGCAAGTGGGAGTCACCAGGGAGCTACTCGTTCTAACTCTGGTCCGTCGGACGAGAGTCCGGGAGACGGCAGGCCACAGTCAACAGGAAGGCTGCGGGGGAGGACGACGAAGGAAACCTTAAGGGCCTTGCCCCCAGTCGAGGGGAGAGACAGGACGAAAAAGGAGGTGAAGACGTGAAAATGACAGGGGAGTCGAGGTCCACCTAGGAGAAGAAAAAGAGGTACAGAGAACGAAAAGAGGTGCAGAGAACGACCGGAGGCGCAGAGAACGACCGGAGGCGCAGAGAACGACCGGAGACGCAGAGAACGAACGGAGGCACAAAGAAGGAACGGAGGCACAGAGAACGAACGGAGCCACAGAGAACGAACGGACGGTCGGAGAAGACTAACTAGGTCGAACCCGACCGGCATTAGGTAGGGGCAAGACTTGAGGGTAGCATAGCCGTCGTGAAGAGAACACCTAAAGATCGTACAAGACAAAACATAAAATCAATAAATCCCACGTAGACTATCGATGAGACCGAGAGGGTTAGGAGTTTGTCCCGATCAAAAAAGGTGTAATTACGGAAAACATAAGTGACAAGAAAGTCAGTCTTTGTGTGTGTGTATATATACCGTCACCACCACCAAATCAGTAATTCAACGTAGACTGAGAACGTTGGGGTACCTAACATCAGGCGGTCCGAGGAGACAGGCACCCTAAAGGGTCCGTTCTTATGACCTTATCCAAAGGTTAAGGAAGAGGTTCCCTAGAAGGACTGGGTCCCTAGCTTGACCACAGAGGACGTTAGGTCCGTCAGAGGACGTAACGTTCGTCTAAGAAATAACGACTCGGTGTTCCCTTCGGATATGTATATATATATATATATGTGTGTGTGTGTATATGTATATATATATATGTGTGTGTGTGTGTATATGTATATGATCAAATCAAAGTCCATACGTTATATCACTGAGTCATAAAATGTAAAGGTGACGTATATAATACTTTGTCAGTGGTGTTATTTAGGTCAATGCTAAACAGTGGTATATTTCAACAATGTTATAACGGATAATACAAAGGATACACATGTAATGTAGGGTCACCGAATAAAATGTCGACCTTTACACATGGAGAATTAGGGGAAGTGACTAGGTATAGGGGTTGGACATGGCAGACCGTCGGTGGTCAAACAAGAGACATAGGTACTTAGACAAAGACAAAACAATACAATGAAGTAAACAAAATATCTAAGGTGTATACTTACTCTAGTACGTCATAAACAGAAACAAACTAAATAAAGTGAACCGGATTATGGGAGTCCCAAGTAGGTACAACAATATTTACCGTTTTAAAGTAAGAAAAGATACCGACTCATTGTAAAGTAACTGAGATACATCGTGCAGAAATAGGTAAGTAGACAACTACCCGTGAATCCAACGACGGTATAGAACCGATAACATTTATTACAACGTTACTTGGATCCCCACGTATATAGAAAAACTTAATCACAAAAACAAAAGAAACCTATTTAAGGTGAAGACCCAAAATAGTCTTTACGAGAAGAATCTTAAAGTGGAAGGATTGAGAATCTTATGTTCGACGTACTACCGTCCTCGGGGAAACAACCAAGTGTGATGTAGGGGTCACGGACCCTGTCTCATCCTCGAAACAATTAAGTTATTTACTTTTCATAGACTACCAAGGCTAAAAAGAACATAGAGACCGAATCCGAACATTGATTGACATTTAAAACAGTAAGAAGTTAATAAGTGATTCTAAAAACGTACTCGACTTCAAAGAAGACTAATAACAATAAAAGGGATATAGACCTAGGTACCCTTTATAGTTAACCTTAAGGGTTAACCTTTATATTCTATCTTTATCTATCCATTTCTTTCCTTAAACGTAGACATTAAAAAAGTAGATGAAGTAACTAAATCCTCACTTTTATTAAGAAAATCGTAAAATTTTGGTCTTAGGAAGAAACACCTTAAAATCTGGATTTATAAAAAATTAGAATACTACATCGAAGATAAAAAATTTTTTAATTACGTAAACTATCTCCACGATTTATACAGTCGAAAATAGAAAAATAGTAAACTATAAAATGTAAATAGTTTTTCACATTATTTGATATTTTGAGTTTCTGGATCCTCCAATGTAATTTCACATCAGTGACCTAAGTCCCTAATTAGTTTGAAAGATCACTTAATTCAAAAATAGTATCGACAGTGTCACTATTGAAAATTGGTCTCCTTCTTTTGTAAAAATTACATAAGTTAGGGAAATTACGAGAGACTAAAAGAGGTTCAAATTACCATTTCAGTGACTTTCTCGATCAATACTTTGGTTCAGTAATAGGAACGACTCTTTATTACAGTATTGCAGTCGGTTAAAGAAGTTTCCCCTCTGACTCAGCTACTTCCTAATTTTTACGGAAATTTGAAAGGTAGGAGACTATATAAGAATCAAGACACCGTCATTTACGTGATGACACTTACATAAGAATGTAACGTAAACTTATTTCTCGGTCTCGAGTCGTGGAACACCTGTGTATTATTTATAAACTGACCTTATCGTAACAATTAGTGGTATCTCCTCGGACGACCCGATGTTAGGATGTCCCCAGTGTTTCTCAGCCTACACTGACGTACTGAAAGAGAAGTGAAGTGAAGTCTGGCATATAACTAAAGAGGGATAGAAACAATAGAGATGAGTTTAAGAAGACCGAAGGGTAAAAGGAAGAAATAATGACCCTACGTATTTACCTTGTGTTTCTCCTAAAAGTTTGTAGGAAGACTATCTCTTTACCTTACTCCCTTTCATACAGGTTTCTCTGGTTCCGTCTGAACTTTTATTCCCTGAGAAGGTCTAGACGACACAAAAACCACCTCATCGTCCAGAAAAGTGGCGCGAGAGAGGGTCGAAGACGTTTTACAGTTTCTGTCGTGGTTTACTATAACAACTCTGACACATGTATCCACCCATGTAACCACTCTGACTAATGTTTCGGAAATCCAAGAGTCTCTTATGCTTACCATGAACTAAGCCTGTTCGTGTTTCCGGACGAGTACTATTGAAGTTAGGAGTTCTTGGTAGGTAGTAAGAGGAACTGTACTCTTTTTATGTATAACTACAATTAAATTTTTAAAGATTACGTAAATTATCTCTTCTTTTTAAGGTTGAAACTTTTCACACGAAAATGCATATGTATTCACCGACACACACGAGTGAGTGTAGACAGAGAGACACTGGGGTACCTGATAGCGGGCGGTCCGAGGAGATCGGTACCCTAAAAGGTCCGTTCTTATGACCTCACCAAGGATGAGGTAAAGGACGAGGTCCCCTAAAAGGGTTCGGTCCCTAGCTTGGGGACAGAAAACGCAGGCGACGGAACCGTCCACCTAAGAAATGGTGACGTGATGGACCCTCCGGGAGTGTATGTATCTTTGAGTGGGTCGGTAATTGTCTCCACCAGAGACCTACCATCCTGACGTCCACCCCTCTAATGTCAACTTAAAAGAAAAGAAAAAAAAAAAAAGCAAAAGGTTTTAAAGGTTTTACAAGGTTTTAAAAAATATAGCGAAAGTTAGTTCTCAATAGAACGGTTCGTGACATCTCAACGAGTAACTACCGGGACACGGTCCTCAGTGGAGGAAGACTCGGTTCACGATTACCACGACGAAACGGGGTCAGGTCCTAGACACACGTCGCCTACTGGTGCCGACACTCGTCGAGACGCACTTGGACGACCCGAGGAAGCAGACGGTCACGATGTCACCGATGCGGGACCGGCGCCTGCCTTTTGCCACACTCGCACTCACAGGGCAGGTCGGAACGGACTACCCCTTTGTGGTCCTCCCTTCTCTCTCCCCTCCGGTGCGTCGGTCAACGAGAGGAAACTCAAAGTTGGTTCACGAGGGTCAAGAGACAGGATCAACGATCAGTGGTAAACTTAAAATTTCTGAAGCAAACACCGACTCGAATCGTAAAAGGGTCAGACCCAGGATCCGTTTTCCGTATAAATACTATTAGATCCAATTATCTAGTTAGGTAATGACGAAGGGAACCGTTCCTGACCCGTCTAAACGTAAGTCAAACCTCGCCACAGACCCGACCAGACGGAAGTCATCTCGAGTCCACAATATACGCTCCAGTCCACCACTACCCACTGTAACGACTCACCGTGAAGTTTCCCCACCCGTCGGAAGGAAGATTCGCACCTAGACGTCAAATCTCTGACAGGGTCCCTGGCGGTCGACACTCTCCGGTCGACACCCATCACCATCACAATCAGCGAGTCAGGACAGGCTGAGAAACGCTAGGGTGCCTGACATCGGGTGGTCCGAGGAGACAGGTACCCTAAGAGGTCCGTTCTTGTGAGAACACCTAACGGTACGGAAAGAGGTCTCCTAGAAGGACTGGGTCCCTAGTTTGGGTCCAGAGGACGTAACGTCCGTCTAAGAAATGGTAAACTCGATGTCCCTTCTGGTCTTTTGTTTGTCGTCGGAGGTTGTGACCGGCGTCGATTCTTCAGAGTTCCCGTTATGAACCTTGGTGTCCGTGGCGAACGTCAGTCGACTCACCGAAGGGTGAGTCCGCTGAGGTGTAAAGTCCCCGGCACTCTTCCCCCCACCGTAGAGTAAAGACGTCACTGTCCATTACCAAAAGGAGCCGTGGACATCCCGTCTGTCACTTAGGGATTATACGTACACCGTGGAGGGTCGAACAGACGTTTCGGGAAATTTGAGCGTGTCTGAGTAATCAGAAAGATGGTCGTTTGTCACGGACCGTATTATCCACAAGTTATTCGACTCGTCGCATGAATACTCCGTCTGTTAGGTATTCCTTTCCTTCCTTTTCCTGAACTAACCGTAGTCTTGACCTCGGAAGGAAAAGATTCAGATTTAGGAGGTAAAGAACAAGGGACAAGGTAACCAAAGTCTCCTGGACAAGACAGAACGAAGGGTGTTTGTCATTTACTACTAAACAAAAACGTGTACCTTGAATGTGAAAGGTCGTGTGACACTAAGAATCGACCCTTACACCTTCCTTTTTCGTTGTTTTGTTTTCATATCCACCTTTTTTTTTTTTTTCATTTCCACCACCGGATCAGAAACGCTACTACTCTTATTTTACCCAAACAAGTGAACGAAAATGTGTGACTACCTCTGCTTTTTGGTCGGCGTAGTCTTCAGGTGTCACCTTAGCCAGAGGATTCGGAATCTCAACAAAAAAGGGGGAATAAGACAGACACCACTGGTACTATCCATCGTCCCATGGTGTAGGTAATTGTGACCGTTTTGTTCTTCAGTTAGACCTTTGTGGTCGGGAAGACAAAAGTGATGTAATTAAAAATAATACGTTCATGGATAAAAGTGACTCCTTCAATCTGCTCTTTTAGTGATAATATCGAACAACATAAAAGACGACGACGACGACGATTCAACGAAGTCAGCACAGGCTGAGACACACTTGGGTGTCTGTCGTCGGGTGGTCCAAGGGGGTAGGGACCCTAAGAGGTCCGTTCTTGTGACCTCACCCAACGGTAAAGGAAGAGGTCACGTACTTTCACTTTTCACTTTCACTCCAGTGACTGAGGTACCTGACATCGGGTGGACCGAGGAGGCAGGTACCCTAAAAGGTCCGTTCTCATGGCCTCACCCCACGGATCTGGGTGTCTTTATAGATGAAGATCTGTAAAACAATTACGAATTGTTTTACTCCAGTATACGAGATAGAACAAAGTGTATGAAAAGGGAACACACGGATCAGTGAATCAGTACAGACTGAGAACCGTCGGGGTACCTGACATCGGGTGGTGCGAGAAGACAGGTTCCCTAAGAGGTCCGTTCTTATCACCCCACCCCACGGTAAAACAGGAGGTCCCCTAGAAGGGCTGGGTCCCTAACTCGGGTCCAGAGGACGTACCGTCCGCCTAAGAAATGGGTGACTCGATAGTCCCTTCGGGCTAAAAAGGGAAGTCAAGTCAAGTCAGCGAGTCAGTACAGACTGAGAAACGCTGGGGTACTTAGCATCGTGCGGTCCGGAGGGACAGGTAGTGGTTGGGGGTCTCAAGTGAGTCTGAGCGTAGGTAGCTCAGTCACTACGGTAGGTCGGTAGAGTAGGAACCAGCAGGGGAAGAGGAGGACGGGGGTTAGGGAGGGTCGTAGTCTCAGAAGGTTACTCAGTTGAGAAACGTTGGGAACTTCACTTCAGCGAGTCAGCACAGGCTGAGAAACGTTGGGGTACCTGATCATCGGATGGTCCGAGGAGGGAGGTACCCTAAGAGGTCCGTTCTCATGACCTCACCCAACGGTGAAAGAAGAGGTCCCCTAGAAGGGCTGGGTCCCTAGCTTGTGCCCAGAGGATGTAAGGTCCGTCTGCGAAATTGGAGACTGGGTGGCCCCTTCGGGGAATCGTTGGGAATGGCCAACAATTTACCCATCTTTGAAACCCACGACAACCCAGTCTTCCTTTAAGGTGGTAACCTTCATTCCGGTCCCCTACTCGAAGCCCTTTATTCCGGTCCCGCAGACCCTTGAATCCCACTCCCTTCCTCGTCCCGTCCGGGTCTCGAACACACGTACTGTTCCCAGTCCCCGTCAACCTCGGTCTCGACCCCGTCCCCTGGACGGCACTGGGAACTCTTTGACCTTCCGTCACTCTTCGGGTCAAGAAACCTACAACGGTTTATTAACAGATTCCCACGGGACATCACCTCTCGGAAACTCAGAGATTCCGAAAACGGTTCTGAAGACCTCAAACTGTAAATGACTTCTCACAGTTCGTACTCTCCCCTTCGACGCCAACGGACCCTCCACAGTACCCGGCACAAACAATCTTGCACGAAACGAGAGCGACGGCGGCAGTCGTACATCCTTACAGGCGGGAGGAACCTCGACCCCAGTTTGGCTTCTTCCCCTCTTGCCCTCTCTGATATGCACTGAGGTCGGAGTAGGTAGTTTCAATAGGAGAAGGAACAGTTGGTTTATAAACTGGACGACCTTCGACTAACACGTTTCTGACTCACCGGCACCTGGAGACAACGGTCAATGAAACCAATCCCTCTGACTTGAGTTACGGTTTCACAGTTCACGACGAGGCACTCCGACACGACTCATGTCTCGTTTACTACCTCTATAATTGTCTCCGAGGTCCTCCAGTCTCTCCTCCCTTAGGAGTACCGGTCTTACCCCTTCTAGACCCACTCCTTCCTGCCCATCGCTAACCTATCTACAGGTTCCGCTGCCCTCTGTACTTCCCGTCGCTAGCACATCTCCTCCGGCACGAGAGCTCCGAACTCCTGACTCTGGTGGACACACAGCCCCGCCCCACCCCCACACCCTCCCGCCGTCTGTCTCTAGATCATCTATTCTCTCTCTGACAGTGGCACTCTTGCGGTCCAACTTCCGATATTGGACTTCTGTGGTCATACTTCCCTGAACAATTTCTACCGTGCCGGTCCATAGTAATGTCGTCCCTTAAGTCTCCTCTTCGTCTCCGACGATCCCTGGGACCCTCGGAAGGAAATCGGGGACGAGATCCACCAGACCTACACCTACCCGTCTCTTACTATACTGACGTCCTGTAATTAGGGTCAAGTAGGTCTCCCTAGGGTCAAATACCGACAACCGAGTCAAGAACTATCGTGAGAGAGAGTGAAACTTTCCTTAAGGTAAGACTTACTCTCTAATATTCCAGTGGGATCAATTCCAGTCGGACTGAGTTTGTCGACTTTTTCGATCGAGACGACTTCGATTCTTAAGGACGTCCACGTTTCGTCCTCTACCTCAACTTCTGTAGTTGACCTTGGTCTTATAAGTTCCGAAACTTGTGGTTCGACTTCTCAGACTTGAAGTAGAGACTATTTTTCTGTGATTTCCCAAAGACTAACCCTGTCTATTTCCGTTGTGGAGTAAAATCTTTTGAGTCAGAGTACCACGTCCCGCCCTACCTAAGGTCCTTCTTCTTTCTCCCGACCTTTCTGACTAATCCTCTGATACTATCAGGAGACCACCTCCCACTGGTCCCGGTCCAAACTCATCGCTGACATCTTTACGTCTGTTTTCCTTCCCCAACTCTTTACTTTCCTCCACGTCCTTACTTTCTTCCGCACTACTTATTTCTCCTCCTTTTCAGTGCTAGCTTAGGGTCCAAACTCGACGGTACTAAGACTCTCACTACCACTCTCACTACCTTTGTCTAAAACAAAAAATTACAAAAGTAAAGCCCGACACAGTCCAGACTCAACGACGTACGCCCGAGAAATAACTACCTGGGAGATCAACACCGTGTGTCTGAGTCGTCAACGGGGCGTTTTATACTCTAGAATCAAGAGGTAGGCCCCTAGTTTGGACTTGGGGTCATAACCTTCCGTCTAAAGATTGGGGACTTGGTGGTCCACTCAGGACCCTTGTCTAAAGAATCTCTTCTATTATTCCTAGGCCACCCAAAGTTCGACTCTACCCTGTGGACGTCCCTGTGCTCCTCTCCCTTGTCTCCGGCGTGGTTGCGGTCCTCCCCTCCCACCCTCCTCACCTCGTCCGTCCTCCGTCGCGTCGGCCAAGGAAGACTTAAAGGTAAAGGTCGCAAGTACAGACACAAACAAAACTTTCACAGACCTGGAAGTTGTGTCATTCTGGACCCGAGTTTAGGATCAAGACGATGAACGATCAGTAGACAGAAAATAAAGGTTCGGAACCAAAAAGAGTAGACATTGTGTCTCATCATTATGGATGTAGTGTCTCAACCACCCTAATTTAATCTATAGCTCATGTCAAGGATTATGTGAACCCGTTGACAACGACAATAACAATAATGTTGTGTACACTAGTGGTAGTAACAAAGGACCTACGGTACTTCATGCCTCAATCCTCTGTCACTTCGGACTCGGAACCCGAGTCAGTGTTGTACGTCCCTCGTCCGCCCCCTGTACCCCCGTCCCTCCTATAGACGCTTCTTTGGCGGATTCCACCCCTGCTTCCTCAACTCCTCTCTACCCGCCCTCTTGGTCTTCAGTACGTGATCCTACGCTTTCTCTTAAAGATCCGGTCCAGTTATAGTCCCAGTGCGGGGTCGCTCCGGTTTACCTTGTCTTGCATCTCTTTTTCGGTGGCTCAACTCAGTGACCATTAAGTAGAGTCGGTTGTAAAGGTCTGAGAGACGGTCCGTGAGACGATCCGCAATCCCTGGGTTTTTACTGGTCCTCCGGTAACGATTACTAGTTCTCCCCACTCCATTTCCCGTCTAAAGTTCCTCCCTCGCCGCTCCCCCACTCTTTCACCCCTATGGTTTAGACTGGAGTGACCTCCTCTAAACGATCTTTAAGTGGTACCGGTCGATGACACTCACCTGGGGTGCCCTCACGAAACTGAGTAGGGTCTTAATACTGTCACCGACGTACTCTTCAGTCAAGACTCGGTCCTCGTCCTGGAAACTCGGTTATAAAGGTGTGAAAGACTCAATCACCTTGGTATTGAAGTTCCCGATCTCAAGGTAAAAAAGATTGACGAGTAAATTGAGACCTACCTTGACTTAAACAAAGTTGTAAGTCCACTAGTTCCCACCTAATGAGTGATGTCTTTCAGGAGTAAAACGAAACCACCTCAGAACCATAAACATTGGGTCGTCGAAGGCGATTTCGACATAATTAAAGGTAGGTTTTGACATGTAAAAAGTTTGTGGGAATCCGAAGTCATTTCGTCAAATTCCCGTCTCAGACATGTAAAAAAAAAAAAAACCAACGGTAAAGGAATAAATAAATAAATAAATAAAAAAATTAAAATTTTAGAAATTAAGAATGTACGCAAGGGTTTGTACTTGGGGGGAGGGTGGAGGGTGGGGTAATGTAGAGACACCCAGTAGGGGTACGTGGTCGGGGTTCGTACGACATAGGACGCAGTCTGTATCTGACCACTAAGTTAAGAATGTACTATCATATGTACAATCTTACGGTAAGAGGGTTTAGTAGGGTGGGAGAGGGAGAGGGAGACTCAGGTTTTCAGGCAATATGTGTAGACACAGAAAAAAGGACAGAACGTATGTCCCAGCAGTAACGGTAGAAGGATTTAAGGTATATATACACAATCATATGACATAACCACAAAAAGAAAGACCGAATGAAGTGAGACATATTAGCCGAGGTCAAAGTAGGTAGAGTAGTCTTGACTAAGTTTACTTAAGAAAAATTGCCGACTCATTATGAGGTAACACATATACATGGTGTCGAAAGAATAGGTAAGTAGACGACTACCTGTAGATCCAACAAAGGTACAGGACCGATAATATTTGTCACGACGCTACTTGTAACCCCATGTACACAGAGAAAGTTAAGACCAAAGGAGCCACACATACGGGTCGTCACCCTAACGACCCAGTATTCCATCAAGATAAACGTTAAAAAATTCCTTAGAGGTGTGACAAGAGGTATCACCGACATGATCAAACGTAAGGGTGGTTGTCACATCCTCCCAAGGGAAAAGAGGTGTGGGAGAGGTCGTAAATAACGAACGTCTAAAAACCTAGCGTCGGTAAGACTGACCACACTTCACCATGGAGTAACACCAAAACTAAACGTAAAGAGATTATTACTCACTACAACTCGTAGAAAAGTACACAAACAATCGGTAGGCATACAGAAGAAACCTCTTTACAGATAAATCAAGAAACCGGGTAAAAAACTAACCCAGCAAATAAAAAGACCTTAACTCGACGTCTTCAACGAACATATAAAAACTCTAATCAACAAACAGTCAACGAAGTAAACGATAATAAAAGAGGGTAAGTCTTCCGACAGAAAAGTGGAACGAATATAAAAGGAAACAACACGTCTTCGAAAATTAAAATTAATCTAGGGTAAACAAATAAAAACGAAAATAAAGGTCTTAAGACCCTCCACCTAGTATCTCCTAGGACGACACTAAATACAGACTCTCACAAAACGGATACAAGAGGAGATCCTCAAAATATCAAAGACTAGAATGTAAATCTAGAAATTAGGTAAAACTCAAATAAAAACACATGCCACAATCTTTCACTAGATCAAAGTAAGAAAATGTTCACCAACTGGTCAAAAGGGTCGTGGTGAACAATTTCTCTAACAGAAATGAGGTAACATATAAGAACGGAGGAAACAGTTTCTATTCCACAGGTATACACACACCTAAATAGAGACCCGAAAGATAAAACAAGGTAACTAGATATACAGACAGAAACACGGTCATGGTATGACAGAACTACTGACACCGAAACATCATCTCGGACTTCAGTCCGTTCAACTAAGGAGGTCAAGGTAAGAAGAAAGAGTTCTAACGAAACCGATAAGCTCCAAAAAACATAAAGGTATGTTTAGAACTTTAATAAACAAGATCAAGACACTTTTTACACCGACCATCGAACTATCCCTAACGTAACTTAAACATTTAACGAAACCCATCATATGAGTAAAAGTGATATAACTAAGAAGGATAGGTACTTGTACCATATAAAGAGGTAGATAATCACAGGAGAAACTAAAGAAAGTAGTCACAAAATATCAAAAGATATATATCCAGAAATCAAAGAAATCCATCTATATAAGGATTCATAAAATAAGAAAAGCAACGTTACCACTTACCTTAACAAAGGAATTAAAGAAAAAGATGAAAGAGTAATAAGCACATATCCTTACGTTCCCTAAAGACACACAACTAAAATATAGGACGTTGAAATGATATAAGTAACTAATCGAGATCATTAAAAGACCACCTCAGAAATCCCAAAAGGTACATCTCCTAGTACAGTAGACGTTTGTCACTCTCAAAATGAAGAAGAAAAGGTTAAACCTAAGGAAAATAAAGAAAAAGACGAGACTAATGACACCGGTTTTGAAGGTCTTGATACAACTTATCATCGCCACTTTCACCTGTAGGAATAGAACAAGGACCGAAATCCCCTTTACGAAAGTTAAAAAGTGGTAACTCCTATTACAAACGTCACCCAAACAGTATATATCGAAAATAATACAACTCCATACAAGGAAGATAAGGACGAAAGACCTCTCAAAAATAGTATTTACCTACAACTTAAAACAGTTTCCGGAAGAGACGTAGATAACTCTATTAGTATACCAAAAATAAGAAGTTAAACAATTACACCACTTAATGTAACTAACTAAACGCCTATAACTTCTTAGGAACGTAGGGACCCTATTTCGGGTGAACCAGTACCACATACTAGAAAAATTACACAACAACCTAAGACTAACGATCTTAAAACAACTCCTAAAAACGTAGATACAAGTAGTCACTATAACCGGACATCAAAAGAAAAAAACACTGTAGAAACAGTCCAAAACCATAATCCCACTACCACCGGAGTATCTTACTCAAACCTTCAAATGGAAGGAGACGTTAAAAGACCTTCTCAAACTCCTCCTATCCACAATCGAGAAGAGTTTTAAAAACCATCTTAAGTCGACACTTCGGCAGACCTGGACCCGAAAACAAACGACCTTCTAAAGACTAATGTCAAAGCTAAAGGCACGAACACTACCCAGACAATTCTAAAAGATAAAGAAGGACCAAAAAATTCTTTTTAAAGGACCAGGAAATGTAAAAAGTAGGTACGGACCAAGATCTCATTAAAACCAATCGTTTAACGGAATTAATTCGAGACAGAAACTCTCACTCAAAAAACGACATGAACGAGAGGACTACAAATGAATGACGGAACAGAAAACCCCGTTGAACCCAGGACAAACGTAGAATGGACGGGTTCGTCTGACATTTGGGAACCGTACTTCTTCCACGTCTTCGGTTAAGGAAATTAAAAGTAGAAAGTGTCTTTCTACTGAACATTTTACAAAAAGAACTTAGTAATTGATTCTAACTGATTAGTGTTAGAGTTCGTAAGTAAAAAGATTCTTTTCGAAAAGAGGAACTAACTAAAGATTTAATATTTTAGTTAAAAACAAATAAATTTTTTTTTAGTCTCATGTATGTCTACACTTTCACTTTCAGTGAGTCAGCACAGGTTGAGACGACTGGGGTACCTGACAGGTCAGGTACCTTAAGAGGTCCGGTCTTATGACCTCACCCATCGGAAAGGGAAGGGGTCCCGTAGAAGGGCTGGTTTCTTAACTTGGGTCCAGAGGACGTAACGTCCGTCTAACAAATGTAACTTGGGTCCAGAGGACGTAACGTCCGTCTAACAAATGATCGACTCGGTGTTCCCTTAGGGTTCTTATGACCTCACCCATCGGATAGGGAAGAGATCCCCTAGAAGGACTGGGTCCTTAACTTGGTCCCAGAGGACGTAACGTCCGCCTAAGAAATGGTTGACTCGATACACCCTTCGGGTGTATATTTCGGGTCTAAATATACTTTAGTTTTGGACTTTCTGTAAGGAGGAATTAAAATGAGGTACCTCTATTAGTGGTGACTTTCGAACCGGAGAGGAAGGACGAAAAGAAGTTTCTACTGAATGATGGAATACTACAAGAAACGACCAGTAATGTAGGTCTCAAATCGTGTTACGGACTGTGTGTCATTAACAAGTCATTTACCAGTACCCTTGTTGACTTACCATAATTCTATAGAGAAACGACGGTTTAAGTTTGGAATAAAATAATCCGTCCGTTACACTATTTTTTATTAAATATAAGGAAATTACAATGATTTAAGGTCCTGGACACACTTTGTAAAATATATATTGACTCCGGTAGGAAACTTCATCCATGACACCAGTGCGTATAAAATATCCAGAGAAGTGGACAGACAAAGTGTCTGAAGTAGACATTTAACTCCTATTGTTATGAATGGAGGTCCCCAACAACACTCCCACTCTACTCAATTATGTACCTTTCGGAGTAACTGAGACATCTCTGGATATATCCTTTTCTTAGATTTTTTCTCACCTATACTCATATTGACTGAGTGTAACGACATGTGGACTTTGATTGTGTTGTAAAAGTCAGTTGACATGAGGTTAATTTTTAAAATACATATACCGTTCGTGAACCTTGACATGATATGTACCCGTTGACTATGTGTAATCAACTTAAACGTAGAAAATACTTAAAAATAGAAGAGTACTTACGAACGTACATTATTACGTACTTTGTACCCGATGCAAACTTTTTTGTAACTCTAGGTATGGGGCTTACGACCACCGTGAATCGTGACCATAAATCGGACGACGATGACGACGGAAGTTTTGAAAGGAAGACATAAGAAGGTACTCTTCAGTGGAAGTTACTCTTCCCTTACGATTCAACGAAGTCAGTACAGACTGAGATGCGTTGGGATACCTGACATCGAGTGGTCCGAAGAGATAGGTACCCTAAGAGGTCTGTTCTTAGGACCTCACCCAATGGTACGGGAGGAGGTCCTCCCTTAGAAGGGTTGGGTCCCTACCTTGGACGTAGAGAATGCGGAGGACGTGACCGTCCGTCCAAGAAATGACGATCGCGGTGGACTACCGACTATAAATTCAACCACTAATCCCTACCCTCCTAGTTAGAAACATGACTTTAAGTTTAAAAATGAAGTAGTCGAATGAGGAGTACGAATTTCGAACTAGAGGGTACTTACGTTTCTAAAGAGGTACGGAATCAAACGCTCCCGACGGCATTGTTTGATGGTGTCTCACTCACCGTTGTCTTCAAATAAAAGGGTCAAGACCCCAATCTTCACGTTTCAGGAGCACAGTCGTCCGAACTGAACAAAACTCCAGAGAGAGGAACCGAACGACGAAGACGTACACCAGAAACGAGTTACGGGTCCGTAGGAACCACGGAGACACACACACAGATTTAAAGGTAAAGAGGACTCCTGTGGTTAGTCTAACCTAATCGTGGGTAGAATTACCGGCGTAAAATTGAATTAATGGAGAAATTTCCAGGAAAGAGGTTTACGTCAGTGACTGACTGGTTGACCCCTAAATCTTGAAGTCGTTTACTTAAATCCTACCCTGTAAGTCGGACCTTGTAAAGGGATAACAATAGTTTTAGTTATCCTTTGAAAGAGAAAATTTGAGGATGTATATCCTTAGGTCAGTACGGGACCCTTTCTCCAAACACTTCGACTGACACGCACATAGACTATATATGAGTCGTTCATTTAACCAAGATTTTAAAGAGATTTACTGTATGAACCAAAAAGAATGAGACAGTAGTTGTTCGGTTGTTTGGGTTTACGATGAGAAATTTTATAGGACAAAGATCATTCCGGTAGGAGAAACGTCTGATTAGGGACGACTCCTCTGGAACCTTAAGTTGATCTAATATTTAGTCTCCGACAGTTAGAATCCGAAATAAGTCAAGTCAAGTCAAGTCAACGAGTTAGCACAGACTGAGAAACGCTGGGGTACTTAACGTAGTACGGTCCGGAGGGACAGGTAGTGGTTGAGGGCCTCAAGTGAGTCTGAGTGTAGGTAACTCAGCCACTACGGTAGGTCGGTAGAGTAGGAGACAACAGGGGAAGAGGAGGACGAGGGTTAGGGAGGGCCGTAGTCTCAGAAAAGGTTACTCAGTTGAGAAGAGTACTCCACTGGTTTCATGACATCAAAGTCAAAATCGTAGTAAGGGAGGTTTCTTTAGGGTTCCGACTAGAGGAAGTCTTACCTGACTAACCTAGAGGAACGTCAGGTTCCCTGAGAGTTCTCAAAAGAGGTTGTGGTGCCAAGTTTTCGTAGTTAAGAAACCGTGAGTCGAAAGAAGTGTCAGGTTGAGAGTGTAGGTATGTACTGGTGTCCTTTTTGGTACCGGAACTGATCTGCCTGGAATCAGTCGTTTCATTACAGAGACGAAAAGTTATACGATAGATCCAACCAGTATTGAAAGGAAGGTTCCTCCTTCGCAGAAAATTAAAGTACCGACGTCAGTGGTATACGTCACTAAAACCTCGGGGGGTTTTATTTAAGACTGTGACAAAGGTGACAAAGGGGTAGATAAAGGGTACTTCACTACCCTGGTCTACGGTACTAGAATCAAAAGACTTACAACTTGAAATTCGGTTGACAAAGTGAGAGGAGAAAGTGAAAGTAGTTCTCCGAAAAATCAAGGAGAAGTGAAAGACGGTATTCCCACCACAGTAGACGTATAGACTCCAATAACNCAATAACTATAAAGAGGGTCGTTAGAACTAAGGTCGAACACGAAGGAGGTCGGGTACCAAAGAGTACTACATGAGACGTATATTCAATTTATTCGTCCCACTGTTATATGTCGGAACTGCATCAGGAAAAGGATAAACCTTGGTCAGACAAGGTACAAGTCAAGATTGACAACGAAGGACTGGACGTATGTCCAAAGAGTTCTCCGTCCAATCCACCAGACCATAAGGGTAGAGAGAGTCTTAAAAGGCGTCAAATAACGCTAGGTGTGTCAGTTTCCAAAACCGTATCAGTTCTTTCGTCTTTATCTACAAAAAGACCTTGTGAGAAGGAAACAGGTACTAGGTCGCCTACAACCGTTAAACTAGAGACCAAGGAGACGGAAAAGATTTAGGTCAAACTTGTGGACCTTCAAGTACCAAGTGCATAACGACTTCGGACCGAACCTCTTAAAACTCGTAATGAAACGATCGCACACTCTACTCACGTTAACACGCCATCAAACTCGTAAGAAACCGTAACGGAAAGAAACCCTAACCTTACTTTTGACTGGAAAAGGTCAGGACACCGGTGACGACTCAAAAGGTTTAAACGACCGTATAACTCACGTCGTGAAACTGTCGTAGTAGAAAGTCCTAAACTTTATCGAGTTGACCTTAAGATAGTGGAGGTGATCGAAACAAGCATCACTACAAAAGATTCCGGGTGAACTGAAGTGTAAGGTGCCACAGACTGAGATCCACTCACTAGTGTCGTAGTACTAATAGAACCAACACTTCTAGAAAAAACATGTCAAGAAGACACATAAGAACGGTGGAGAAGAATTATAGAAGACGAAGACAATCTAGATATGGTAAAGACAGGAAATAACTCGGGTAGAAACGTACTTTACAAGGGAACTATAGAGATTAAAAGAACTTGGAACGTGGTTTATACCAAATAGGAACCTTTGTTGACTCACGAAAGATCGCACAATCCGTCTCTAACTTGTGTCGTTCTGACCGAAGGTTGGGACTCTAGAATCGTGAGACACTAGGTCCCACCCGTTTCCTGACGTCGCTCTTTGAATGAGAAAACGAACAGAGTCCGTCTTTCTGGTTCCTTCCTAAGACAACTTCATCCTCTCCTGAACCTTGTTGTCTCCTAGAGAACTCAACGTGTGTGGCTAGTGGAGGTATGTAGGAGGGAGATTTGAACCACAGAAAAATATTCATGTCAAAACGTTGATTCCTTCAACACGTTTCTTGGATTTTGTACGTCGCTTCCTACTGTCTCAACTTACCTGACCTTGAGAGAGTTGGAATCCTTCGAAAACCAAGTGCACCCGAGGAGGTGCAGAACGTTAGCGGAGTAGACGACAGAAGTCTCTGGACCGTCTCTCGTTATCCACCGGGAGTTTAGTTTCACCCTAAAACTGTGGAAATCCAAAACGCCCGGTCCTAGAACCTGGGTCCTTACGAACTCAGGACGGAACGGTCAGAGAGGAGAGGGGAAGCCAAGGGGGTCTCTCGACACGTGTGCTTTTTGTTTTGGTCGTCCTTTTAGCCTCAGGTCTTCTTTGGAAGAACAGTACACTCTAGTCGATTTCGCGTCTTAGTACTTTTCACGTATAGGTTTGGATGGACTTCACAAATGTAAAAGAAGTCTTGTGTATGAATACGAAAATTATTTTGAAGAAAACTCATGTGAAGGTTTTTAATGATTAAAATTCAAGTAAATCTTTTATACTAAATTTTTGTAGAAAGAACCTATTTGTATGGGTATTATACAACAGACACCAAAAGTGGAAACTAAAGAAATTCAACCTCGTTCTTAAACTTCTGAAGATATTTCGTCAGATTCCCGTCTTAGACATTTTAAAAATACTTTTAAAGGGATCAGAAAATGTACAAAGCAGATACGGACCAAGATCTCGTTAAAATCAACCGTCCAACGTAAATTCACGGTTTTCGAAAGGTGAACCAAAAATAAAAATTTTTTAAGCTAGACAAGGTCACGAACGAATATACAAATTAATCAAAAATATCATAAAGTTAATTAATGTTTTTCTATATGTTTATCGTGTATCTCCAAACCTTTATTTTTATTGAAACTGAGTAAAATTGTTACTAAAATTTTAAAAGTGTACGTAGTCACAGTGGATCTCTGGAATGATTTCGTATATAAGGACCCGGGGTATGTGTCTCAAAGACTAAATCATACAGACCTCACCCCGGACTCTTAAACGTAAGGATTGTTCAAGAGTCGTCACCGGTGTCCTGACCTTTTCCAGTCAAAAGTAAGGTTAGGGTTTCTTTCCGTTACGGTTTCTTACAAGTTTAATGGTATGTTAACGTGAGTAAAGTGTACAATCGATCTAATACGAGTTTTAGGAAGTTCGGCCCGAAGTCGTCATGTACTTGACCCTTTAAGGTCTACATGTTCAACCAAAATCTTTTCCGTCTCCTTGGTTTCTAGTTTAACGGTTGTTGGTAACCCAGTATCTTTTTCGTTCCCTTAAGGTTTATAAAGAAGACGAAGTAACTGATACGAATTCCGAAAGAGACCTTGTGTCGTTTGACACCTTATAAGAATTTCTCTACCGGTCTGGTAGAATAGACAGAGGACTCTTTGGATATACGTCCTGTTCTTAGTTGTCAACCTTGACCTGTACCTTTTTGTCTGACTAAGTTTTAACCCTTTTCTGATGTAGTTCCGATAGATAACAGTGAACGAATAAATTGAATTTACGTCTCACGACGACGACGACGACGACGACGATTCAGTGAAGTCAGCACAGGTTGAGACACACTGGGGTATCTGTCGTCGGGTGGTCCGAGGGGGCAGGGACCCTAAGACGTCATGTAGTACGTTTTATGACCCGACCTACTGAGTGTTCGACCTTAGTTCTAACGACCCTCTTTATAGCTGTTGGAGTCTATACGTCTACTATGGGTGAAATCTCCGTCTTTCAATTCTCCTTGATTTCTCACAGAACTACTTCCACTTTCTCCTTTCACCTTTTCGACCGAATTTTGAGTTGAAAGTTTTTTGATTCTAGTACCGTGAATTAGGGCACACGGTACTTCAGGGTAGTGAAGTGTCGTTTACCTACCCGTTTTTCATCTTTGTCACTGTCTAAAATAAAAGAACCCGAGGTTTTAGTGACACCTACCAATGAAGTCGGTACTTCAACTTTCTGCGAACGAGGAACCTTCTTTTCGATACTGTTTAGATCTGTCGTATTATTTTTCGTCTCCATAGTGAAACGACGGGTTTCAGGTATATCAGTTTCAATACCAAAAAGACCATCTATATATTCCTACACTCTCAACCTGGTATTTCTTCCGACTCACGACTTCTTGACTACGAAAGCGTGACACCACGACTTTTGAGAACTCTCAGGGAACCTGACGTTCCTCTAGGTTGGTCAGTTAGTGTTTCCTTTAGTTGGGACTAACAAGAAACCTGACTACGACTTCGACTTCGAGGTTATAAACCGGTGGACTATATTTCCCGGTGGAGTAACCTTTTCTGGGACTACGACCCTTTCTGACTCCCGTCCTCCTCTTCCCCTGTTGTCTCCTACTCTACCAACCTACTGTAGTGACTGAGTTACTTGTACTCAAACTCGCTCGAGACCCTCTATCACTTCCTGTCCCTACGGACCATACGACGTCAGGTACCTCAGTGTTTCTCAGTCTGTACTGACTCACCGACTTTTTACTGTTCAAGAGTTCCCTCCTAACAACGTCGATCCAGTGGTGGTGTAAACCTCTTGACTTATTCGCACGTCGCTCAGTTATCCTTTTCATGCGTCCACGAGGCCCCGTACGCAAGGAGGCTCCGACGAAATATTCGTACGTCGGGTCGGTTGCTCTCTACACGTGTCCATAAGTTTTTGTATCGATAAGGTTGTCGAAGCTCGTAAATCGTGCAAGACCCGCAGTCTAGGGTATAAAAAGTCTCCATTGTTTTTCGTTACTAACTAGTCTTCAACCAATTCACAACCAGTTAATTTTCTCGAAGAAGACACGTTGAAATAATTGTGGTCTAAGTTGTAACCTATGGGACAAGATCTTGTAAGACCCCCTACTTTTTCCACTCTAACCTCATACACCGAATCTGAAATCCGGGTTCGTTTCGAAGACCAGAGAGGGGTCAGATTATGCCCTGGTCGTGTGGGTTCACAGAGAGCCTTCTTGTCTCTACTAACCCGAGTCTTTAAGGTCTCTCCCCATCATAGAGTCAAAATCCGAAAATCCATGTCACTGGACGGGTGAGTAGTGACACCATGACAGTCACCGGACCTTGTACCTGCAGTCTATCTAGTCGTCGATAAAGACACCTTCCCTGTGACAACGACCGCTTTAGAACCGAAAGAGACGGGTGACGTCGGTTTATTGTTAATGTCTCTGTCTTAAACCTCCTTTATCTTTCCACCGAAATTCGATCGTCTCTTCCTCTGTGTCAGCCGACTACGGAGTTCTTGACACAGGGGGGAGGTACTTCTCAGATCCCGGAATATATTCTACTCCCGAGCGTCAGTCCTCAGTCACCACTCCTTGATTCCACTATCCTAGAGCTAAAGAAGGAGAGGATAACAACGTTTCTGACCGTATCGGTCACCAACTCATCAACTCAGACCACAAAGCCCCCGAGACGTAGGAAGAAAGACTACATATTGATGTTCCGCTTCCCACAACATTCCCATTCGTGGTCTAGGTCCTACATAAATCGAATCTTAGTTTCCTTTTATCCACACTTTACACATTAAGGACGTCTTAATCCCCCGTCTTTTCGATTGAATCTCTGTACGTCTCAAACCTCGTCAATTTCAATTTTTTTTTTGTTGATCCTTACAAGTCCGGTCGAGTGACAAGAGAAATAGAAGAAACAAGAGAAATAGAAGAAACAAGAAACAAGGAGAAAAAAAAGGAAAAGTGCCGTCGTTGTGATTGTTCACCCATTGGATTTCAGCCGGGTCGATCGACTGTCGTCTGTCGGTATAGGTGTCAACCCTCTAAAAGTTCTGTCGTCGACCCCGAGTCCCACTCCTCCGACCTCCACCCCTCAACAACAACAAGTCAGTGGGTCAGCACAGGCTGAGAAACGCTGGGGTACCTGACGTCGTGCGGCCCGGAGGGGTAGAGGACCTCAAACGGTTCAAGTACAAGGAACGTAGCCACTACGTCAGGTCGGTAGAGTAGGAGACTACGGGAGAAGAGGAGGACGGGAGTTAGAAAGGGTCGTAGTCCCTGAAAAGGTTACTCAGCAGACAAGTGTGGTCCACTGGTTTTATGACCTCGAAGTCGAAGTCGGAGTCAGGAAGATCACTTATAAGTCCCAACTAAAGGGAATTCTAACCGACCAACTAGAGGGACGACAGGTTCTCTAAGAGTCCTCAGAAGAGGTCGTGGTGTCAAGTTTCTGTAGTCAAGAAGACGCAGGACGGAAGAAATGCCAGATCGAGAGCGTTGACATACACTGGTGACCCTTCTGGTATCGGAACTGACATGACTGGAAACAGTCGTCTCATTACAGAGACGAAAAGTTGTGTGACAGATCCAAACAGTAGTGAAAGGACGGCTCTTCATTAGCTGAAGACTGGAGTACCGACGTCAGTGGTAGACGTCACTGAAATCTCAGATTCTTCTCCTTTAGACAGCGATGAAGGTGGAAAAGGGGAAGACGAACGGTACTTCATGACCCCGGTCTACGGTACTGGAATCCAAAATTTTTTAGAAATCAGAATGCGACCGAGAAAGTGAGAGGAGGAAGTAGGAGTAATTCTCCGAGAAATCAAGGAGAAGTGAACGACAGTAATCTCACCATAGTAGCGTATAGACTCCAACAACTACAAAGAGGAAGGACAGAACTAAGGTCGAACATTGAGTAGGTCGGGTCGTAAAGAGTACTACACGAGTCGCATATCCAATTTGTTTGTTCCACTGTCGTCTGTCGGGCCAACATGTGGAAAGAGTTAGGACTTGGTCAGTCAACAAGGTATGTCCCAAGATTGACAACGAAGAACTGGACGTATGTCCAAGGAGTCCTCTGTCCATTCTACCAGACCAAAAGGACAGAGCGATTCTCGAGAAGTGTCAAACAGTACTGGGAGTATCAGTTTCCGAAATCACATCAGCTACTTTGTCTCTATCTACAAAAAGACTTTAAGGAAACGAAAGAGATATTAGGTCGCTTACAACCGTTAAAATAGAGACCAAGGAGAAGGAAAAGATTTGGGTCGGACCTGTAGATCTTCAAGAACCAAGTGTATTACGACTTCGGATCGTAAAATTCGTACTGGACTGATCGTACTCTCTACTCACGTTAATGTGAGTAATGGCGACGACGACGACGACGACGACGATTCAGCGAAGTCAGTACAGGCTGAGACACGCTGGGGTATCTGCCGTCGGGCGGTCCGAGGGGACAGGTACCCTAAAAGGTCCGTTCTCATGACCTCACCCAAAGGCAACGGAAGAGGTTAATGTGAGTAATGACAGTGGGTTAATGACTGTTCACCCACTGGGTTTCACCCGGGTCGGCTGTCGTCTGTTGGTATAGGTCCCAATCCTCTAAAAGTTCTGTTGTCAAGTCCGAGTCCCACTCCTCCAACCTCCACCCCTGACAGAGGACGATTATGTCCGATCACACTCGATGTCGTTCCGGGCAGGACACTGAACGTCGGACCCCGTGCACGGTCCTGAACCACAGGAAGTGGAGACACGGGACTCACAGGGGTCGATAAGTAAATTACTATATAATCAAGAACTTTCGACTATGTAATTAAAAATCTTTCTAGACCACGATCGAGTCCTAAATACAACAATGAGTTGAGGTCGTCGACCGACTGCAGGTACTGAAAGTCTAGGACTCTGACACACTTTCGTGACAAGGGTGGTTTTGCCGAACACACAATTTTGGTGTTCATTGTCCGGAATAATCTTGAGAAATCCCTCCCTGTAATCTTTTTTGTTGTGGAATTGTCTTTGAATTACTTCGGATCCTCGTTTTCTTATTTGTGTTGTGTGCAATAGTCGGAAATTTTTAGAAATCGAAAAGGGAAACACGGAAAACCAATGACACAAACATACAGTAATAAAAGAGTTACGGACCAAAACGAAAAATTTTGACATGTACGCGTAATTAAACGTCTAAGTTAAAGGAACAATAATAAATGTTTAAAAAACCATAAGTCTATCGGATTCAGCAATAAATCTCCCTTCGTAAAAATTCCTCCTTTTTTTTTTAGGTATTAGGATGGTGGAATTGTGTCCTTCGTTTCGTAAAAATAAAAATTAAAAGTCCAAAACGGAATCTCGCGATAGCTTTCACCTAGATTAGTGACATTTATATGTTGAAAGTTTAGATGAAAAAAGTGGTTTAAAACAAAAGGATAAATGTAAATACAATACGATGATTATTGATGGAGAACGGAGTTTACCTTGAGGACTCATAAGGGACGTTTTGGGTGGGGTGAACGTGGAAGGGGTAGGGACTCAGTCGGACTTAGGGAAAGAAAGAGGGAAGTGGAGATTATACTTTCCTTAGACTGACCGGGGGAAAGTCGGACCACGTGACAGGGGATCCCGACGGTCTTGTCTCTTGGTGTGTCCACTGACGATTGGTACCTTGACGTAATAGAGGATCGAGACCCTCCGTCTTCAGACTGTTCGACGACCGTCCCGGTACTCGGAGCCTTTGGGTACGCCCTCTTAGGAAGGAACGAAGACTACCACCGACAACCAGGAGCCGTGAGGACTCGACGTCGACGAACGAGAGCAGACAGAAGTATGACGTAAGAAGAGAAGGATATTCCTGCGGTCAGTGGGACTTAAACCTCTTTCTTTTCCTCTGTGTGAGGTCATAAGACCGGACCTCTTAAGGTACCTGACATATCAGGTACCCCAGCGTTTCTCAACCTGTGCTGACTCACTGAAAGTGAGTGAGTGGGACCTAATCCGGGGTCTGCCTACTGGAGTAGAATTGAACTAACATAAACGTCTCTGCGGTCAAAGGTTTATTCTAGTGTAAGTGTCCATGGGCCCGAGTCCTGAAGTGGTATTGACACACGTCTCCCACCCCTGTGCGTTCAGGTGCTCTTCGTGGGCCTCGCGGTGCGGGAAGAGAGGAGGGTGGAGGAAGGGTGCGACGCGGCCGAATTCAGAGAGGGTGTGAAAGGAGTGACCCCAATAATATCATTGGAGGATTGACCAAAAGAAAGACAAAAAAGAAGACCGACACGATCCAGAAACAAAGCCACACGCCCGAATCAGTGGGACACCGTACACCCTAGAACCCGAAGGGTCCACCGCGGTCACCATTTCTAGGGCGGATGGTTACGGCCTCTGGATTCTCTACGCCCAAGCTAGGGACCCAACCCTTCTCAGGGGACCTCCTCCCGTACCGTTGGGTGAGGTCATAAGAACGGACTTAGACCAGGTCTTAGGATACCTGTCTCCCCGGACCGCCTGATGTCAGGCATCCCAGTGTCTCTCAGTCTGTGCTGACTTCACTGAATCGTGAGCGTGTGTACACCCTACAATCAGCAGGGCGGTCTCTACTTGGGCGTAGAGGACGTGACCTTCCGTTTAAGAATTGGTGACCTGGTGGTCCCTTCGGGGGTCGACCACAAGGTCAGGGTGGACTACGATAACCACGAAGAGCTAAAGAAACAAGTCTTGGGAGGGGGACCCCACAAAGAGGGACGAGTGGGTCTCATTTTCGGTTTCAGGACCGTTACCGGGACGCCCGGGAGGACTGGACGTCAGAGAGACGAGGTCTCTGCGACCGGAGGAGCGAGTAAGAGGTCGAGTGTCCCCACAACGGTAGAGACCCGGAAACGGGGACGACAGCAAGGGAAACGGGCCCCACGAGGGAGGGTCAGCCACGAGGGAGGGTCAGTAGGAGGACCGAGATGGTGGACGGTGGAAGGACCACCCGGAAAGGAGTGGTGACGACAATGTAGTGTGGGAAAGAGAATGGGGGTCTGTCGGAGAAAAGGAAAAGTGGTAAAATGAAAAGAGGTTTTGTGAGAGATGGAAGAGTCTCCGACACAAGAAATGAATGAATAAAAGAAAAAATAGATGGTGGTCGTAGGTTTACATTCGAAGAGTTCCTGACCTCAAAAGTAGACAAAACAATAAAGAAGGCAAAATCGTGACTTATATTCCACCCCGGGTCTCATCCGTCTGTCACTTATAAACGTCCTAATTACTCATTTCTCCGACCACATAAAAGAGTATTTGATGATTTGGCAAATAGGAATAATTCACAAGTAGAATAAAAAGTCTTAAAAACCAGCGAACACTTACTATGACGATATTTATCGAATAAAGTATAATAATTAAATGGGGAAAAAAAGTTAATACAAAACCCCAGCGTCAAGGTCTCACTTATAACAGTTTACAGGAAGGTCTTCTCAAAAATAGCCAAATACTACGGTGCGTGAAATTTATTCAGACTGAGACAAAGGGACGACGGAGCGGTGGTGACCCAAAATAGAACAGAAATGAAAACGTCAAATGGTTCAAACGGAACACTAATAAAACGAAACGTAAAGAAATTGAAAATTTATGTTAACAATCCCTTAAGGGATCCTCTTCCGTTACCGCGGGGTGAGGTCACAAGAACGGACCTCTTAGGGTCCCTGCCCCCTCGGACCACCCGACCGTAGATGCCCCAGCGTGTCTCAGCCTGTGCTTACTTCGCTGAATCGTCGTCGTCGTCCCTTAAGGGACCGTCGGGTCACCAATCCTGAGGCACGAAAGTTAACAAGAATACAAGAAATCATGAAAGACCATACTTAACAGACTAGGACTGAGGACTAAAAAAAGAGTTCCCCCTACAAAATCAAAGTACAAATAAATAGGTAGAAGAAAACCCCCGTCGCCATAAGTAGGAACGAATATAAACAACGTCCATACGAAGGTTAGATGGTACGGGAAATGGAGACAAACACAAAGATGGATTTGAGACACAAAAGTAGAGATGTCGACACCTGATGACGCGGAGTCTTTTGGTGCCTACACTTGTGCTCACACATTTACGGCTGCCGAGGATGGAAACGGCCACGGGCTTTCCTAAACGAGAATTGGGTCTATTCTTTTGCACGCGTTCATTCAATGTACGTGTAAAACTAACGACAACGATCCGTCGGGTCGGCACCTTTAGAAGGTCCGTTTCTCATCGTATCCTAAAACACGACCTCAACCCCCTGGAATGCGGAAGACGGGGACAAGGAGGAGACAGTTCGGAAAGAAGTGAACAGGATTCTGGTGTCGGGTCAGCTCGAGTTACAGTGGGAAGGGTCGTAGACTGTTACCATACATAGACAATAGTCTCCGGTGTACACCCTCGCGGGGAGACCGTAAACGTCTCCTACGACCGCTAGTCTACCATAATGAAGTACGACCGAGTCGGACCGACACGGGTGGTCATAATTGTCCGGAACTCTTTAAGAAAGTGACTCCGAGACACCGAACACCCGAAGTCGAGCCTGAAGTGTGTTCCTCTCCTTTTAGAGGCTCGGTCTTCCTCAACTGACGCCAACGGGGACCCACCCCCTCCCCATCCACCTCCCGTAAAACGTCACTTCGACGAGTCAGAAACAAATTCGAGAAATCAAGATAAACTAAGGTTGTTATGTGTAGGTGGCCTCTTCCGTTACCGTGGGGTGAGGTCATGAGAACGGACCTTTTAGGGTACCTGTCTCCTCGGACCACCCGATGTTAGGTACCCTAGCGTCGTAACCTCTGTCGACTTCGCTGACTCGTACGTTCGTATACGTAGGTGGAGTGTTAATTAAACTGGAGGGGTATACCCTGGTTAAATATTTGCCTCCCAGCAGTGAGTAAAACGGTTTCCTAAGGTTTTCTTACAAAAACTTACACTTCGATACAGTCTTGTAAGTTCCCTAACATATATCTATTAGTAGTACGATATCTTTTCAAGTGAACTCTCTTCAAACAAAAATTACCTAGTCCTGGGTCATAAAAAATTTTCACTTCAAATTGTCGTTAAATCTTACAGTGGAGACTTCGTATGTAGTTAACCTTTTGTTTTAAAGTTAAGTATTTTTCCAGTACATGGCTGGTGGAAAGATTTTTGTACATAATACATTTCGTCCTACACGGACGTGTCAAACTTTTTCGTAGGAGGGTTTGAGGACCTGGTAGTGGAACGAGTCGGGGACACGGACAGTGTGTGAGTCAGAGTGTTAGTACAGGCTGATAAAACGTCGTGGTACCTGACATCGGACGGTCCGAGGTGAGGAGACCTCACCCAACGGTAAAAGAAGAAATCCCCGAGAAGGACTGGGTCCTTAACTTGGACTCAGAGGACGTAATCGTCCAACTAAGAAATGGTGACTCGGGGGACTCTTCTGACCACCGGGAAGTTAGGGATGTAGAGTTTGTTTGTAGTCTCGACCGTAGTCTCCACCTCCTACCTTGATATTCCCTGTGTCCTTCAGTTTCGTACCTAAAGACCTCGGGTTTGGTGTACGGCCATCGTTACTTCTTCCGGTCCAGGAAGGATCTCTTCTATAGAACCGACTCAGAACTTCCGTCTCGGTAGGAAGTGGTCCACTTCTTCTCACTCCACCTCCACCGACCCTCCTCCATTCTACACGTTTTTATAGTCGGTCTGTCTGAGTCACGGTGCGGACCGTGGACTGACCGAATGTCAACGAATAACTTTGTTAGTTACTGACACACTTACCTGACCCGACAGGGATCAGAGGGCAGGAAACACTTCGATACTCGGTCGTCGGATCCGGTGCCATCGTAAGTCCCTCAACACCAACGACCCGACTACTCAGTCAAGACAGGTAGTTTCACCTCCGGTAACCGTGGTTCCCGTGAAGGTTGGGGTCTAGTAGACAAAAACGATCCACTAGAACCCGTTCAGCAACTACGGAGTCAACGGAGTTGACTATATCCCTTCCATAATGGTGGATAAAACATCACAACAGAACTTCTGATTTACTCTCTTAAGGAGATTTGGTAAATCGAGTACTGGACCACGGTTCGTTAAGAAAATTCCGTACTATGACCGAAGTTTCTGAAATTTAGCCCTGAATGACTCGTATATGAACTTATAAGTAACCTTCCTGACCACGACTGAGACTTTGAGGCTATGAAACCGGGGGACTAAACTTCTTAGCAGAGTAACCTTTTCTGGGACTACGACCCTTTCTAACTTCCGTCTTCTTCCCCTACTGTCTCCTACTCTACCAACCTACCGTAGTGGCTGAGCTACCTGTACTCAAACTCGTTCGAGACCCTCAACCACTACCTGTCCCTCCGGACCGCACGACGTCGGGTACCCCAACGTTTCTCAGTCTGTGTTGACTCGCTGACTTGACTTGGTTCGTATATGGTGTACGGACCCGAGACAAATTATCCCGTATTTTTTAAGTTTTAAGTTCTGAAGGTGACCTCCAACCAACCCTTGTGTTCGGTCCGCCTCGTCGAGTCAGTGGCCGTTCCACAATGTACTGACTTTCGCGGGTCCCACTACGTCTGTTCTGAGAACCGTCCTCAATTCCCTTCCTCCTCCGGTCGACCTAATCTTCTCCACCCCTGCGACGACGGTGGGACCCTACTCCGGACCTCCTTCCGTGCCTACGGTAGGTCAGAGGAAGGACGGGGATGTCTTACGGGAGGGCCCGGTCCGAACGGACTGGAGTGGGATCGGGGACCAGGGTCTCGGAGTGGTAGTCGTACAAGGCATCGGGTCTTAGAGGGTCCTACACCTCTTACTGTCCGGGGTCCCCTCGTCTTTGTTCCTCCGGGGTCTTCATCTGTCGTGTCACGTCCCTCGGACCCTCTCCGTAAGCCGACTTTCAGTCCACGTCACCCCTCCCACCGTCCGTGACAGGTCGACCCTCCAGAGTGGCCGATCTGCGTCTCCGGCCGTCCAGTCGACAGAGAGCCGGAACAACCTCAGTTCTGGGTCTTCCCCTGGTGGGCGCACACACCCGGCTCTTCTCATCGATCCGTCAGTCGGACACCATCTGAACAGGGGATCTTCCCAGGGGAAGAACGACACGAACCCCGTCCCGTCCCTCGGGCTGGACCCCTCCCCTGACCGTGCCCTCGTCTCCGGGGGTCTCCTGTGCCCCGCGACATTCGCACCCGCTGTCCGTCAAGCTAACATTCTTGGCTCTGTGGACCCTTACAAGGTCTAGACACTCTTTTTGTCCTTGCGTTCGACTCTTTGTCCTTACCAATTCTCCTGTCTGTGTCCTACCTCCACCCTCGAGTCTATAGTTCCGTCCTCAGGACAATCACTAAGTACTCCACAGCGCAACGGCAGGTCGGTTCGGTCTCGGACCGGTGACGACACTACAACTCTCTAAATTTTGTTAGCGAAAGGTAAGGAGTAATTGAACGTTTTTTACTTTATTTTCTTTTTGAATCAAGAAATTAAAACTCAGAGATAAAAATTAGTCTTTATATAAACTTTCGATTAGGTTAATCATTCACACGTTAATGACAGATCTTTTTCATCTGATCAGTTAGATTATTATATGGTTCGTACTAATTAAATACTACTTCGGTCTTACATGTATTATCTCGAAATACAAGGACTTGTTTAGTATATTAATTTTATGTATTCATCGCAAGTTTTTTCGTGGTGGAAAATATAGTCAAGGAATGGGATTTCGTAGGGTATGTTTAGATAGACTTATAAAAGATCTGCCCTCTTCCGATATTTATACGTCCACGGCAGTTAGACGTTTTATAACCGTTCTGAAAAAAAAAAATTCTGAAAAAAATAACATCATTTTATATGTATTATACTCTAAATAGTAACATTGGTAAAAATTCACACGTCAAGTCACCGTAGTTTACGTAAGGATGTTGGTAATGGTAGTAAGTCGAGGTCTTGAAAAGTAGAGGGATTTAACTTTGAGACACAGGTAATTTGTCATTAAACGGGGAGGAGGTGAAAGGGGTAGGGGACGGGGACCGTCAGTGAAAAATTTTTGAGAAATACACCTTTTTTTTTTTGTTTTTGGAGAAATACACAAAATTTTATGTATTTATAAACACATCTTCCGGGACACGACCCAGAAGCAACGACACACCTGGAAAGAGATCAGCGTCTCTCGTCCTCAAGGAGAGGTCGACACCAGGCTCCCGAAGAGTAACGTCACCGAAGAGAGGAACGTCTCGTCTCCGAGATCCGAACGTCCGAAGTCATCGACACCGAGGGTCCGAGATCTCGTCTCCGAGTTATCAACACCGGGTGCCCGAATCGACGAGGTACGGTGAACCTTAGAAGGACCCTCAGACCGTCTGATGTCAGGTGTCCTAGTGTTTCTTCGCCTGCGTCGACTCGTGTGTCCGTGTAATATGCCAGCTACTTTATCTTCTCTAGTCAGAAACTCAAAGGACCTGTCGAAAAGTAATTGGACGACTCGGGGTCATAGAAGGACGGCAGACGTTGCACGGTGAATCTGAGACGTTGTACGGTGAAGGATGTCAGATGTTGCACTCTGGACACACGTACTTAGTTTCTGAGAACCATCTTTATCTCAACGGCATACTAGATCGTTAGGGTGAGGACCCGTATATAGGTTTGTGTTGATATTAAGAATTTCTATGTACGTGCAGATACAAGTACATAAGTGTTATCGGTCCTACAACTTTGTTGGATTGACAGGTAGCTGTCTACTTACCTATTTCTTCTACTCCACGTACACATGCTACCTCATAAAGAGTCGGTATTCTCTCTTTCTTTCTTTCCTGCGGTGAGCGTCGTTCTACCCACCTGGATCCCGTCATTCAGTCTTTACCTTTCTATGTATGGTGTACTCTCGTCAATATACACCTTAGACTTTATGTTGTGTTTACTGGAATAGATATCTTTGTCCGAGTGTCTATGTCTCTTGTCTCAATACCAACGGTTCCCCCTCCCTCCCGACCCCTCCCCACACAACACTCAGACACTGATCGTCTACGTTTGATAATATCTATCTTGCCTATGTGTCGTTTCAGGAACACATATCGTGTCCCTTGAGAAATTATAGGACACAATTTGATATTACCTTTTCTTTTATTTACTAAAAAATTTTTTACTGGGTTAGCCTTCTCCGGAAGTCCAAGTTGGATGAAGATCGGGTTGGTGGGTAAGATGTTATAGGAGTCGTACAGTAGTAGGTCGGAGGTGAACTTATGGAGATCACTGTCCTGTGAGTGATGTGGGGAACATCACGCAAGGTGAAACACGTCGAGACGGAGAATCTTTCACTCAGGAACGTAACTCGACTAGTGGTGAAAGAACGTGAATCTCTGGTTGTCTAGTTTAATTCGTAGAGTGTAAAAGAACCAGTGATTCTTACTCAGCATCGTCTTATTAAAATAAAGTAAATCATCTGATCGGTCCGTATCTTTTACACCCTCGGTGATAGATCTGAGATTATCTGTCAGATACCCAAACGATTTCTCTAGGGACACGGGACATCTGGTCTACCTCTTTACACACGACCTTCTTAGTAACCAACTCAAACATTGACCGACTTACAGAGTCGACTCTAGGAGGACCCCCCTACACGAATTTGTCGGACCGTCCTTCTTCGTAGTTCCTCCTAGGTACTCGACAGAAGATGAGAATCACTGAGGAACAATCAAGAATCACCCGTTACAAATGTGTAGATTTGAAAGTCTTTCGTGAAGTAATTCTCATTATGGTTATTGGTAAATAAATAAGTTGTTTATGGATAACAAGTGGATGATATAGGATCTATCAAAACATCTGTGACCCTTACGTCACTTATATTGTCTGGTTCCTGGAGGACAAGAATACCTCGTATGTAAGATAACCCCGTCTCACTGTCTCCTAATGTCTAGCGTTGTTCTTTCAGGGTAAACTAGTTTCCGAACTTCCTCCACTCTCTTCCTCCTCTGAAAACTTCGTCTCCTTTGTGTCGTGGCCACGTTCCCAGGACTCCGGCTTTGACTACGGTGCGTCACAAGTCCTTGTCATTCCTTCAGGTGCACTGAGCTTGTCTCACTCTCTACCACTCCGTCTACCACACCAGGTACCTCGTATATCGAACGGGAGAAGTATCAATAGGTAAACGAAGGGTAGAGGGGTTTAAGGACGTAATGGACCTTCGAGTATCAGTGAAGGGTTTGTTTGACTGAAACAAACGGACACAGAACATACAGACTATATCTGTAGCTTTCGTTGTGTATAACAAGGGTCGTCCAAGAGACTAATAAAAGAAGAGGTTTGTGACCCGTGGAGGGTGTAACAAGAAATAAGATAAAATGAAGGTAATAGGTATCGTTGATCAAGTACTAATACATACATATATAAATAAAAATTGGAAAAAGATTAACGTTTTCATTATATCTAAGTAACATCTTTTGACTTATCATATCTTTACTTTCACGTACTTTACTTTACTAGACATGAGAACAGTGGGTGGTTATTGGTAACAAATTATGACTAAACGACGTAAGGAGGACCAGAAAGAAAAATTACGTATACATGTATAAAAATATCTCAACTCTAGTATATCACATTGTATTTCCCGAAGGAACCACCGAATCTGCCATTTCTTAGACGGGTGTTACGTTCTCTGGACCCAAGTTAGGGACCCAACCCTTCTAGGGTAACTCCTCCCACACCGTTGGGTGAGCTCATAAGAACGGGCTTCTTAGGGGTACCTGTCTTCTCGGACCACCCGATGTCAGGTACCCCAGTGCTTCTCAGTCTGTGCCGACTCGTTGATTCGTGTCACATTGTATTTTAGTACTCGTAAAAGGACACAACAAATTTGAAATAGTTTTGGTAAAATTACAGACATATTATAGTATACATACAAAGTGTCAAATATGTCGTGAAAAAATTGATAAGTTTAACATAACACTATTTACAAGAACTGATATTTAGAAACGTAAAGACAAGTAAAAGAATCCTTGTTTCGTACTTTCCTTTACATAACTCAGTTTCCGATAATTGTGAAATTCCGAAAACTACATATAATGTTTTAATAAAAGGTTTTGGGAACATGGTTAAAAATACGATATGGTATTTTAACGGACATTTTAAAAAAACGACTGAATGATCAAGAGTAGTGAAATAAATCATTCAGAAATCAATAGTGACAAAGTATTTTGATACATACAAATTAAATCTTTACAAATAAGTAACTACAGTAAACTAATTACTTGTTAGACAAGGTAGTATTCTTTAATATTCACTGAGGATAATCGAGATACTCCTTTTCCTGACATGGAAAAACGGGTGACGACTAAGGTCACGGACTGGATACCATCTACAATTCTCTTGTAAATAATTTACTTATTCACTTACTCAATTACTTATCACTCCAATTGTGAAAAAGTGTATTTAATTAACTACACGTTTTCTTTCCTTTATTTATAGACTCGACTTTAATTTCTTTATCTACTACCCATTGGTTGTCTCTTTTGGTCATTTTAGTTTGTCACCAAAAAACTCTAAATCATTTTAACTAATTAGACATCGGTCTGACCAGTCCCCCGTCCTTTCTCTCTTCTGTGTCTAAAGGTCGTAGCCCTTACTCTCTCACCTGTAGTGATATCTAGGATATTTGTAACTTTACTATTATTCTCGTTAGTCACTTGTTTAAATACGGTCATTGAAGTCGTTGAATGTAATTTATCTGTTTAAGGAACTTTCTGGGTTTGACGAGTAAAAAAGAAAAGGTAACGCCAAATAATATGCTATGACTTACATCAAGGGACACGGTATGTCATCCCGGACAACACACAGGACAGATATCTGTTATCAAACGTAGACGATTGGGGTTTGAAGGTTCCGTAGGAGGGGACGTGAGGGAGGGGGAACCGTTGTTCAGACAAGAGACACAGACACTCAGAAAACAAAGTGTCTATCCAAGGGGAACAGTATGAATTTTAAGGTGCATATTTCACTATGTACCAAAAACAGAAAGAGAAAGACCGAGAAGAATCATACTATCAGACATCTAGGTAGATACATTGACGTTTACCGTAATAAAGTGAGAAAAAATACCGGTTCATTCTCAGGGAACCTGAGGTTCCTCTAGGTTGGTTAGGTAAGACTTCCTCTAGTCGGGACCCTAAAGAAACCTTCCTTACTACGAGTTCGACTTTGAGGTCATGAAACCGGTGGAGTACGCTTCTCGACTGAGTAACCTTTTCTGAGACTACGACCCTCCCTAACCCCCGTCCTCCTCTTCCCCTGCTGTCTCCTACTCTACCGACCTACCGTAGTGACTGAGCTACCTGCACTCAGACACACTTGAGGCCCTCAACCATTACCTGTCCCTCCGGACCGCACGACGTTAAGTACCCCAGCGTTTCTCAGTCTGTGCTGACTCGCTGACTTGACTTGACTTATAAGGTGACACACATATATATGGCATAGAAATAAGTAAGTAGACAGTCACCTGTACATCTGACAAAGGTACAGAACCGATAACATTTATCACGACGATACTTGAAACCTCACGTACATAGAGAAACTTTATATCAAAGTAAACCTACACACAGGTCCTCACCCTAACGACCTAGGATACCGTTGAAATTAAAATCAAAAAACTCCTTGGAAGTATAACAAAAGGTATCACCGGTGTAGTCAAATGTAAGAGTGGTTGTCACATTCTCCTAAGGGAAAAGAGGTGTGGGACAGACCGTAAACAATAAACATCTGAAAAATTGCCACTCGACCATGACGTAACATCAAAACTAAAGGTAAAGAGACTATTAATTACTGCAACCAGTAGACATACAAGAGAAACCTCTTCACAGATAGACGTACATAGGGACGATTCGGTGAAGTCATCACAGGCTGAGAACAGGTACCCTAAGAGGTCCGTTCTTATGGCCTCAACCACCGGCACGGGAGAAGGTCTCTTAGAAAGGTTGGATCCCTAGTTTGGATGTAGAGAATGTAGAGGATGTAACCGTCCGCTCAAGAAATGGTGATCGTGGTGGGTCCTTCGGGGACTACAGATAAACCCAGAAGACGGTTAAAAAAATAACCCAACTAACAAAAAACAATAACTCAACACACTCGACAAACATATAAAACCTTTAATTCGGGAACAGCCAGCGTAGTAAGCGTTTATAAAAAAAGAGGGTCAGGTATCCAAAAGAAGATTACAGCAAATACCAAGGAAACGACATGTTTTCAAATATTCAAACTAATCCAGGGTAAACAAGTATAAACGAAAGTAAAGACAACGGAACCCTCTAACTGTAACTATACTAAATACAGTCTCTTACAAAACGGATACAACAGAAGATCTTGAAAATACTACAGAACAGAACATAAATTCAGAACTTCGATAAAAACTCCAATGATAACACATAGCACATTCCTATACAAGATTGAAGTGACTACTTACACGCCGACAGGTTACAAGGGTTGTGATGAACGACTTCTCTGACAGAAAAAGGGTAACATATTAAGAATGGAGGAAACAGGTATCCATACGTACAAATAAAGACTCGGTAGATAAGACAAGGTAACTGGGTATACAGACAAAAACACGATTATGGTACGACTAAAAATCTTTATAAAATAAAATTAATTAAATAAATAAACCGATAAGACCCAGAATCAACATCGTGTACCCTAGAAGTTAGAAACAACACCACATACCCTAGAAATTAACATCGTACGTCCTAGAAATCAACGTCGTACACTAGAAATCAACTCCGTACACCCTAGATCAAGGGACTGGTCCCTAACTTGGGTTCGGGGCACGTAACCCTCGCGTCCCAGAATTGGTGAACTGGTGACAAAACTAATGCGATCGAAATATCAACAAAAGACTTCAGAATACAGAAGACGAAACAAGAAAAAGGAGTCCTAACGAATCCTTAGAAATACGAAGGTATATTTAAAATCCAAATAAACAAGATCAAGACACTTTTTATAGTACTCATTAAACCACCCCTAGTATAATTTAGACATTTAACGAAAATCATCATACCGATAGAATTGATAATTAAGAAGACTAGGTTATCTTTACCCTATAAAAAAGTAAAGAAATTCAGTAGAAGTCAAAGGACATTGTCACAAAATATCAAGAGTCGTATACTTAGAAGGCGGAGGAACCAGTCCAAATAAGGTTCATAAAATGGTAAAAAACTACATTAAGGAAAAAAAAAAAAAAAAACGAAGAATCTTATCGTGTTTAAATAATAGAGTATCAAAATATCCAGTCTTCATCTTGTATCAGAGTGGTCCGATTTTAGTTCCGCAGACGGAAGGAAAGACCTCCGAAAACAAAAAAAAAGACACACACACTATTTTTCGTTAAAATTACTAACCACTGAATAGTAGTTTTTGACACCTCCGGTCTTCTGTTGAAAAATTTTCCTTAACGCAAGAAGGAAAGGGAAAACCTGTAAAGTAACAATGACATTTCTTTATTTTGGTCAAAGACATACAATTAGAACATAGGATGATGGAACGACTTAAATAGTCAAGGCAATCAAAAACACACCTCAAAAATCCAAAAATTTATATATCATAATACAATAGACGTATAGTCCTGTTAAAACGGAGAAGGGAAGGTTAAACCTATGAAAAGCAAAGAAATAGAAAAGACCATCGACACCGATCCTGAAGGTCATAATACAAGTTATCTTCACCACTTTTACCCGTAGGAACAGATCAAGGTCTATAATCACCCTTCCAAAAGTCGAAAGGTGGTAACTCATAATACAGTCGACGCCCAAACAGTATTTATCGGAGACATTAGTGAAACCATTCTCAAAAATTAGCACTTACTTACAACTTAAAGTAGTTTACGAAAAAGACGTAGACGCCTCTACTAGTACACTAAAAAATGAAAAGAAAACAACTACACCACATAGTATAACTAACCAAACACACACGACTCGGTAGGAACACTGAGACTCTACTTAGGTTGAACCAGTACCACATATTAGAAAAAATGTACAACAACCTAAGTGTTTGAAGATTTCACTTGAGTCCTTCTTTATCCAGTAGACTTATCCGGAGAGAGATCATTTTCTTTAACTTGAATATTTGGAAGGATGTTTCTTTTAAGGTCCCGATCGACTGAATTGACCATTCAAGATGGTTAAATATGGGTAAACTCCTTCTTGATTACGGTCAAAATATGTTTAAGAAGGTCTTTTACCCTCTCTTTCCTAGTAAGAAGTTGAATAAGATATTCCGGACGTACTATGGTTTGGGTCTTTCCCTGTAATATTCTTTTCTTTTACTGTGTTTATAGGAAGTACTTTATGTACGTTTTCTAGAAACAAAAATCGTTTGAGGTGTTATATACTTCTCCTATTATGAAGGACTCTAAATAGGGTCCTTAAGTTCCTACTAAATTGTAAGTTTCGAACTAATTACTTTAAATTTTATAGTTGTATGTTTTTCGTCTTTGACATACTGGGTTAAGTCATATATGTCTTTCTCGTGATCTGTTCTAGACTGTGAGTAAACACTAATTTTCTTTGTCTGTCTGAGTGTCGTTTGATCCTAATCTTTCTTGACGGAGTCAGACTATTTCACGTAGTCGCTTTTTTAATAGGCGATTGCAGTACGACTGACCACTTTCTAACTAAAGGAATAATCTACTCCTCATTTTGTCCTATGGGTGAGAGTGGTGAAGATAAATCGTGTCGGACATTCCAAGACTCCCGAAGAGAACACCGAGTCGACCATTTCTTAGACGGACGTTACGGTCTCTGGACCCAACCTAGGGACCCAACCTTTCCGATGGGAACGGTCATAAGACCGGACCTCTTAAGGTACATGACATATCAGGTACCCCAGTGTTTCTCAATCCATGTTGACTCGTTGATTCCAACATTGGTAACATCATTCCTTCATTTTCTCTTTCCTTCTTTACTTTAGATCTAACCTTTCCTTCTCAATTTTGGCAGAACTAATACCATTGACATTCATCTCGTGAAAGGACTCAAGATGACTCTCCTTGATCAACACCCATGGGGGTCCTAACATCCACCGACACGTCTTCACTTCCATCCGACCCGTTGGGGACTTTTGACCACAGACTTCATTCCCGTCAGAACAACCCCTGGAATGTGAAATGGAACACTCTGACCTACAATTGATATCCATCAATCACAGTCTTGACTTAATTTAATGTCCCGAGATTTAACCGCAACCTCTTAACGGATGTTTTGTGTTTAACTTCGTTTACTCGGATTGACATTTAGTTCAACAACCGTATTAGTGGTTCTCTTAATAAAATTCACTACCCGTACCTTATATAACTGCAATGTAAGGTTCACCGTCTATAGGTTTTTTGTTTTCTCGAAATTGACAAAGGTCGTCAGGATCGTAAGTATCTTAGCAATAAGAAGGAAACTTTAATATGTATATGTGTATACTTATATACTTTACTATTCATATACATTACAATTACAGGGCAACATGGATATAAAAGTCATATTACCTTTTATTTGGGTTTACATTTTAGTTTACAAATTTTAAAAAAATTTTTTAAATAACTTCATATCAACTAAATGTTATAATACAAATTAAAGACGACATATCGTTCACTAAGTCGATATACACATATACGGGAAGTATAAGAAAAGGTGATACCAAATAGTGTCCTATAACATATATCAGGGGACACGAGACGTTGACAACAAATAGGTAGGATGTGTATGATCAAACGTAGATGATCAGGGTTTGAGGGTTAGGAAGGGAGGGGTGGAGGGGAGAGGGGACCGTGGGTGTCCAGACAAACGGTACGGACACTTACACAAAGACAAAGTGTCTAGACTAGTAAATACAACACAAAATCTAAGGTGTATATTTATGACAGGATACCATAAACAGAAAGAGAAAGACTGAATGAAGTAAATTATGTTATTAGAGATCCAAGTAGGTACAACGACGTTTACCGTAATAAAGTAAGAAAAAATACCGACTTATTATAAGGTAATAAATATATGGACATATGGGGTGGGGAAGAAATAGGTAAGTAGACAGTTACCCGTAAATCCGACAAAGGTAAGGTAAAATTAAATTTACCGGTGTTGTCTGTTGTACCAAAGGTCTAATTTCCTCCGATTCCTATGTACTTTAATTTATATTAGAGACTGGGAAATCATATAAGATATGATCTCCCATTTTTTTATGATGTTTCTTATAATAATCTAGTTGACTCTTCTGATTTTACACCTACCACCTAATTTATTTTCAGAACATATTTACATTTAAATACTTCAATGCCGATGTGACACCAATATAGTGACCGTTTATCTACCCCTTTGTCCCCTTTGTCACAGTCTGAAATAAAAAGACCCGAGGCTTTAGTGACGTCTACCACTAACGTCCGTATTTTACTTTTCTACGAATGAGGAACCTTCCTTTCAATACTGGTTGGATCTGTCGTATAACTTTTCGTCTCTGTAATGAAACGGTTGTTTCCAGGTAGATCAGTTCCGATACCAAAAAGGTCATCAGTACATACCTACACTCTCAACCTGACACTTCTTTCGACTCGCGACTTCTTAACTGCGAAAACTCGACACCACAACCTCTTCTGAGAACTCTCAGGGAACCTGACGTTCCTCTAGGTTGGTCAGGTAGGATTTCCTCTAGTCACGACCCACAAGTAACTTTCCTGACTACAACTTCGACTTTGAGGTCACGAAACCGGTGGACTACGTTTCTCGACTGAGTGACCTTTTCTGGGACTACGACCCTTTCTAACTCCCGTCCTCCTGTTCCCCTGCTGTCTCCTACTCTACCAACCTACAGTAGTGGCTGAGTTACCTACCCAAACCCACCTGAGACCCTCAACCACTACCTGTCCCTCCGGACCGCACGACGTCAAGTACCCCAGTGTTTCTCAGTCTGTGCTGACTCACTGACTTGTCTTGACTATGGATGAGAATCCTTCATGAGACACAAATTCCTTTTTCCCACCGTTATACATATCGAAACCTCTTCCTTTGTCGTTGGGTGAGGTCATAAGAACAGACCTTTTAAGGTACCTGTCTCCTGGGACCGCCCGATGTCAGGTGTCCCAGCGTTTCTCAACCCGTGCTGACTTGATGATTTGTTGTTCACATATCGAATGAGAGTCTATTAAGTCTCTACTTGTTTGCTATTTCGTTTACCCCACTTATACTTGTTACCTACTCAGACCTATCTCTCAGATATCCACGAAGAAAATGGACGGACGAACATAAGAATACAAACTTTGAAAATATTTAAATTTTAGTAAAGGTTTATTCTTTCAAAAATTTTTTATGAAATATCTACTAACACATAACGTCAATATACAAATTTCTCAATGTCAGAAAATTCCTATGTAATATTTTATAAATACCTGTTTACTATATTGTAGACCTCAAATCGAAGTTCAATATGCCGTAGAAGCGTACCCTATACCCTCATATGTCCTTTGTTCCAAACGACATCTGACTAAGAGAACTTCGGTTCACTATATGTACACCTAAATAATATGACAAGAAAAAAAAATACAAATTTTAAAAGGTACTGAAATTTAACCCTTCTCAACCGTAGGAGAGTTATAAAAAGGAAAACTCTTATGACACGTGAAAGGAGAGTGAGTAAAACAAAGGAAACCATATCCGACCCTTTTGAGTAAATATGGTTTACGAAGTAATACTTTTATTCTTTGTTACTTTTGGGAGTAACTTTGTTTTTCTGAAGAGAATTCTGGGGTAATCACCAGTGAATAAAGTTCGTCAAAATCTGTTACGTAAGTTCAAAGTCTAGGTAGTCATCTTCTCAGGGTAAGGTATAGATGTTTTGTGAATGTGTTATTATAGAGTAACAATTTTTAAGGTACACTGGAAAAAAGATAAAACTAAATTTAATTACACATGAACCCGAAACGACCACCGAGTCACCATTTCTTAGAGGGACGGACCCAAACTAGGGATCCAGTCTTTCTAGGGGACCTCCTCCTTTGTCGTTGGGTGAGGTCATAAGAACGGACCCATTAGGGTACCTGTCTCCTGGAGTACCCGATATCAGGTACTCCAGTGGTTTCTCAGTCTGTACTGAATCACTGATTTTGTTGGTGTGACATATGGATCTCTACACTTTAGAACTATACTAAATTCACGTCTACTCCGGTTATTACATTGTCCCTCCACAAAACGGAGTTTCCTACGGAAAGTGACAGTCCGGAAGAAAAAAGGTCCTAAACTAAAACATATGACGAACCGATTCACAAAGTGAGTCAATTCACCAAACTTCAGTAACAAAGTCAACGTACGGAAGACATTTTGTAAGTCGGTCCGAGGGAGAAGGGTCGGACGTTGTGTTGTTTGTTGCGAATGCAAAACCACCGAGACTGTACTTGGTCCTGTTCCTTTCGGAGAAGTGTTCCGTATTTGTAGAACATTATACAGTTCTTTCAGGAGAAGGACCCTCCGGCATAGGGATTTGTGTCTTTATCGAAGTAACTCTCTAGGGAGCTACCGGACTCACGAAACTCACAAACTCCAGTATCCTTACATAGACAAATCCCTTTCAATTCTGACGCTCAGGAAACCAAAAGGATACGATCTCAAGATCAAACCAAGTAGTAATGCTAAAAAGAAAGAAACGTCTCTATCTGATGACACGGAGTGCATTGGTACCTACGGTCGTGCTCACACAATTGTGTCTACTAAGGATACGGACGGCGACGGACTTTCCGAAATGGGACTTAGGGCTAGTCTTCTGGACGTCTTCATTCAACGCGACGCACACCTTCTCCCCGAACAAGGTGTCTACCGGGGCAACCGAAAGGGAAAAGGACGTCTAGAGGTCGTCTACACGACCAGAATCGTAAACACGAGCGACTGTAGTAAGACGGGGAATAAAATGGAAAACAGAGCGGACTAGGACACTACCCCCACTAAAAATCGGTCACGTATCTGACCCAAACGGGTGACCAAAGGAAATCACTTCAGCTCCGTGGTCGACTTAGAGAACGGATAGACGTTACTCCTCCGTACAGGGGTGGAGGAATGGGAGTGTTGTGCATAAACCCTGAAACTCTTTCTTTTCCGACCCAGGTCTCAACCTCCCTTTTCCTCGACCAAAGAAGGCCAGGATGGACTACCTGTGAAAAATTTAAATTACAAATGAAAATAAATAAACTCACACGTCCCAGAATCAACGTCGTGCGGCCTAAAAACTAGAAACAACGTCGTACGCCCTAGAAATCAACACCGTATAGCGTAGATCATGGGAATGGGTCCTACCTTGGGTCCGAGGGACGTAACCCTCGAGTCTCAGAATCGGAGACCTGGTGGTCCCTTCAGAGTTCTACTCTGGGAACTCCCAGCGATTCTTCCCCCCGTAACGTAGAAAGGAACTATATTTCCTTCTTTTTTTCATCCTCTGAGACCCCGTTTGAGCGTCGTAACCTCTCCACGGACCACAGTCGTCCCACTATAATTCCTACACGACTCCCCGAGTCTACCACAGGAGACCGTGGAGTCTCCCGAAATACCCCCCAGATCTCGTACTTGGAGGTCACCCTAGAGAAATTCACTGGACAGGGACTCTCTGGGGGACCTTACCTTCTAGATGTTCCTGTCCCTAAGAAAAGAAAGAGAGTGAACACTTAGGAGTTGTGGAGTTCATAAGTCGTGTACGACCACACTGTGTTATAAATCACTTACTTACTTTCTCATGTACCTAGAGACTCTAAATAGTAGGACCTCTTTGTCGTTGACAGTGGGCTTAATTAGAACAATCTTTCCACCGGAAACATTCCGTGTATTCAACGCTAAAAAATAGTTTTTCGTAAGGGTTTCAATCCGGTGTGTATACGTGTGACTTGACAGGGGTAAGAGGGCTGACAACTAAGTGTCTTGAGAGACCTTGAGGGTGACTCCGTGTATAGGGAGTAGGGGACGAAGGATCACCACCCACGTCGTCACAAGACGTGGTGTCCTGACCTAAAAATTTTCCGACTGGTGTGTAGCAAAAAACTTTTCGTGACACCCGATGACTCGACTTAGGTATTCGGTGTCGGACGGGTGTCGTGTACACCTGAGTGCACGAGTAAGATGATGTATACTCTGGAACCCACCAATTTCCACCGTCTCGGGTATAAAACGTTGACTCGGAGAGAATGTTTTCTCTTAAGGGTGGTGGAACGGACCTACGTTTGAGACCGCTGCAAGTCCGTAGTCTACCCTTAAAATTGACCCTCCAAGTCTTACACTTTTGTTAATCTATCTGATAAAAGGTAGTCTGGTGTGTACGGACGTCAGGTACCCTCTCCGGTCGGGCCGGCGAGGACGGACACGATACATGTGGAAAAAGAGCCCCGCTCACACAGTCGCCGACCGATGGGGGTCCCTTTTTAGTGAGTGGTCACCCTGAGTCGACACCTGGATCTGGAGAAGGTACCCCCTTTTAATCTAGACGAGGTTCAGTCAGCGACCTCAACGTCCGAAGTGACACACAACGATCACCTCCCTCCTCCTTCACTCGACCCGTGCACCGGTAACCACCTCCCCTTGACCGAACTTCAAGGTGTAGTGAATGTCAGTAGACTCTAAGGGAACGGGAGACAGGGCGGGAGGTGTAGGACGGACCTCTCCGTGAACCTTATTTTCTTCCCAGGTTCCGTCACGAACGTAGCAATAGTTCCCTCCTCTCTCCGGTTCTTGTCTTCCTACTCACCTCTCCTTCACTGGTAAACCTTCGTCACACTGGTGGTGTTTAATCGGACCTCTGTCCGGACAGAGGTCGGGTCTCAGGAATTGTGAGTACATATATATAAGTCCCTATCGAGGTAAAGGAGAAGTCGGTCCACGGGATCAAAAAGTAGGTTCTTTTTACCTTAAACAAAGAATTTTGGGTTACAGGAGTAGTCGGGAAGAGGGTTGTAGGACGGAGCAGCAATGAAAAAGGTAACAGAAACGACGTTTGGGTCGGGAGGTGACGTCTCTAGGGAGACTCTCGGTGAGGACGGGACTACACACGTGCGACCGCTAATACCGTCTGTCGACGATTGCCTTTCACTCGCGAGTCACGGAGAGACCTCGTAAGACACCCTAGTCCTTCGTCTCTTTACCCCAAATTTTAGTCCCGAACCAACAATCCTTGGACTCCTAGAAGTCTCGCAATTGGTAGAGCTCGAGTCTCATGTCGGTAAATGTAAATTACCCGTCAACTACCTACACCCGACAAACGTTTAGATTATTCTTTAGATAAAAAGTTTCCTTAAACTACAGTAGGTTAATTTGGTCCCCACCCCCCACCCTTAAGTTCCGTGTCAGGATGACTTCTTTTGTGAGAACCGGACCTAAACAAGAAAGAGGAGTAGGTCCGTATTAAAGAAAAAGACCTTTCACGACAGTAGCTGAATTTCGTATTTAATAACTCCGCTCCTACGACTTGTATCTCGGGTCCTACCTGACAGTTCCGCCCCTGGGGTCCCACCTCAGTCTCCACCCACCCTGGGGTCCTAACGAGTACGACCGTGGCTCGGACCGGGGGACGGGGATGACTTCCGTAGTGTGAGATTCGTCGTCCCATGTCCCACGTGTCCAACTCGACTCATTCCCCCCGTTCAGAACCGTCACAGTGGGTAGGACCGGTACACTGGGACCTGTCTGACGAAAACGAAGAGGCTTGGAGGCAAAGGATTTGACTTCCTCGTACTGAAAGACGAAAGTGTAAAACATCGGACAGGGTAGAAAGATTTTGAAGGAGAGACACGGTGAGTCAACCGTACTGTCGGACGTCACTGGATAGAGACTAGAGAGCACAAAAATACAGAAAGGAAGAGTCACTCCAGAGGTCGAGGAAAAACTCGACCACGAGTATACACGGCAAATCAACGACTGTCGGGTCGGCAGAGTAGAGCGTCCCAATGACCTGTGAGGTCCGAAACGGTCTATTTGGGTGTGGGTTCGGACCGGATGCACATCGAGTAGTGTCAATTACTCGTCTGACCTGGTCTCCATCCCCCGTATCACCCATGGGTCACTTATGACTCGCTTATTTACTCATTGAATGTATGTACACTTCTTGACACTAAGTTCGTGTATTTCTTCCGTCTCGAGAGATGTCCAGTTGGAGACACCGTTCCTCGGTAGCCTCTTCTCCGTAAACCCTTGACGCCAAACGGTCTATCGACTCACGATTGGAAAAATTCTTAGCGGTACAAAATTTTAATAAATAAACAGACAAAAACCGACACGACACAGAAAAAAACGACACCCCCCGAAAGAGGCCAACACCGGTCGGCCCCGATGAGAGATCGCCACCACGAGCTCGAAGGGCAACGCCACCGGAGAGAACAACGTCTCGTGTCCGAGATCTCGAACGCCCGAAGCCACCGACACCCTGCACCACCCGAGTCATCAACGTCGAGGGTCCGAGATCTCGCGTCCGAGTCATCAACACCGGGTACCCGAATCAACGAGGTACCGTGCACCCTAGGAACGTCTGGTTCTTAACTTGGGTACAGGGGACGGAACCGTCCCTCTTCCTGAGAAATGGTGACTAAGTGGTCCCTTCGGGGTTCTTAGAAGTACAAAAACTTAAATTAATCTCATACATTTAGAAAGAATTTCTATCACAACCGGGAAATTTTCAACGGTATTTTATATGTCTTATTCCCCGAAGGACCCAGTGAGTCACTATTTCTTACACCGACGTTACGTTCTCTACACCCAAACTAGGGATCCAACCCTTCTAGGGGACCTCCTCCCGTACCGTTGAGTTGAGGTCATAAGAACGAACCTCTTAGGGTACCTGCCTCCTCGGTCCGCCCGATGTCAGGTACCCCAGTGTTTCTCAACCTGTGCTGAGTTCACTGACGGATGTCTTGTTTTAAATGGTGACATCGGTAAAAATTCACGTGTCAAACCCGAAGGGACTATCGAGTCAACCACTTCTTAGGCGGAAGTTACATCCTCTGGGGTCAAGTTAAGGACCCAGCCCTTCTAGGAGACCTCTTCCCTATCCGATGGGTGAGGTCATAAGAACCCGAAGGGAACACCGAGTCGACCATTTCTTAGACGGACGTTACGGCCTCTGGACCCAACCTAGGGACCCAACCCTTCTAGGGGACCTCTTCCCTTGTCGATAGGTGAGGTCATAAGACCGCACCTCTTACGGTACCTGACATATCAGGTACTCCAACGTTTCTCAGCCTGTGCTGACTCGCTGAAAGTGAAGCGTAGTGAAGTGAAGTCACCGTAATTCATGTAAAAACAACAATGTGTTGGTAGGAGTGGTAGGTCGAGGTCTTGAAATAGAGGGGTCTGACTTTGAGACGTGACTAAATTGTCATTGAGGGGTGAGGAGAGAGGGGGTCAGGGCCACTAGTGGTAAGATAAAAGGTAGAGATACTGACGGATGAGATCCATGGAGTATATTCACCTTAGAATGTTCTAAACAGGAAGACACTGACCGAGCAAAGTGAATGGTATTCCGAGTAAGGTGCAGTCTTGAAGGAAGAAAAAACTCCGACTTATTATAGGGTGCAAGACATAAACGGTGCAAAACGACTAGGTAAGTCATCTGTGAACCCAACGAAGGTAGAAACCCAGTAACGCTTATTTCTACGACACTTGTATCTATACAAGTTCCGGGACGAAAGACAAGAGAACCCATATTTGGGTCTTCACCTTAACGACCTAGTGCACATTAAGATCCAAATTAAAAAAAAAAAAAACTCCTTGGAGGTATGACAAAAGGTATCACCGACTTACGACCGAAAAATCTTGTCGTGATTGACTTCTATTGAAATGAAAAGAGACTACCACACTACCTCTGTAAGGACGTCCAGGACATGATGCACCGGGTCCGACACCCCGGGAAACACAAGACACGGAGAAATGAACCGAGAAACAGAGAAACGGACACCGACCACAAAATAACGAGCCAGACAAAAAGAAGTGCCTTAGAGTGAGGAACAAAAGACTGCAAGCGCAGGCAAAGTGTGTCCACTCCGACAACCACTTGACTATCGACGTGTGTCGCTTGTTGTCAGACGGAGCGGACCACGTCTTCCCCACTTCGTGTCTCTCACACGGGTCCCGGACGCCGAGCACCGCCGCAGAGAAGAGAGTCCGGTCGGGGACGCCCAGTACCCTCAGGAGAGACATACAGCAGACGTCGGTGAAGAAGAGACGCGTACCTTTCAAGGTAGGTGGTCAGTACACCCTCCCGTGTCGTACCTGGGAAATGCCCTACCAGACTCCAGGAAACTCATACCCAAAGTAAAGTAAAGAAAAGTATGTAGAAACAGAAGAGTCCTTCTCTGTAGAAAGGATCCCCGGCGTTATTTAAGAAGACAGAGTAACCGCTCTTGATCCGTAGAAGGGTGGAGATCTGGTTAAGGACCGTTTCCTCTTGTACGAACGGTCCGACCGAATATGATGAGTACTGAGTACGGAACCCCCCAGTCCCAAGACCAAAGTCCTTCTGTCCCATTACGAACAACCGTTCCGTTGGTTGTCACAGACGGTGTAGGGGCCCTTTTTCTTGTTACGTCGATTTACCGAGGTCGAGTCGGGGACTCCAACCACTGGTCAGAGTGTCTCCGGAAGGCGTTCGAGTAAAATAAAGGGAAATATCAAGAAGCAGAGAAGGTAATGGAAGAGACACCCCCTCCCCCACCCCACTAGGTCGAACACCAAAATCGTAAAAGATGGTCTTTTACTTTGACGATTAACTGACGACCACCACTACGACGGCTACAGACGGCCGTCTTTACGTCGAACCTACCCCCACTTATCCCGTCTCGACATTGTTGGACCCGGTTCTACTAGTCTCTACGTAGAAGAGGTCAAAGAACTAATACCTACCACAGTGCGACAGTGGGTCTTGGGTCACCCCGAAACCTGGGAAGAATTACATTGACGAAAAAGGGCGGACAGGTTTTAGCGACCCACAGAACGTTCTAGTCGACGACAAATAAGACGGAACACGGCAGGGTACAGCAACAGTCTACAGTGACGGCCGTCGTCGAGGTATGTACGAAACTCGGGATCATTAGTCCAATTGACCGTCTTCTCTAACTTAAAAGGGTCGCAAAGGTAGTAAGAACCCTCCTCTACCCGACCCTTGGCACCACGAGTTGGGAAAAACAACGTCCTTCCCTCTGGGGAAGGTTCCGGACTTTGACCCGAGAACAGATTGTGAGCCTTTACTTAATAGGCTCCTCTGTGTACACGACTGTTTCGTTCTCTAAAATGACCCTTTCCTGTGGGCCCACCTCTCGTCATCCCATTCCCTGGGGTCCTCTTGACGAGGCGGTGCACCGAGCGTCACAGACCAAAATACCATTACCCTAATCAAAGGTCCACCAGAAACCGGTTAGTAAGATTAAGTCAGAAAGGACCACCGCGTGTGTAGCGAATCGGTTCTACCCACGATCGTTCTCCCTGAGACCCTTCACCTACCTGTGCACCACAGAGGAAAGCTGGAAAGGGCTTGAGAAGGCCAACCACCACCGAATAATCGAGGTATAAGGAATAGTCCTAGAGGACAGTATTTTGTTGAGTAAGTTTACCAATGACACCACGGACCAGTCCCACCCGCCAAAATTAGTCACACGAAGAGGATTGGTAAAGTGGTCGCAAAACCGGTAGATAACTCCTCCTCTGGGGACGACCTCTCACGTCTCCCTGTATGGGGTCCACGGTCCAAGAGGGTTTGTTCGAGCACGTCTTGACCTCGACGGTAGACACAGGACACCTCGTGGAAGGAATGACTTATAAATGACCCTCCCCGGTTGGAGTCGGGACCCTCTTCGGGGTTCGGACTTCCTTACAAACGGGAAAGAGGGAAGTCCCTAGTTGATGACGCGTGACTTGTTCGGCCCGACACTCGTGCTTACGTAGTTGTGCCTCCTCCCGATGATGACGGCGACGGCGGCCCCGATGTGGGACCTGGGGTTACCGTTCTGGACGTCGGCACTCACAGGGGCCCAGTCCCCGAGTACCCTCCCGGTCCAAGTGTGTGTCCGGGGCCCCGAGTTATCGTCAGTCAGTGAAGACTTCGAGGACCCAAAGGATACTCGGACTACCAGGTCGTCGGAATTGAAAGGACCGGAGTCAAAGTAGCAGACATTTTACCCTGATGAGTACGACGAATGGAGTCTCTGACCTAACACTTCTCACTTTCTTAGTCGTACATCTTTTGTGAATCTTTTTACGACGATCTGTGTATTATTTTCGGGTCATTTATAATTGATCCGAAGGGACCACCGTGTCTACCATTCCTTAGACGGACGTTACGTCCTCAGGACCCAAGCTCGAGACTTAGTCCTTCTAGGGGTCCTCTTCCCTTACTAATGGGTGAGGTCATAAGAACGGACCTCTTAAGGTACCTGTCTCCTTGGACCGCCCGATATCAGGTACCCCAGCGTTTCTCAACCTGTACTGACTCGTTGATTGTGTGTGTGTTTATAATCGATTATAATGGTAAACGAGAACTCTCGGAACTAATTCAGTCTGGTCGGACTAAAGTAGGTCTGAGACGGAGTATGATCTGTACACTGGGGTCCATTCCATAATTTCAAGAGGTTCGAAACTGAAAGGGTAGGTAAATTTTTTTCCCTTCTACTATTGTCGTAACTAAAAGACCTCAACAATTCCCCTTAGTACTCCTGATAAAGTTGGAGAATCGTGTTACGAACTGTGTTCCTTTTGTATGTTAATTTTTATTCTCGAGAAACAACGGTGTCTCGGACCCTGTCCTTGGTCTTTTCTCTGTCTGGAGTCTTCCGGGAACCCGGTGACGTCTGGAGCAGACTCCCGTTCGACTCTTTGTACCCTGAAAAATACTTCGTAACAGAAGTAAAAGAACACATTCTCCGCTTTGTGTTGAGCCAGACCACTACAGTTGCACCTTTGAACGTCCTACACGGTCGACCTACCAAGGTAGAGAAAAAATGCTCCGTGTCAGAGGTGACCAGGTTCGGTCGTCCCCACCCCGCACACTGTGCCGCCCCCTGCGGGACTGGGACCCCCCACGGTCGCTCCCCGAACCACTGTGCCGACCGTGTCTTCCCCGGGAAACACATCGAAAGGTGGGTCGCTCGACGTGTAGACGAGGTCGAAACCCCTGTCTCTATCTAACACTCACTCTTGTCATGTCGACAAGTCATAAACCTGGGAGGTGACGGACCTCCCCTTCGAAGTGTCTACTTCATAATCCACGTCTCGTCAGGAGCCCTTTGGAGCACGGGGAAAGCCAGAAGTCTCCTTTGTCTCAGGAGCTAGCCCGAAAGCTTGGTAGTTAGAGCCTTCAGTTTCGTAAAAACTTGGTCTCTCAACCGTGACGAGACGTGAACGGAGACCTTCAGAGACTCAGGAACACTCTTCGGTCACCACTTGTTCCCAGGAAGGCGAACTGCTCCTCTGCGGGGCCACTTCTACCTAGACACATGTCGGACGGACGGAAGAGCAGGTCCTCGCACCCCGGACGGTCGACTGTCGAGACTGTCCGTAGGGTCCCGTCCGATCCGTACTGGACCTGCTCGGGTGTATCTCGGGGTCCCGGGCACTGGACGGAGGGGGAGGGACGTGCGGAACCTCGTCTTCTCTAACTCGGTAGAAAAGAAAGACCTTAGATCATTCTTCCTGGTAGATCAGCCGAAGTTTTTTCATATTTGATTCGATAAAGAAGGATCCTCAGGGGTCTCTGTCGGACCATTAGGATAAGAGGTACCCCCGAGTCCCTCGGGTGTTTGGTAGTGTTATCCTTCGGGAATACTCCACGAACGAGGCACATCCGCACCGACCCTAGTGAAGGGTTCATGAGTGAGTGAAATAGACGTGGTCTAGCGTCACTCCGTAGTTATAAGAATGGGGGTAAATTTCAGCCCCTTTGTTCGTGTTCCTCTAATTCAATGCAAAGGGTCCTAGTGCACTACCCATTTACCACTTGACTCTACACTTATCTTCAGAGATCGAGAACTCTAAAACACTTACAAATGTCATCCGTGTCGGTGTCCACCTTACAAGGTCTTCCGTATCAGGGTCCGGGACACCCTCAGTTTCTCCAGGTGGGGTACCGGGACGTGTTCCGGAGGTCACAGAGAGGTCAGAGGCCCACACGCAAAAGAGGTAGTTCCTTTAGACCCTCCGTCGGACGTCCCGACAGACCACCCTTGGTCAAGTGGCGTCGACACACAGACAATAGGATCGACCCGGTCGACACGTCCCGAGCCCACGGTCCTGACCGGTGTGTGCGTTCCGGAACCGCAACCAAACAAAAGACTTAGACCTACAGGACTAATACCCCCTATTGTCGTGAAAAAGAGAAAGTCTATGTTTCCTTGATATGTCAAGAAAGAGGGGATCGGTATATGAAACATTACTGTCCGTAAGTGTTTCACTAATACGTACGGTCGGTGACAAGACTCCCAAAATCCACTTAGGTGAGAAGGGTGGTACAAGGATCTTTTTTCGCTCGGAGTTGGGGTAAAGAGTTCAGTACTCTACGACCGTCTCTCCGGTTTACTGACGGGTGGTTCGTAGAGTGTCGACCCTTCGGACATCCCCCTCCACCCTAAACTCGGGTTTATCACACCCCACCTCGGGAGGGGTTAGGACTCTGTCCCGACAGTCGGAGTCCCTCGGCCACCCCAGACGGCGAGGTGGAAGGGCTTGGACCAAGAGGAGAGACACGGTACCCCTCCCGTGGAAGAGTGTCGCCACGGGGCCCTAACGTCCACTACGGGTCTGGACCGGGTCCACGTCTCCCGACGACAGGAATGGCGGAACCGACCTCAGGGTACGTGGAATGAGGAGTTTCTTTATGCTTTATTTTGGTCCGGCCACCGTGTCCCACCTTCCTTTGGTATGTGGAGAGAGAAACCCCGTAGTTGCCTCACTTTGACGGCCCGTCGGCGAGGGACCCCTCCACCAAAACAAGAGACTACGGGAGGACCGAATGAAGTCCCCAAAAGGGACACACCAGCGGGCGTCCCCACCTAGTGACGCGGCTCGTCCTGGTGCCGACACTCGTCGACACAGAGTTGTGCCTCCTGAGCAAGCACACGGTCACAAGCCTTCCGAAGGAGTAGTTGCTGCTGGAGTTCTGGACGAGCGCACTCACGGGAAACACGAAGAGAATGTCCCTTCTCGAAACGGTGGTCGCACCTCTTGCACTGCCGGCATCCCCTGCCGCCCGGGGGGAGACAGGAGACGAGTAACGAGGCCCCCTCTACCACCCCGACAGGGGACCCCTGGCGCGCGGAAGGGTCCCGTCCTCCTCCTCCCAATCCCCCCGTGCGTCCAGGCACTAGACTAAGGGACCGACACCCTAAAACGTCCTCACCTAATGACGAACGACTCGGTGGTGCCAACGCTCATGAGGACGCAGTTGTGCCTGTCTAGGAAGCAGACGCTCACAGGGCTCCCTGTGTACGAGGCGTCACTGCCGTTCTGGACACGGTCATCCACAACACTGCAGCTTGTTCTCCCTGGGCCGTGCCCGCTAGCACCCATCCCCCGCGGCTCCTGTCACTGGTGCCCACCCAGACGGGGAGTGGGGGCTGGGACCCAAGTACCGACTTGCACACGCTTTCGGGGGAGGGTCGCTACAGTCGGGGCCACCGACGGCGAAAGGACGGGGTTCTACCGAAGACGGAGAAGGAAGGGCCGGGCACCAGTAAAGCCTCGTCCATACTCAATATCACTTCATCTACGGAAGGACTGACGCCTGAAAGCCGACGCGACGGGCGACTCGCGCACGAAAGAGACCCAGAGTTGGAGTCGTCTTAGGAGTGGAAGTCTGGTTCACTTTTCGGATCACTGGTCGACAATGCCCCACCCAAGTCTGAGACCTGAGAACACTGAGATTTCAGTCAAGACGCTCTTCCCCTCCGAGGACTCTTGGGGCAGGGGAGGGGGTTAGGTCTATTAAACCGTCGTCTACTCATCCCCCACGCCACTCCAACCGTCACTCCAAGGGACCCCTGCATAAAGGGCCGTCGACCAGGGTTAAGGACAGAGGTAATGAATTTTTTTTTTTCGAGGGTCTACGGGGGGAGAAGTGACTTCCTACGATACAAAAGACGGGACGTCAGGACAAAGGTTCACCTGTTTCTATTTCTGAATTTTTATCAGTAAAACTCTCTTCCTCAGTTTTCACCTCCTTATCCTAACGGTACATGAAACGCCCAGGACGATCAGAAAGGTCAATATCCTGGTCCAAGGGACTGGTGACTATCTTGACACCAGTGTTGGATCGTACAGGTGGAAAAATACAGTAGACAAGTGAACCCGTCCACGGGACTAACGTATCGACCCACACGGAGAGATTGAGGCGGCCGACACTCTTTTCCAAAGGGGGTAAACCCTACCTCAGAACTCAAAATACCGAACGAACACCGACGGACGGGCCGACAGGACCGGTCGTGCCGGTCGTGTCCCTCCTCGACCTGTAGTCCCACGTCTTTCTCACCCACACACCTTAACGTACATGTAAACTGACGTACGGTTCCGGTCTTCGGACGAAAAATCGACTGAATAAAATTAAGAGTAGTAGAATCTAATAGGTACGTAAACAAACCTGGAGGGGTAACGACACTATTGGTTCTGGACTGATATTCTATTAACGTCCTGTAGATTCTTTAAAAGTACTGGGAAGGTTTGTTTACGACGGGGAGAAGGAATGTTGACGCACAGGGTGAGGGAGGAAGGTCGGTGTAGACAATACCGGTGACTGTGAAAGTTTATAGGTAAAAGAGTAAATATCCCGAACATTGATTACTATGTCACTATAGTAGGTAAACTCATTTACACGTTGTTATGGTAATCTTCACTTAAAACTATACATAAACAAATAATATATACCACACAGATGTACTCTACCAATCTACTCAATCTTAATAGGATAGGAACCCGTTACCAACCTCTTCCGTCACCGTTGGTTGAGGTCACGAGAACGGACCTTTTAGGTTACCTGCCTCCACGGACCATTCGACGTCAGGTACCCCAGCGATTCTCAGCCTGTGCTGACTCGCTGAAGGGAAAGTGAAAAGTGAAAGTACGTAACCTCTTCCTTTACCGTTGGGTGAGGTCACAAGAACGGACCTCTTAGGGTCCCTGTCCCCTCGGACCACCCGACGGAAGAGACCCCAGCACGTCTCAGTCTGTGCTGACTTCGCTGAATCGTCGTCGTTGTCGTCGTCCGTTACAAACCTCATCCTTTACCACTTTCTTTCACTCAGTGAAAGAGTGAAAGGGCACAGACGGTGCCCAACTAAGACAGATCGATGGGACAAGACATTATTACCCGACACAAAAGTCACACCGGTGTCATTTGACCCCAACCCTTACACAAAGGGTCGAGACAGGGTTTAGTGTTTCTCGGACTGTGGTACTGACGTAGGAAAAACTTTAGTACGACCCGACACCCACCCCTCGGGTAACCTCAAGTCGGTCGGGACGAGTCGTCTATGCCCATAGGAACCGGGAAGTATTTCCGTCGGAGGTGAATGGCGGAACTATCGTCCACCGGACTTCTTATGAGACGAGTGAAAGACCTTCCAAGAACCTTCGTACCACTCGTCCGCGTCAAAGGGTCGCGGGACCTTCCTTACCTGGGACAATAAGAGTGTCGGGACGTCCGTGGAACCCGAGAGACCGAAGACCTCACTGGGGTGGGAGGGAAGGAGAACCAGGGGACTGGGGTTTCGACGCTAGTGGGGAACCTCCCAACAAGGTGTTGGGAATTGCCCCAACTCCACCCCTCCCTTTAGTCCCCCAGAGAGGACGTTCGACGGTAGAGAGGAGGGTAGAGATGGAGGACCTTTAAAGACTTTATTTGGATGACGTTCGCGTAGAGTCGTAGTCCTTTATGAGCGATCAGATCTACACGCACCTCGTGTGTCGGGTGTCCGGACGCTCGAAGACCTCCAATCTCTGGGAATGAGTCTCTGACTCAAGGTCCGGAATGGGTGTCCTTTATGAGGTATTTCAAGTTACTTACAACTCACTTACCCGTCTCTGGTGGACACAAAAGTAGGACACCGTGGACCGTGTCCCAGGTAGAAGACAAGGCCTGGGAAGTCACCTGGAACTGAACCGTCCACCGTCTCTCGTGGAAGGAGGTGGAGGACTCGGGGTGGGTCCAGAAGAAGGGGCAAGGGAGGCCAAGAAGTTTCCTCCGTCGAGGGGAGAAGAGACTCGTCCCGGACTTGGAGGTCGGGTCGGACAGAGGTGAATCCTGTTGAAGGTATAGAGTGGAGACGACCATCTTTGGGTCGGGTCCCGGTCGTAGTGGAGGTACCCCTTGAAGGACGGGAGGACCGGACGACCCTCGTCGAGACGAGGTGGACGACGTCACTCTGGGGTAGTCCTGGGAAGGGACACCGGTAGACACGTGTCTAGATCTTAGTCGTACCGTCTCGTCTTTCTTGTGACTTGATTCTCAGACTTCTAACCCGTATTTAGAACCCTCCCTTGACTAGAGAGACCTAGACTGACGTACGTACGATTCAAAGATTTCAGCACAGACTGAGACACTGGGAGACCCAGTATTGGACGGTCCGAGGAGACAGATACCCTAAAAGGTCCGTTCTTATGACCTCACCTAACGGTACGGGAGGAGGTCCCCTAGAAGGACTGGGTCCCTGGTTTGGGTGTAAAGAATCCAGAGAACGGACGTAGACTGACAAGTGGATATTTAACCCTTACTAGTAAATACGGAGGAAGAGTCCCAGTGAAACACCGTGTCCCTTTCTGCAAGTGACTTCACGAACCCTTTGAACATTTAACGGTATTTGGACTTCCATGAGAACAACTTTAGAATGAAGGGTGACAATCTGCCGGGGTGTGATCCTCTCCCGATTCCATCGGACCTTTGGGTGAGGACCATCCGGACTGGACGGGAGGTACACCACTGATCGACCCTCCTCAGTCTGAGTTCTCGGGTCCGCGATGGAAGGAGATCGTTCACCGACCACGACTATGTCTAAACTCACTGTTCGTATCTCGTGACCCGTAAAGTCGACCCCTATGAGGATGTGACCGGTGGTCTCCGCCCACACGTTTCCGAAAAAGGATGGACTCCGGAGGACTGAAACTTCCTGGCTTCGTTGGGACTCGTTCTGTTCTCGTCACACAATGACATAAATCCGTCATAGTTTTGACGTACGAACCACTGAATTGTCGGTTTTACGTTAATAGACGTCAAGACCTCCGACCTGCAGGTTCTAGTTCTACGGTCATACCAGTCGAGACCACTCTTGGGAGGAGACTCGAACGTCTACAGACGGAAGGACGACACGGGAGGGTAGTATGTGTCTGTGTGTGTATCTCTTATACGAGAGAACAACAGGGAAAAATCTTCCCGTGATTAGGGTAGCACCCCCAGGGTACGAGTATTGGAGTAGATTGGGATCAGTGGAGGGTTTCCAGGGTGGAGGTTTATGGTCGTGTGACTCCCAAACCCGAAGTTGAACCTTAAACTCCTCTTGTGTTAAGTCAGGTAGTGTCTCTGACGTCTCTTTTCTGGTGAAATAGGAGTACATAAATGTAATCTCCAACTTTCCTTGTCTTCCTTTGAACCTCTAGAAAAGAAAGAAAACACCGTACCCCTCTTTTGACTACGGCGGGTCCGACTGGGACCCCCAGCTGTTGTCTCAGTCCCGATTCTGACCCCAGGGGATTGAAGTCTTAGAGAATGGGTCCCACTGGAGATTTTTATACAGAGTCAACTCGACGAAGACCAAACAGACTCCTTTTTTTTTTTTTTTTGGGATGTGTCTCAATCGTTTACTTACCGACGACGATCTAAATAATAAAAAATTTTACGGTCGTTTACGACATTAAGACAGAGAGTCGGAACCAGTGGGAGAACCGTCCGCCGGTGACACCGAAAGAGGGAGACCCCAACCCCAACCAAAATAATTGGAGGATGCACCTCGGGGTCTGTGTCTTAACGACAGACAGTAGTGGTGTCTCCACGCTCAGGAGCCTTGTGTAATGGGGTACTAACGACGTGGTGTCGGGCACGTACTCAGTGGTCTACACCTTAGGTCTACACTCCTTGTCTGACATAGTCACACACCCCGACACTCTGAGTCCGGGATTTTGGACACGATGTAGGACTTCGCAGACGAGCCGAACTAGTGCTCAGCACGTCTGGGGGAAGTACTATTCCGAAATTAATTATACATCTGGACGGAAGACTGTACCAACAAAACAAAAAAAAAAAATTTTTTCTCCTAGGAAGAGATTTCCCTTCTACAAAGTACGAACGTAGGACTCTAGAGACGATTCAGGAATGTGGGTGCAGTGTACTTCACCACCAAGGCAGACATGAGTGAGAGCAGAGACCCAAGCTCAGATCCATGAAGACCAAGTGACTACGAGTCAAAGGCGTTCGTGAAGGACACCTGGACACAACACGACCAGTAGAACACGACTGGGACCCGGTGACACCCCAACTACGTCCAAGTCAAAGACGGGACTCTCTCAAATTTTAAAGAGCTCCTTCTTCCTATAATTCCTACCTAGAAGGTAAGACACACTACTCTCAATACTACCCCCTTTCTCTCCACAGTGCCCCGTAGACCGTCCCCCTGGGAGTGGACCAGGTCTCCTTCAGAAGGACTCTTTCTCCACAAACTAGACTGAAAATCTCTGACTACCTCCCTCGATACGTCTCTGCCTTCCACAATACCTGACTTATAAACACGGGGGTGGGGGTTTAAGTATACAACTTTCAGATTGGTACCTTCCACTACTACAATCCCCCGTTCCGACAATCCTTCACTAATCCAGTACTCCTACCTCGGGCACACTTACTCTAGGGACGGGTGTCTCGAGAGGTCAGGGAAGACGGTACATTCCTATGTTCTTCAGACACTGGATCTTCTCCCGAGAGTGGGTTGGAACGACCGTAGGACTGGAGTCTGAAGGTCGGAGGTCTTGACACTTGTTGTGTAAAGATAACAAATATTCGATCGATGAGTCAGACTTCACAAAACAATCTCGTCGGGGTTTCCCGATTTTGCCTCCCCCACCAGAAGGATCCGTGTCCTTTATCTGGTACGGTCGGTCCCAGGTCTCTCACTTGACTTTCTTCGACTCCCATGACTCATGATTCATGACTCATGATTCATAACTCATGACTCATCATTCATGGCTCACGACTCAACTCTCCCTCTGACCTCTCTACACTCGGACCTCCTCGGTGACTCTGTCTGGTGACGTCGTGAATCTCAATGTAATACGATAAACCTCCAAGTCGAAGGGAACTCTTATGACAAAATCAAACGGAAGACTCTTAGATAGTCGGATAGACTCGTCGGAGACGACTCAGACGACCCACTCCTACTGGGGACCTGGTGTCTCCACTGTCTGGACACTAGCTTAGTGTGGAGACGGCGGTCGTGTCGACTCTGATTAGTAGAGACGTCCCATTCCCCGGAACCCTTTCAGTACGGACGAGACACAGGAAGTCAAAGACACTGAAATTTCCTTCCACAACCTAGTCTAGTAGGGGTTCCAGGGAAGGTCGGACTCTTACTCCCATCTCCGACCGTCCCATTCCCGAGGTATTTGTGAGTGACTTACTTACTTGAGAACAGTCTCACGGGTGGTAAGAGGGGTCCGACTTCCGGGGGGCATTAGCACTCAGTCCCTATAACCGAGAGAAACGGACAATCCCTTGGTGACTGTACGAAAGGGTCGTCCCTCATGGGAATCGAGGTCTCTCTACGACTGAGGTTCGACCAAAGGTCTGAACCACTGACTTTCCGTCGACTTTCGGACACCAGCCCCTCAATCGATCTCATGTCGAAACCGGAAGAGATTAAATGGTACACACCAAGAAATTAATACTCACTGTCCTTACAGGGACTACACGTCTTTGACCTGCAAAACGACTTGTTTACGCTTAGCGTGAGACGTTCCGACCTTCCTCCCTCTCTTTCCCCTCGGGACGACTGACGGTGGTAGGTGTACCGCACCCAAGAGTAAATTTTGAGAACACTGGGAACCAAAAGTCTCATCTTTCGACTCCTTTACAAAGGAAATTGAGTCGTCCGTAAACGACTCCTGGACGACACCTCCGGTCCGTAATTCAATCCTCGACCCTCTGCGTCGTCTCCTCCCGTCCACGTCGGGCACCAGGGGACCTCCAGTCTCGGGCACATTCGTAGCAGGTCACTCCTCCGCCCGTATCCAGGTCTCGTTGGTCATTCACAAACCACTATCGACACTACGACCCGAAAGGATATCGAGTCTACCATTTCTTAGACGGACGTCACGTCCTCTGGATCCAAACTAAGAGACCCAGTCCTTCTAGGGGACCTCTTCCCTTACCGTTGGGTGAGTTCATAAGAACAGACCTCTTAGGGTACCTATCTCCTCGGACCACCCGATGTCAGGTGCCCCAGCGTTTCTCAGTCTGTACTGACTCACTGATTATGATGACGACGATCGACACTGTAATGGTCTCCCTCGTCCCCGGACCCCGACACGCCGGGACACGTCCCTCCAGGGTCTTCTGTGGATCTCCTCCACCTCCGTCGTCTAGTAGTCGACCCGTCTCGGGACATCCCCCTCCCGAAGCCCGAACCGTCCGAAGGGACCACCGAGTCGATCATTTCTTAGGGAGACGTCACGTCCTCTGGGGCCAACCTAAGGACCCAGTCCTTCTAGGTGACCTCTTCCCTATCCGACGGGTGAGGTCATAAGAACCCGAAACGATCACAGAGTCGACCATTTCTTAGACGGACACTACGGCCTCTGGACTCCCAAACCAGGGACCCAATCCTTCTAGGGGACCTCCTTCCCTTTTCGAAGGGTGAGGTCATAAGACTGGACCTCTTAAGGTACCTGACATATCAGGTACCTCCAACGTTTCTCAGCCTGTGCTGATTCGATGAAAGTGAAAGACCGAACCAGGACTCTATGACTTTCTTTCATGAGTCTCCACCCCTCTCGCACCGACTCTACTCCGTCGTCCGTCCAGGACGTTTGGAGTGGTCACTCAGGATCGGTCTGAGAGTCCTCCGTGATTTCCCACAGTCCGTCTTCCTCCCTCCCTACAGACGTTCGTGCGAAATCTTCTCACGAGACCGACTCAGGTCCTCTCACCCGACCTCCCCCACTTCATCCAGACACTTCTGGATCAACCATCCATCTCATTGTCAGGTCCTCTTCCTACTACCGTCCACCAAGTACTACTACCTCCTCACCGTAGTGGGGAGACCTGTGAACCCTTCCAGAGACTTGGATGTAAGACCCAGGGTGCGACCGTAGAATGATGACCGTCAAACAACCACAGTAGGCACCCCGAAAAATTTTGTAGGCTTTCAGGTCCGTCGTGGGACCTGGAGGGCTTTATCTCTAATAGAATGCAACTAACTACGTTGGAGGAACGTCCTGTTGAACTTTTTATAAATAGCCCCCATTTACAAGGATGGGAAATCACTCCGTTAGGATGAAGATCTACAAATAGAAAGCCTGAACGAAAGGGTAACATACGTTTTGATGTCCGTGTGCTCATAGGGGACGTCATTGTTAAAATTGACGTTTCGAAACCTTGGTGGAGTTACGCGAAGGTTATTCTTTGACCAATTTACTTAGTGCCACGACGGAAATTTTTTATTACTGCATCCCACAGTTTCCACTCTCTCTTCCCATGAACATATTCTAAAAAAAACAGACAAATTTAGACTAAAATAAACATCTTACCATTTTCCATATGTATCAAATTTTTAGTTTTGTTATGCTTTTCTGCACGTAATTCCTCAAACCGAGGGTGAGAACGGGTGGGAAGGTAGGGGGACGGAGGGAGACCAAGGGTCCATTGTCCGGTGTCGGAGGTAGGTCCCGCCGGGGAGGACCTAAGTGTGTGCACACAAGGAAGGGAGGAAGTGACAGGCGGACGCACTGGCTGTCGTATACCTTTGTCGTCACGACACAGTACAGAGGTCACTTCAATAGTCTGAGACACCGACGAAAGACCCTCGAGAGAGACCGAAGAACTTCAGTACAACCGAAGTGAGATTCCCTTCGACACAACCCTCGTCGGGACACCTCTCCGGGTGTACAACTCCCTGACTTCGGAAGCCAGTTGGCGGTCCCTCCTTGACTCCGGTCACGTGTGTGGTGACTCGACTCTTCGTCTAGGAGGTCGAGGTCACCTCGGAACCCTAGTTACGTCGGGGGTCCCCTAGTCGAACTGACGTCGGAGTGTTCTGTGAGACTCGGTCTTGGAGGGTCGACTCGGTGCCGACCGAAGGTCCGGGAGTCTTTGACACACTGTAGTGTGTACAACGGAATTCGACGATTCACAACCGTATGGAACTAAGTGTCGTTGTCTATCGACGACGACGACGACGATTCAGCGAAGTCAGCAGAGGCTGAGACACGCTGGGGTCTCTACCGTCGGGTGGTCCGAGGGGACAGGGACCCTAAGAGGTCCGTTCTTGTGACCTCACCCAACGGTAAAGGAAGAGGTTACGTACTTTCACTTTTCACTTTCACTTCAGCGAGTCAATACAGGCTGAGGATCGTTGGGGTACTTCACGTCGGGTAGTCTGAAGAGACAGGTACCCTGAACGGTCCGTTCTCATGACCTTACCCCACGGTAACGGAAGAGGTGTTACCTATCGATTGTAAGGTAAAATAAAGTTAAGACAAGGACAAAGAAACCCCGAAGGGACCACCGAGTCGACCATTTCTTAGGTGGACGTTACGACCTCTGGACCCAAGCTGGGGACCAAACCTTCCTAGAGAACCTCTTTCCTTGCCGATGGGTGAGGTCATAAGACCCGACCTCTTAAAGTACCTGACATATCAGGTACCCTAGTGTTTCCCAGCCTGTGTTGACTCGCTAAAAGTGAAAGTGAAAGGAAATATACTTATTTTCGGTTATGTTTATAGACAAATATAAAAAGGGTAAAGGAATCCGTGTGTGTTTTACCACGTGATACATGGTGTAAGATACGGAAAAAAAGAAGTGAGTTACTATAAATAACCGCTAAAGAAGTTTGGTAATGTATTTGTTGAAGGAATAAAATAAATGTCGACGAATCGCAGAGTAACCCTAAAGGGACCATCGAGTCGACCATTTCTTAGACGAACGTTACGTCCTCTGGGACCAAGTCAAGGACCCAGTTCTTCTAGGGAACCTCTTCCCTATCCGATGGGTGAGGTCATAAGAACCCAAAGGGACCACCGAGTCGACCATTTCTTAGACGGACGTTACGTCCTCTGGGACCGAGTCAAGGACCCAGTTCTTCCAGAGAACCTCTTCCCTATCCGATGGGTGAGGTCATAAGAACCCGAAGGGACCACCGAGTTAACCATTTCTTAGACGGACATGACGTCCTCTGGACCCAAGCTAGGGACCCAACCCTTCTAGGGGACCTCCTCCCCGTACCGTTGGGTGAGGTTATAAGGACGGACCTCTTAGGGGTACCTGTCTCCTTCGACCGCCCGACGTCAGGTACCCCAGTGTTTCTCAGTTTGTGCTGACTCACTGATTCGTGTCGTAGAGTAACACATCTTATAAACAAGTCGAACAGAGGACTCATCAGCACCTGTAGACCTAACAAAGGGTGAAAAGTAATAATGTTCGCTACGACGACACTTACTGAACTTTCATATAGAGAAGTATACCACGGTCCCATAGACGTCCTCTTCTAGGGTCTTCACTTCGTCGGTCCAGTTTCCATGGAAAACATGAAATCCGTCTATGGCGGTCTATGGGGGAGGTTTCCCCTGCAGAGGGGAATCATACAAACTTAAAACTTAGTACCCGGGTAAAACGGAAAGTTTATTAGAGACGTCCACTGACCACAAGGGGACTCTACCTCTTGGTAACGAGATCAGAGAACTAGTCTACGGGACTCACCCATTCTTCCCTTTTCAATTTTTGAGTTTAAGAGATGTACGAAAATTTCGTACGTGTGTTGTTTTAAAGGTTCGTCGATAATCATGTTTTCGGGTCCTCTCGAGTCTCCGACCCGACCCTCGAGGGTCCTAGCAGACGTCGGTTACCACTCCTACGGGGGACTCTTGTCACGAAAGTCCGAGTCGTCCGAGGGTTCTCTCCTTTCGTCACGGGGAGACGGTTCATGTCTGAGCAGGACGTTCTCGGACCCCCCGGTTACTGGAAAGTCCTAGGAACACCTTTCTGAGTTAGTGAGAAGTTTCGACGTCGGACTCTACTTCGATGTCTCTGTCCTGTCCCGTACCCCCTACGAGGTCTTTCTTCCCCGCACGAGTCCCCCCGGACAGACGTAATACCGAACTGTTCCGACCGGACTTTCTCAATATCAATAAAATAATGTAACCTTTTACCTCATAAGAATTATATTTAAGTACCACTTCTTTTTTTCGGCGAGTGGAGGTGTCGGTCGGTCGACAGACATAATACCTAGCGAGTTAACATAAAGGTGAGTTGTGATGCACTCCCTAATGGGGTTCGGTAGCTCTTTACAAGACGTAGTTATTACTCAGATCTAACACGGGCCTCTTCATTCAGTACAAGGCTCGTTTCTCGTTCCCGGTCGAGACGAAACTGAGAGCAGACGTCAATATTAAAGTCAACTATGTTGCGAAAGGGTGACAAGTCTAAAACCGCCGGGAAGACGGGTTTACTTCTGTTTTAAGGGAAGTACAACTCTTCGAATGAAATCTCATATCGTTGCGTCACATCGACCCCTTTTGTACCATAAATAATAGTCTTCTAATGTCAAAATTAGACCACGACAGTGAATAATCGTTGACTACAACCGTTCGGTAATTAGAAGGGTTTCGTATCAAAAGGACCGACCATTTACTCTTTTTGTTGTCGACGAAATTAATTGGGTATCCCATCAAGAGTTCTGAGGGGAGGTTATTTTTATGACGTTTTTACGGAATCTTTTTTCGCATACCAGACACGGACCGATATTTTCACTAATGCGCGAAACCTCGTAAGTAAAATTTTGGAGTGAAGTTTCGGTGGCATCTTTAAGACGAGGTAGACTTTACTACCGCAACTGAGAGTCTTAATACAAACCAAGAATCTTTTTCAGGGAAAGGTAGACAGGAGTCATAGTCCGAAATTGTATAGTCGGACCTAAAATGTCGGACGACAGTGTCTTCGACGGGGTCGGGGCAGATACCGCTACGGTAAGAAGTCACCGAGTCGGGATCCTGGAGTCCCAGTGGGTACTGAGAAGACAGTATAGGTACACTTCTACCTGAGAAACATGATTGGGTAGTCGTTTCGAACGTCCGAGACGGAAGTTTCAGGTCGGCGTCAGACTGGGAGAGTGGGCGGACAGACCTGGTGGTCACGTCACCGAGAGAAGGGTGAGAGGAACGAGGTCGGAATGGGTACCGGGCAAGACACGTGCCGCCAGGTAATTCCTTTTTCAGTCAAGTACAGTGAGGTGACGAGTCTTGGGAGGTCACTGGGGAAGACTGAATCTACGTTGGTGACGCACACTGGGGAAGACTGAATCTACGTTGGTGGCGCACACTGAGGGTGCTCCAGACAGGACCGAGTAGCGGACGGGCCAGGGGACTAGAGGAACGGAAAGGACTTTGGTCGGCGTGGGCGAGGACGGTGACAAACGCCTACGACATGAAGGAACCCACAGTAAGAAAAGTTCGTGGCGCGTTAGTGAGCAGAGAAAGAGGTCCCGAGACGAGTCACAGTGGAAGAGACTGTACCGTACCTTTTCTTATTCGGGAGGCGTGCGAGGTTTAGTCGTCCGGGAGAGGTAGGACGAAAAGAGACCTCGTGGAAGAGGACTGTATATGTAAACAGACAGACAGAACGGGGAGAAAGGAAGACGGGGACGGTGGTGTACATTCGAAGTGTTTTCGTCTCTGAACCACAGTGAGTAACAATGCAGGGGTCTCTGACCTTCTCACGGACTGAGTCTCTCTCTCTTGAGTGTTTTATAAGGTGTCTAGTCACTTGTTTACTTACTGACTTACCTACCTCCCTCCCTACTGGCTTCATCCTGCGTATGTACGTGTGTATTCGTCTATGCGTCTATTACTACCAATAGACTATTAGACTGCAATACCAATGTACTATTAGTTACTACACCTTGAATAAAAGATTATAAATATCCGGTAAAGATAGAGAGGAAAACATTGAACAGAAAGGCACAGAAAACTAGTAAAAAGGATGTCTCTACTGTCATAACAAAATAAAATACACGAAAAATATATAATCCTGTAAAACGAGTATCTGTACGAAAGATAAAACTTTACATGGGAGATCCTATTTCATGACGAAAGTAAATTCCACAGACTTTATAGAATTCTCTACTTTCTTCAGTGACTACATACTTAGTAAAGGAAGAAAACAAAGAGACAAAGGTGGACCGAAGAGTCTTGACCTGCGAACACGAAACCCGTTCGTACCAACACTCGTAAGTACACATTCGTCACCTCTGAGAAAGCACACGGCTACGAAACTTCCCATATATGAGGCACTTCTACCCTTCTGGACGTCTTCATTCAAGGATAACCTCACCCAAGGGTACTAATACAGACTAGAGACGGACTTTAGGTGGTCGGACTAGAGACATATTTAGTCAATGAGAGATTTTGGTAACGGTGTTCTGGTCATTCACATTACACCCTAGCATCTAGTCTTTTTTTTTTTTTTTTTTTCTGTAGTCCACCTTTTGATTCCTTTACATTTAATTGATGCCCGAAACAAACTATAATGACATAGTCATAACCAGGTAAGTAGTATTGTTCGCATAGTGTGATTACATTCTACAACTATGATCCCCTTAGACCCACACGCCAAATATCCCTTAGACACATGACAGAAGAGTTAAAAGGCATCTAGATCTTGACAGGATTTTTTTTTCTCTCTCTCGGATAATTTTTCTTTTGTTTGTTTACCTGTTCACTGTTTTCAGTTGCGGTCTCGGTGTCGACTTCCACTGTACGGGGCACTGTTCTTTGTCACACGAGATGACCTTTCTACAGGTCGGGCTTGGGGTCCGAGAGAGGCGAAGGTCGCGACGGTAAATAATCGATCCGTTCGTCGCATGGAAGAGACTCGGAGACGAAGAAATTGTTATAACAACGATAACAAAGACCACCGTGTTTAGGGAGAATCTCTGGGGGAAAACTACTCGGGTAAGAATGTAGAGTCTTTCGTTCCGGAGAAGGTGTCCCGGTTCTGTACAGAGGTAGTTCAGTTTCCCCTCACCCATTGGGACTCGTTTACTAAGGACGGGAACAGTCAGTAGAAGAGTTCGAAGAGTTTCGAGAGAAATGATTCTCTTTGAGTATAACTACGTAAATTTCTTTTCTACCCATGGACCTTCATAATGAGAGTAAAAAGTATTTCCTGTCCCTTCGGACGTTCTCCAATTCACTAAGAGGTTTCCGTGCAACAGTCCCTTTTTGAGTTTTGATCTAAAGCCGTAGTGGTCAGGTTTAACTCCAAATTACAGGATTCATTAGTATGGTCGCGGACGTCTTCCGGGCACTACCTGACGCAAAAATGTTCTGTGACTTCATCCACGACCACCTACCGCCACCGACACTGTCACTCCTTCGAGCCTCTCACTTGGGCTCCATCTGGACGACTCGAGTCTACCCGGACCTCAGGTCCCCGACTTTTCCTACGTAGGAGGGTCCACTTCGGGTCCCCTTTGACTGTAATCACTTTAAAAATTGGAACGACAGGAGTCCCTTTCTACAGACGGTTCGTCACCTGGTACCGACACTCGTGCGAACACACTCGTGACCCCTCAGCATGCAGACGTTCACGTACCTCCCTAAGGCCGACCGGCTCCTACCCTTTGCGACGGCTTCATTCAGCGAAGTCGAGTCCTGTCAATCCCTCGAAGAAAATTGCAACCTTCAAAAGACAATATTAGTCACAGTGATGACATTCAAGGACGGAACCTACGAGCCTTTGACGACACGAGCACTAGTCATGTGACCTGGGAGTCACGAAGTCCTTAAAGAGTCGGTCCCAGGACTCAACAGTCCGAGAAGCGACGAAAGTGAAGAGGGTCAACATCGGGGAAAGGTGTCCTCAACACACCTACGCGTCTCGGATTGTCTCACGGACCGATCAGTAACCTTCCCTAATCTTAGACCCAGTCGTTAGCGCCACTCCCAGTTTCGTATCAACATCGCTAAAAAGAAGAACCTTTTGGAACATTCATTCCCGTCTTCCACTCTCTTCCTTACTTCCCAAAAAAACCCCCCTCCTCCCCTAGACCTAATAGGTAATTGTAAATGAAGACACCCAGTGAGTCTTGTCTAATGCTCTCAAAAGAATCTTCCATATAACGAGTCCCAAGAGGTCTCTTGGTTATTTTACACACACACACACACACACACACACACACACACACACACATACACACAAACACCTATCTACTATCTAGTTATCTATCTATTCCTTAGACGGCCCGCCCAACCACCGGGTCCCTTTTCGACTATAACGTCGAGGTTGGACTTCCGTCAGACCTTCGTCTTAAAGGAGAAGAGACCCCCTTTAAGTCAGAAAAAAAGGATTTCCAGAAGTTTTAGCCCGGGTGGGTATAATACCTCCTATAAGACGAAATGAATTTCCGAACACTAAATTTATAATAGAGTAGATTTCTGCATGGAAGTGTCGTTGTAAATCTGGTCACAAAATACGTTGTTGGTCCGCGGTATTGGATCGGTTTCACCGAGTATTTTACTTGGTAGTGTCGGGGCTCTCCCTCTCTGCCCCTGTGTACTCGAGTCACTTCACCCGTCCTCTACTCGTGTCCCAGTCCTAAAGGTGGGAGACACTCTAAGACTCCACAATTGGGGATAAAAGCCCCCTAGAACTGTACCATATGAAAAAAAACACTATGAGACGAGGTCACCCGTCCTACCGGGAAGAAATCAAAATTTTTCCCTTTTTTTTTTTAGAGTAGACTCCGTCTCCAACTAAACTCCCTTAACTACGAAAACTTGACACCACAACCTCTTCTGAGAACTCTCAGGGAACCTGACGTTCCTCTAGGTTGGTCAGGTAGGATTTCCTCTAGTCAGGACCCACAGGTATCCTTCCTGACTACAACTTCGACTTTGAGGTTATGAAACCGGTGGACTACGTTTCTCGACTGAGCAAACTTTTCTGGGACTACGACCCTTTCTAACTCCCGTCCTCCTCTTCCCCTACTGTTTCCTACTCTACCAACCTACCGTAGTAGCTGAGCTACCTGTACCCAAACCCACCTGAGGTCCTCAACCACTACCTGTCCCTCCGGACCGCACGACAGCAAGTACCCCAGCGTCTCAACCTGTACTGACTCGCTGACTTGACTTGACTTGACTTGTAGTGTCTAAGGACTCTATTGAACCCCGAAGGTGCCCCCATTTCCTCTTGAGTGAGGAGTAATAAGGAGGTCCTCCTCCCCGAAAAGACGGAAATCGTCCTTCAAGACAAACGTTCTGGTTAAGGACCCTACGGGCACCCAGGTCCCGGACCGAGACGCCCCATGGGATGCACTCCGATACAAACGGAAGTGTGCCGTCACAGGAAGACGCCCCTGGGGCCGACGTCAAGACGGGTAATACAGAAGGACTCGGCAAGCAAGTACGAAGACGAAAACATTCTTACCTTGCGTGCACACGTAGTAAAGATGTGAGTTGTACGAAAAACGAGTCATCCAACTCGAACATGTTGAACATGGGTTCCGAGTTGAAGAAGGAGACTTTAAACTAACGATTTAGTTTAGGAAGGTCTCCCTAGACATCAGTGACTAACGTTAAAATATCCTTCGAAGAGTCCCTCGATTACTGTCCTTCCTTCGTCTCTTGTCTTCCGAAAGTATGACACCTCCTCCTGGTGAGTCCTGCGAAGGACTGAGTCTGCACAGCGACTCACCGACACACTGGAACCCGGCGTGACAGTTTGAAGCAAAGAAGTACATAGGTAACCCGCACTGATAGGGACGGGAGGACAGAGGTGTCCTACGACACTCCTATTTTCTCGACAGTGATGAAACTTCTCAGACTTCGCGGAGTGTGTACTCTTGACATGTAATCTGTTAACTTTGACCCTACAGATACCCCTTTTTAGCCATCTCACCCTTTTAGTTTGGAGTTTCATGTAACTTGTTAAAATTTTTAACAATTTAGGTCCTGTGGACTAGTGGGTCGAATGGTAAGTCAAAGTACCTTTGAGCTCGAAAGCTTCTCCTCTCAAGGAAATGGTACGGGAGAGGACTCATAATCTGACTTTCCCCCCTACAATATCTCCTCCAAATTTACCTCCAAAATTACCAAATAAAGGTACTAGACAGGACTGTACTGACAAGTTAGGTCGAGCAAAGATGTGACTACCCCAACGAAGTGAAGGATACAATGGGAGTCCCTTCCTACAAACGTTTAGCTGGGTGGTACCGACACTTGTGTAAACACAATTGGCACCGTTAAGGATGTAGACGTTTACGAGTTTCCCTAAATAAGATCGACTCCTACCTTCTGCCACGTTTTCATTCACTAGACTTGACCCAAAAAAAAAAAAAAAAAAACGAAATTAAACCAAACCCTCGTTAACGAAAAACCTCATACACGTCCTTCATTTAGGGAGTGGAGACGAAGATGGTATCTATATTTACACATACGTATCTATGACTTACCCCTTCTTTCGAATTGACGTGGACACTTTTGTGAAAACCAAAGTCAACTGTCCTTCAAGTGATAGTCGATTCTCCGATCTCACTAGGATCGACTTATTCTTATAGTCCTTACTCCCTCCATTCTGAACACGAAAATTTGAATTTTTTATTATAGAGATTTCACCGTCTTTTTCGGAACTCTCTCAATAAAATATTAGAGTCTCATCTCTTAAAAGATTTGTACTGTATTTTCTTTTTCCTTTTACATATTACTCTCTACTTTCGATGTTATGTAAAAGATGGAAAACCAATAGTCTCAAGTCATTCAAACTACTAAGGAATGTAACCGTTTGTATACAACATTATCCGTTAACATTTAAATAGTGATCCACAGACTTAACCATGTTGAAAATCCTCCCGTCAAACCGTTTATAAAATTTCCGTCAAGGACGGGTCAGGACCACAGACTCACTAAGGGACCGGGTCGTTTCCCTGGTGCAAAGGTCTCGAGACTTCCGTCCCTCATTGTGGGGTTTCATACCGGAGTAAAAGGTGAGATCGAAGGAACCGGTTCGTCGACGGTTTTTTGTTTCCGACGTCGAGGGTTCTATGGACCGTTTGTTTACGCCCTGACGGAGTCCTTGTCCAACGAAGAGACTCCATTGGGGGCCGGGGTCACATAAACCCTTCCTCGAAGCTCTTGTTCAACCCCTCACCGACAGGAAGAGACTCTGCCCTCTCTAAGGTGTTTTCTTAGACCTACAGCACCTCCTCTGTCACCAAGTCCGTCTCCTTCGTCGACTACTCTAAGGATCTTTCGACCTCTTTGTCCTCTTCTTTGCGAACTCCTTCCTTTTCTGACCGACGGTAACGGGACCGTAGCGGTCTTTTTTCGTCACACTCCTCACACTCCTCTGTTCACTTTCTGGGTTTCTTTGAGGTTTCGGGGTCTTTCGAGGAGTCCTCCTACCCTACCTTCTGGGCGGACAGAGGAAGACGTTTGGGTTCTTTTTCTTTGGAAAAAGCTTCTTCCTCGACCAATCATCACTAGAACTTCTCTGTCGGTCGTCACCTTCAGAAAGGTTCTCCTTCTTTAGAAAGGGGTTTCTCCTTGGTCAATCACTGGGCTTTCTCAGTCCTTTGTTCTCCCAGGGGCTCTTTTTTCTCCTTTTTAAGAAAAGGTTCCCCTTCGGTGAGACGTCGCCTGGACCTCTGCGACGATGGTCGTTCTCGTCACCGAGGTTCTCTTTCTTTTGCGAGACTTTTGATAGGGTCCTTTTTGTCTTACCTGTAAAGGGATCACCCCGCATTGAACGTCTCAATAAAGGGATCACTCCGTATTGAACGTCTCAATAAAGGGTTGATAGGGGATCTCGGGTTATTTTTATTTTTGTTTGAGTGTTCTTTTATTTATTTCCTTCCGTCAACGTCAAGATCCTCAAATACGACGTCTCTTCATGTACACAGGTGTATACTCCCTCATAAAACACGTCACAATAAACATCTCTTTTTACCCTTTATTCACGGATAAGTATTCTACGACTAATTTATTTAGTACCACGTAGATATGTAATCTTATGATATGCCGACCATTTTCCTTGCTTCGTTTTGAAGGGACCACCAGGTTGCCCATTCTTAGGTGGACGGTTACGTCCCAAGTGCCCAAACTAGGGACCAGGTCATCCTGAGATATACGACGCCCCGTTGGTTCGGGACGTAGCGTTGATGACTCGGGTGAACGACGTTGATGACTTCGGGTTCGTGGATCTCCGACACGAGTCGTTATTCTCTTCGGTGACTCTGCTCTTCGGGCTTCGTGACGTCGTTTCTTATCGAGGTTGATCGGCGTTGTTTCTGGGCCATGTCGGTTCTTATTTATTTATTTATACTTTTTTCCCTTACTTCGTCGAGATTTATATAGGAGTTCTATAAAATTTACTTTTTTCGTACCATAGCTCACCAAAAATATCACGATGGTAACTACATAAAACGTTTTCCGAGGGAGATTGTATGAGAGAGAGAGTTCTATCCATAGCGATATCTCCTCCTGCATCATTTCTCTAAATCTATATCTATTGAAAACATCACAAACTTGAAACAAGGTACACGTACATTATAAAAAATCTTTTTTTTTTTTTTCTTTCTATTTCCTATCTCTGTTTTAGATCTTTCGTAGTACCACTTCTTCAAGTCCTACTACAGTTCACTTTTTATTTCCTTCTTTGACCCCTAGATACATCTTTTTTTTTCTGAACTCCATGGAAAGTTTATGGTTTCACTGTCAGTGGAATAGGTAATAAATATCCCGTAGGGGGTTTGGGACCCCTTTCTTTCCTGTAACCTCTTTTCGGTGTCGAGTCATGTCCCTGTTTCTGTGAAACAGAGTCTCTTTGACACACTAATTAATCAATTCTAGTACTCGAAACTAGAATGCCTAAAAGTACTTAAACTTGGGTGATAAGGATGTAAACACACTGGAACCTCTTTAATAAATTGACGAGAACTCAGAGTTAAAGAAGGATACTATAATCCTATTGTGGAATGTCTTAGCAGCACTCTTTATGTACCGTAACACACAAATGTCCACAAATAGGGTCACGACCGTGGTAGAGCCACGGACTCTTTACTATCGATGACAGTAGGAGTGGTGTCTCGACACTCGTCTGCCCCGAAGACACCATTCCGCCACTCAAGGAATAGTCTTCTCGACAAGTCCGGGTCCGACTCACTTACCGATATCTCAACGTCATTTCTATACTCGTTGTCGTCCCGACCTGGTCACTGGAAATTTCCCGAACAGGTTTGGACTTGAAGACTTCGAGACACTTTTAATTCGAGTCTTTCGTTTAGTGTCGAGACGAGGTCAGAGTGACTGAGTTGATGGTTTTCTTTTGTAAGTTCCTTTCGACTCACTGGAAGGACGTCTATCCATCGGTCGTTCGGCCCGACAGTAATTTCACTCTTTTGTCGTGGAGGGTGGGACCACGACAAGGCGAGGTAGATCCTAAGACCAGAGGACGACTTCAGCAGACGAGGCGAGGGACGTCCCTCCGACGTCCACAAGCAAAATAAGAGATTCTTTTATTATATACTCCCTTTTCTCTTTTATCTAAGCGACGACTTTTTAATAAGGTGATAAATACTTTAGACGATCTCTCGGTCCACGTGCGACGGACTCTAAGTCCGATACTTACATTTACTTCAAGACTTAACCGGTAAAGGAGAAAGTGATTGTTCTTCAGTTATCCAACTCATTACTCCTGTTCGCGAATTTTCCCCTTTCTGCCCTTGGGTTGAGAAGGTTGTGTGTATGTGTTAATAAAATCGTACAATCAGCTCGGTTCTTATCTTTATAAAAACGTACACACACAGAAATGAAGGATTATAACGACACGAAGTGAAAGTTCATAATCTGTCGACGGAACTATACATTTTCTCTTACAATATAACGTATGACACCTGACGAACTATACTCTAGTAGGTAGACCCTAGACATTTAAAAAGAATGCGTCGGGATTTATCGTTTTTTTAGAGAGATATGGGTCGAACGATTGTATAAATGTATTTCGAAAATCACAGTCGGTAGACTTCACGGACCTTTTGTAGGTACATCCATTCCTTAAGTGTGACTGTTAAGTAAAATTTTGAAGTTTTCCAGTTACTACCCCGGGACCGCCAGGTCCCCAACCCTGAGGTCGACAGTGACGGTTCCCGGACAAGACCAGTGACCAGCCCATCCATCCTAGGGTGTCCGACACGTTGCCCCGGTTTTTTTTTTTTTTACCACTTCTCCCACGAATCACCAACATGACGGCTTACCTATGGTGGAGGAAGCACGTAAAACAGTTGTTCGTAAAAAACTTGTTGATAACACACGGTCCATAACCTTCACGTCTTTAATTACTCTTTACCGAGGACGACTCGTCCTTGACCACGTGATCTCCTCCTTCGACTGTGAGTCGATCGGCCGACAACACGTCACACCGTGCGACGTGCGACGTGATACCTGTTGTGCCACACCCTGAGACGGAACCAGTGAACGCCAGGACGACGTGACTGACGGAATGTGTTTCGTCCTCGAGTTATTTGCTAAAAACAACTGGTCCAATCATCACACTCCCGATGTGTCTCTCATTGCTTGTGTTCGACCCGATGCTCCTTTCGAGGGATCTTCTAGCTCCACTGACTCGACTTGACCTTCTTAGAGGTTCAGACAACACACAGTCTACGGTCGTCACCCCACTACAGTGAGAGGACCTCATTTCAAAAACCTTAGAAAACCCCCACGATAGTCCGGGATTTCCATGAGATGTGTGTCAGGACTGACGACCACTAGGCCCCATGTCACACCCAGACCAAAGGTTAAACACATAGACGGTACACAAAAACGAACACCTTTTACGATAAAAATTGTTAAACTGTTAACAAATTTTAACGGTGTGCATTTCCGTCAACACTTGTAATACCAACAAACACTGAGAAGTTGTGAAACACAGATAGAGCACAATGATAGATTTCTTATTTCATCGAGAGGTTTTATCAATACGGAGGTCACCTTCACATTAAAGGAAGAGAAGAACACGTATTAAAAAAAATTTAGTAAATTGGTAATGTTGAAAGGAAAATAAGGGCATCCTACGTGACTTCCGGGTCAACTGAACCAAAAACACTAGCTACCCAGGTTCTCGGAACCTCTTCTATTAAAACTCTAACACTTCGTCAAACAGTGACCTTAATATCTAAGGAACCGCTAAAGAGGGTTTCGACGAGCTCATCCCGACGAGGTCATAAGGTGCGACCAGGCGTGTCTCAAATGGGACTCTTTGAAGTCGAGCCGGTTTCTGTACTTTTTTCGGCACCGGGTGTACTTTATGTACCCGTTCCCGAGATACTGGCCCGACCGGGACTTCGTATACAAACTCTCTTCAAAATGGGTTCATCTTCCCCGGGCCGGAGAGAGGCGTGCCCACGGGTCTCACCGGTAACAGAAGTGCCTGCCTGCCCGAGTCCTGCTGCAGAGGCTCACCCGGTCATTTCGGGTCTGGTCACCATTATACCCTACCCCTACACAAAACGGGGTGAGTCCCAAGTCCAAAGAATTTGAGCGAGCCACCAGTGTAACCCCACCCCCTCGTACCCTCACTCTAAGGAACTCCCCTGTCTTACCGAAGGACAGTGTCGCCAATGTGTGGAAATGATTTGACGGTGGATCACCGGAATTTCCCTGGGGTGTCCCTACGGTTTCAGAACACCTGACATTCCCCCAGACGTGTGTCCAGTGTGGACTCATTAGTAGAGGACACTGTTAAATGGTCGGTCCGACACTGGAGGTCTCGTCTCTTAGTTGGGATGTACACGACAAATTGGTTTTTTATTTGTTACGAAGGGTCTGTGACCAGACCAACAAAATCTTAGTGGACTTCTTGACCAATTTTTATCTAAGGATCATCCTCCTCGAGAATGGTTGTAAAAAAATTAAAAATTTTAAAAATAACCTCATTATATGGAAATAAAAATTCGTTGCGATGGTCACTTGTATGACCCTCACGTCATCGGAATTCTGTCGTTCATCAGAACACAAACGTCCTCCGTTTTCACTCGAAAACTCTTTTAGTTTTACAGTCTACTCTAGTACTGAGATTTGAGACAACGAGTCATTTCGAAGCGGAGAAACTCCAAACAGACTGAGGTGCATATTACGTCCCCCCTGAACTCCAACGAAATCTACAAACTGATACAACGAAAACTCCAAACTGATATCTACAGTTTACACCGTCTCCTTATACCGAGAACCGTTTTCCTTTGGGACTTCGATCCTACCACCCATCTGTCGGACTCCCTTTCACAGACCTAAGGAACCCTTCTACCCTTCTGGACTCCCAGTACTTCGTCAAACGAACTTGCGACGAAAGAAATTCTTGAACAACTCTCGTGTAACGAAGTCGTCAAGGATACTCTCCCTTTCACACACGTGGTTGAAATACCTCAGTCACGGAGCCAGTCCAGACCTTGTATTATGGACACACTAATTAGGAACGACTCACTTCCTTGTTTCCTAGTTTCACGATTTCACGGCGACCACTCGAGGCAAGGAGGAGTGTCTTTCCGACCAAGTGTAGTTGGAAGTCAGTGGCGGAAACACTTCTCCCGGTAAAATGACTATGACGAATAAAGTGAGAAATAAGAAAAAAAGACTCGGGGGTTTCGTGTCCTCTGGGGTTTTCACAGGACGGACTTAGTCGGCCCATCTAACATTTTGACCGACGAGTGTGGACCAAAGGAACGAAGACCTGATCGAATCGACTCGAGTACAGTTTGGGTGGTTGGGGAGATCGGACGTAAGAATCTTACATGACCCCGTTGTGGAACAGAGGTTTCTGTCACCAATCAGGAAAATAGATAGAATACCTTCGGTTGGATGGAATGAGAGAGGGGGTTTAAAGGTGTTTAGGAGGTTTCCTCCCACCACCCTCTTTGTCTATATACGAACCAAGAATTTAGTTGTTCTGAATAGATTTCACTGAAGGAGACTAATTAAATTAATGAGGATACATATTACTTGTGTTAGAATTTTATCATCAATAGGAAAAATCCTCTGACACACACAACAGTGACCCGAGAGTTTGTTTATACGACTTGAACCGACAACTGGAATGTATCTGAAATCTTACTCCGTGTTAAGAACGGGAAACTGAATTTCCCGGTAAAATAACAGATAAAAAATTTTTTTTTAGATCAAATTACTTAATCGGTCTCATGCTATAGACGACTCTTTACAACTTTTAGTTTGTCTTGAATTCAAGAATAATTACAAATTAAAAGTTTACTTCTCCTATAACCTCTTCTCTTAGATTACTAATTAAAACAAATATTTTCGAAAACCTTGTTAGAGTGTACGGACAACTTTAGATTTCAACTATGAACACAAACAAGAAAAAAAAAAAATGAATCTTCTAAAGGTCACCAGACATCTAAGAGGAAAAGTCGAGTCGTGGAAGAATACTCCGAAATAGGAGGGTTCTCCCCACCCGTCTTATCCAAGTAAACCGACGTCCAGTGAATTCCAATGAATAGACATGGAAACTGTTCATCTTTGATCCAATGTTCCAGTATTTGACTGGACAAAGAATTCTTAAGAGGGTCTCCTCTAAGAATAAATCATTCGGTACTCTATCACAAGAAAAACTGAAATAGGTGTTCTGATTAAGTCCCCTTTCAACTTATAAACGCTTACTGGAACAGGCCTCGACTCGTCCAGTCACCAGTCCAAGGGGTCGGAGAGGAGTCACGGGGGAGAAGGAGAGACCCTAGTGACAGAAAACGAGTGTTCCGGTTTTATTTTTACCACCTTTTTCGTTCCCTCCGACTGTACCTTCGGAGTGTAGTGTGGTCAATAATTATAGGTCGACCGAGACTCCCGTCTTGTATGTTGAAGGTCTACGACCCTTGTGTTGAGAGTGATGACACACAAAAAAAAAATTCAACCGAATGTTGTACATAATCAAAGTCCACATGTCGTTTCACTAAGTCTATTATGTATGTATAATATATATATATATATACATATATATTTCATCTGTTATTCCAGGATGACATATCGTGTTCCTTGATACAAGTCATAGAAGTCTAAGAAGGGGTAATATGTTCTACATATCATCACATATAGACAATATATGGGTTCGCAGATCCCAATCGGGAAGGGGAAACCATTGGGATGCAAACAAAAGACAGACATATTGATGGGACAAGAAGTAAACGAAACATGGAATCCATATTGATACATACGACACCCCCATCCCTTTCGGTAACTTCTTCTCGATGTTCTCTAGCGGAGACTCGGGTGTCTTTTCGTAGAGAAGATACGCCTTCTGAAGTCGTGTTACCCTCTCTATTCACTATTTGACGTCTTTCCGTAGACGCTTCCATGACGTCTAATACAGATCCTCTCTGGAATCGTTTGTCGTCGCGCTTGGGAACTTACTCTTTAAGAGTTAGGCAAGGAAGTTTCGCGAGTCTTTTCACGGAGGGAACACCCGTTCCGGGTCACGACAGACCTTTGTCATTCGTGTTTTGCATCTTATCCCCTCTCTCTTCTGTCATTATCGGGTGTGACTTTTACTTTCATAATCAGTGAGTCAGCACAGGCTGAGAAACGCCGGGGTACCTGCCGTCGTGCGGTCCGAAGGAACAGGAAGTGGTAGAGGACCTCAAACGAGTTTGAGTACAGGTAACTCGACCACTACGGTAGGTTGGTAGAGTGCGAGACAGTAGGGTAAGAGGAGGGCGGAAGTAGAAAGGGTCGCAATCTCAGAAAAGGTTACTCAGCTGAGAAACGTCGTCCACCGGTTTCATAACCTCGAAGTCGAAGTCGTAGTCAGGAAGGTTACTTATAAGTCCTAATAAAGGAAATCCCAACTGACCAAACTAGAGGAACGACAGATTCCCTGAGAGTTCTATGATATGAATAATCGATAAAAATTATCAATTATTATTATGATTATTTAACGAACTCGTAAACGAGACACAACTTGTCACATCAGTCACAAAGTTGTGTACCGTATGAATTAGGAGTGTTTTTGGGATGCCTCTACTAGTACATTGATGTTGGTTGTCAATTCATTTAGTCCTTTCGACTACGTGTTAAAGCCCTATGTGGACATTAATCTCACCTTCCCTACCATCAGGAAGGTTCGGATGACTATTTTTACATTTCTTACGGAGAACGTACCTGACGAAGTCAAATGTCTTGTAATCTGACGGGAAACCTTGAATCTACAAGAATACATATCCTCGGGGAACACGAAAGGAGGCCAAGTGATACCACGGCCACACGAATATATCTCGTCAAGAGGGTCCAAACAGACTGAGGCACATATTACGTCCCCCTGGCCTTTTCGTCAAGACGGGTAAAAAGGAAAATAAGGGTAGGGTCCAAGTCACCGGTCATTTTAGGGCCAGTTTCACTACACAGAATAAGGAGGGGTCGTTTCTCGTGACCCTACTTCCCCCGGTCCTTCCCTTCCGGAGAGCCTAAAGATTACGTTGAACTACAAATCGGAGATTCGAGAAAATAAATTCACCTCGACGACGGTTACGTTGAATTATTGACCTGTTTGAAAAAAGGGTGAGATGAAAGATCTGTATTATAAATCCCCCTGTAAGAATTCATTCTTCTACGTAAATTTCCCAGGTCCGAAGAGAATGTCCTCTCTTACGGAGACGTTCCAGAACCCAATAACCCCATTGGCTGACGAAAAGACTTAACCACCACAATGGCTTAGTCTGGTCTTGTAGGACCCATCCCCGTCCGTCCATTTGTCATCCAGACCCTGGTCAAAGGATTCTTGTATACGTGGGTACACCTGTTGATAGTGAGAATACAATGGAGAGTCGAGACCTTCTGAGACTACCTTCTGTCCTAAGGGGTCGTCCCCTTGACGGTTTGTCCCAGGTGGTCGGTTGTCCATACAAAAAATTTTCGTTGTAAAAATCTTAGAAGCCACCGACGAAGGTGGGACCAAAGGGGAGTCTGTTTACTTCACATTCATTCTTTCTAGACTTAATGTAATTGATACCGAAAAGGGGGAGGTAGTGTATCCTTTGTAAATGAGATGGGAAAAAATCGGTATCAACGATTTTCGGAGAGACGACTACCAGAAAGACGGTAGCATACAGGATTTCTTTTCGATACATGGAGTAAGATCCTTATTGTTCATGGGATGAGACTGTCGACTACCGACAAAATATTGGTGTTGGTACAATTGTCCAAACTGAAGTCAAAAGAAAGAGAAATGTCTTAGACTCGGTCAGTGGTATTTATAGGCTCTGGATGAAAGGACAAGATTAAAACGTCACGTTGTGTCTATAGACAAACTTCTTCTATTAGAACGTGCCAGATGTGTTTTTCAAAAGGTAAGTTGTTTTAGGAGTCCATTAAGGTTCATTTTATAATGATATTCCATCGAACGATAGTTGAACGGTTGTTTGAGTCGCAGTCCCTCCTGTCCTTACCTCGTTCATCCGCCATCCACCCCACCCCTTCTCTTCTTGAATTCTTTTTCCTCTTGATTTTTTTATTTGTTCTTCTTTGACGTCGTCGGAAGGGCGTCAGGTGTTATTTCCGGTGACGTCGTCACCTGCGTATATGTCGAGACTATCGATGACCTAGAACGGCGTACCTTCTTCGACTTGTAACGAAAGTAATACCAAAGGAGGTACACGACTAAGTCAGGATAGTGTCAACACAGACCCTTCAGACCACCCAATATCTCCACTTGTGAAAGGTAGACGAAAGAATCCTTCAGGAAACCTTCTTTTTGTCCTAGTTACGTTTACACTTTTGGAATATTACAAGGTCTTGGAACGTTTACTTCTTCATTCTTTTAATTGCGTCGCGATATAGGAAAAGATTACAATACGGAGACATACCTTACGTTTCTTATGATAGTGTTGGAGTTTGTGAAGATATATACCCATATAAAGTTTACTTCAGTGGATATTTCAGTTCTTATCACTTGGAGTCCTTTTCGATAAAGAATTCGTCAGACTGTTCACGAACTCTTGGCTCCCGTTCGGTTTGACGACTGTGCCCAGTTCGATAGACACCAACCAAGATCCTCCAACTCGTCATTCCGGTCAATCGGTCAGTCATACCTTTCACTTCTTTTTTGTACAAAGGAATTAAGGGAGAAACGACCCTCCTTTACTTTCTATTTTGACTTCACGTAGTTTCTATGTCATGTACATCCGTTTCTATGTCTATGTCTAGACTTCACGTAGTTTCTATGTCATGCCCATCCGTTTCTTACGACATCTTACTTCTCCAAAGTTTAAGATGGATTTGAGGTTTGGAGAGGAAAGTAGGGTTCGGTGGGACGGCGGTGTAAACCAGTCACACATCAAAGATCTCCTGACCCCAACCCTAAAAAGGTAAACCGTCGTCTGTCTAAAATATAGTCGTGAGTTTCTACTTTGTAAGATGGCTCCCTTGTCGTCCTAGGTCACTAAGTAATTTTATCTCAATGTTTATTTTCCTTACGAAACCCTACCACCTCTTTACTCTAAGTCACGAAAATACGTGACTTGTGAGACGGTTGACAAGACTTGAATTTTGACATCATTCGAACGATTTTGACGGGCTATAGATCGAGTTGTGTATAGTTGATTTCCCTTTACCAAATTAAGACTTGATAAAGACACGGTCACCCAAATGTTTTTAGTCGAATATCGGTAAAAGAAGGACTTTTGACCTTTATACGAAGGATTTCCTTTCATTTTATTAGACGGGCACCAATTAGATCTGCTACTTAGGTCCGAGAGTACGACGGTACGTCCCCCGTCCACCTCCCATGATTCGTCGAAGTCCTTCCTTCCGTTTACAAATAAGATTACGACGAGAATGACAAATCAACGAGTCAACACAGGTTGAGGAACGCTGGGGTACCTGACATCGGACGATCCGAGGAGGTAGGTACCCTAAAGGGTCCGTTCTTATGACCTCACCGAACGGTAAAGGAAGAGGTCCCGTGGAAGGGTTGAGTCCCTAGCTTGAGGACAGAGGACGTACCCGTCCTTCTAAGAAATGGTGAGGTCCTACGGGATTACGCGGAGACGAGACGAAAGAGGGCCGGGCGGAGACTCCCAAATGACGTGTTCCATGATTCCTTCAACATACGCAGTCTGCAGGAGTTCCGACGATGGGATACCAGAGTAGGCCGGAGTACCCACTTTTGAGGGGTGAAAGAAGAGAAGACTACAGCATAGAATGAAAGGTTCTGGATTAGGAAAAAAAAAGAGGAGAGGAGTAAGGGTCGTAATAGTCAAGTCGAGGGTCTCCACACGATACCATTTAATTAAATATTCGTTGTCCCCTCACTCATCTTAAGTTTAAAAATTTTTCTTTTTACACTTGACTCGATAGACCTAAATTACAAATTTTTTTTTTCATAAATTGGGTTGTGTCTAGATATCAGAATTAGCATACATGATTACCCAATGATATTTGAACAGTCTTAATGTCTTTACCTTTTTTGTTTTCGGGACATAAAACGTCCTGTGTTTAAACAAACATCTAATTAGTTCAACGTAAACTTACATTTATGTGGTAAGTCTAAGGAGAAGGAATTAAACTCTAAATGATCTTCTTTACTGTGTCTCTTACCTTCGGGACCTTTTAGCGGACGCTATGTCTACTTCTAAGTTTTACGAGATACATAAACATGCGGTAACATAGTTCCTAATGTCACTTTTGTCAAGTCTCGGGAGTTTCGAGTCCGATAGTAACTAAGACATTCCAACATTTCATTTTGTATTGTTCTCAACTCTTTCGACCAAACGATATCTTGTTTCCGTTAAGTATGATTGAACATACTTAAGTAACTTTTTTTTTTTTGTTTGTGGACAGTCTTAGGATTTTACTCAAAATAGTTCACTCTTGTTTATTCGATACGTTCTATGGGACATTGTATGACACCTGTAGTAAACGAAACCAGAACAAGACGGAATCACAATGTCACAGTAAACTGTTGTTTTATTTTAGACGTGCCAAAATGTCTGAATTGAGGGCATTTTGTGACCGGTACCCTTTCGATAAAAAAATTAGTCTGAAATGGAACTATATACATATACCTACATACGTATTTTAGTATCTTGTATACATGAACATATTCTTCAACCTAAAAAATATGTTATAATTTTACGTGAAGTCTCTTGTCATAAGACACATTTTAAGAATTAGAATTTACGTTCTATCCATATGTACTCTTTACCGATTCTATCCATACTTTTTTTTGCAACTTCGAGTGACTATTAGTCCTTTTACGTCCAGTTTCGTTAGTCGAACCGTTTTCAATGACACAGAACTGCTGTCACAACCATTCCGACTCCTTTGTACCCCGAGGGTGTGTGACGATCACTCTTGTGTTTACCCGTCAGAGACTCCCTATTAGGCAGGGGTCGGTCATTTTGATTTTTACGTCGGGGTGGGACATGAGATCGTTGACGTGAATGTCCATAGATTGACCTACTAAAATTGTGTTTGTATGTTCCTCCGGACATACTCTTACAATGATCTCAAACATTTTCATTGTTTAATGTTTATTGGATTAGTGGTCTCCCCCTTGTCTGTTTAACACCATGTCAGGCATTGAGCCTTTATGATACGCTGCAAATCTTCTTACATGAGTTAGATGTACATGTACCATTTTGAACTTTTGTTTCTATTTAAAATTTTCGGTTACCTTCCTGAAAGGACCACCAGGTCACCACTTCTTAGACGGACGGTCACGTCCCCTGTACCCAAGTTGGGGACCAGGCCCTTCTAGGGTGAACAGAGTCTTATTGATTCGGGTGCACGGTGTCGATGACCGAAAGGGCACCAGATCTCGGTGTCTCGAGGTTGCTGCCCCGGGTGTACGTCGTTGACGACTTCGGGTTCGCGGCTCTCGGGCACGAGGCGTTGCTCTCTTCGGCGACGTCTCTTCAGGCTCGTGACGCTAATGTCTTTCGGGTAGGGGTCGTGGCTTCTGGGTCGCGTCGGTTTTTTGGTGGTATTATTACTTATTTAAATTTTTTTTTTGTTTTGGGAGGGTTTCCCGCCACATCGTCTCATCCTTCTGGTAGAGGATCCGGAGTTAGAATAGACCTTGGTAGATTAAGAAAGGTTCATATTTTCAACACTAAGCTCCATAATTTGGAAGTCAAATATAAATATAATATCAGGAGGTACACTAGGACTTTTGCCCAAAAGTGGGGTTCACACCTAGACCCAACCGCGACGGAAAACTCTGCACTAGGGTCAAATCGGGAACGAAGGTCGACAGACGTCGGACGAAACGCAACCCAGGACCGAGGGGGATCGCCGAGACCTGCCGCACGTGTGGTTGTGTGCGCCGGCGACGGGGACGGGAGGGGGTGCATGCGAAATCGACAAATCCTGTAAAGTGACATGGCCAAAGTTGAAAGAGGTTGAACCCTTCCTTCCACGGAAGCACCCTCTTTTTTGGAGGTTGATTAGGCAATTTAAGTGTATCATTGGGTTCTATAAATTGAACTCTTGACAGATTTTAAATTTGATCAAGGCCTGAAGGGACCACCATGTCACCTATTCTTAGGCGGACGGTCACGTGCCCTGTGGCCAAGCTAGGGACCTGGCCCTTCTAAGGTGTACGGCACCTCATTCTCTTCGGGCACGCGATCTCGGACACAAGGGGTCTTCTTCGGTGACGTTACACCGTTCTTCTGATCGGTTGTAAGTGACGTTGACCTCTTTCGGGCGCGTGTCGTTACTTTTGGATCACGCTGGTTTTTCTCTTTTTTTTTTTATCAAGAGGTGAAGAGCAGACGAGAGACATACAGAGTCCATGTTTCCAAAACGAAAGGTGAAAGTGATAAACACACTGGTAGGGAGTAGATTATCATCATTGAGTCCCGTGATTAGTTCTGCCACCTCATATTCCTACACCTTTAGTAGAGAAGGGTGTTTATGTAGTTTTTGTGTGACTGTATGCGTTGTCAAGAGTGTCTTCTGGATGACTTGTGATCGTCTTCTGGAGTCTGTGGACTCTCCTTTTCTGGAGGTGTGTTGGGGCCCACCCTGCTTTCTCTTTCTTTTTCGTCCTCCCTTGGACGCGGGGAGCCTCCCTCGACATTCTCAGCGGTCCTGTCTCTCCCTCGAAGTCTCCGCTCACAGTATTGGTCACACACTGTCTCTTTCTCTGTCTCGACGTCAGACACGCGGACGGACGCGACGGGTCGGGCTCTGCGTGCAGATGCCCGCGTCGACCCCGGCCCACGACTTTGTGTCTCGACCCCTCTCCCGACCCCGAATCGCCGAGCCTCTGTCGGGCTCTTCGGTTCACGGCAACAATCCACCCCGCACTCCCGGGCGGCCTCGTCGGAGAAAGGAGGGACGTGGTCGGCGGCAGGACCGTCCGAGACCCTAGTCCACGGTCTCTCAACGGGTTGCATCCTTCGTCTCGAGTCCAGAGGGACACCGACACGGTCTGCGTCTGCCTGTGGGCGTGACGGTCGGAACATTTGATTCGACGTCCTACACTAAGTCAGTGGGTCAACACAGACTGAGATGTGGATGTGACGGACGAAACATTTGAGTCGCGACGCGTTGTAGGTCCACCTTTTCTCCACGAAGGCACCGACTCTACCTCGATGAGAACCGTCGACACCCGAAGGACTCACGCAGGGACCCCCCGATCCGACCCTGTTCCAGACCCGACGGAGGCAGCCAGGGGCTGCCAGGTCCACGCACTGAGACGCGAGGACCCTGGACTGATCTCACCTAGACACGCCCACCGGAGCACTCGGGCGTGTGACCACTGTCACGTCTCGTGAGAGGACCGCCTGTCGAGACGATCTCCTTATGAGTCACCGAGAAGAGGACCACCTTCACGAGGTTAAGACGGATGGAGTGTGGTGTCGATTCTGTCCACTGAGTCTTTACCTAGACCCCCGGAGATGAGGTTATTGGTCCCTTGTCTGAGACAGGGGTTGTCCCGACACCGTTGGTGTCTCGTTTCTCCTCCGGGGTGAGCTGTAGGTGATGTCTGACCAGTAGTGTAGTCAGTCTGAGGAGTGGTTTCCCTATAATTCCGGTTCTGTGTGGTTCCTCTCCGTCGTCCGTAAGTATGATTTGTGTCCGGAGTGTAGTTTTTATAATTTAGGTACGTCTGAGGTGTCCTTGTCAGGGTGTGTAGGGAGGTTCTAGTGTCATTTATTGACAAAGAGGATTTGAGTCTCATTCTCTTTATGTTCATTTTACTTGGTCCTGGTGAGCGTCAATTTTTTAGTTCTCATGAGGGGACTTTCTTGTTACTTTGTCTAGAGAAGTCAGACTGTCTGTGGTTCACGTTTTTCCTCTATTACTTTTATGACTTCCTTAATCCTTTCAGATACTTGTCTTTACGCCTAATGACATTTTTTTTTTTTTCTTGATGTTTGATATTTCTTCTCGGTTCTTTTTAGTCTTTTGAGTAAACGGTTCTACTTTCGATTTGTTTTCCGTCACTTCTCGTCTGACTTATGACGTCTTGTTTATTCACTGGACCATCTAACGTATCTTTAGTGGATTAATCTTGTCGTCTGTTTTTCGGTCTATCCTCCTTTTTTTTTACTTTCGTAATACTCTGACCAAGTCAAGTCAAGTCAGCGAGTCAGCCCAGGCTGAGAATCGCTGGGGTACTTGACGTCGTGCGGTCCGGGGGGACAGGTAGTGGTTGAGGCCTCAGGTGGGTTTGGGTACAGGTAACTCAGTCACTACGGTAGGTTGGTAGAGTAGGAGACAGCAGGGGAAGAGGAGGACGGGAGTTAGAAAGGGTCGTAGTCCCAGAAAAGGTTACTCAGTCGAGAAGCGTAGTCCACCGGTTTCATAACCTCAAAGTCGAAGTTGTAGTCAGGATGGTTACTCTGGTCGTCCTATTATATTTTCACACGGTTAGATGTGTATGTATCCTTAAGGTCTTCCTTTTCTTTCGCTTTTCCAAAATTTTTTTTACATAAGATTCTTTAATACCGGTTGTTGGAGGGTTTGGATTCCTTTCTTTGTATATAGGTCCATGTCCTTCGTTTCTCGGGAAGTCATAAAAAAGACTGGTGTTACTGTACTTTGATCTTTAGTTGACGTCTTTTTCTTTACTCCCCTTTTTTACCAATGTGCCTCTGATTTTGTTGTACGACAGTCTTTTGGTTACTCAGTTTCTACTTTAGTTTCTTCTTTGATTTTTTATGGAACTCTGTTTACTGTTACTTTTGTGTGGGTATGTTTTAAATACCTTATGTCGTTTCCGTCAACAATCTCCCTTCATGTACCACTGTGTCCGGAAGGAGCTTTTTTACTCTTTTTAGAGTTAGAATGGATAGTGGATTTTCTTAGACTTTTTCTTGTTTTAGATTTCTGTCGTCTTCCTTTTTTTATTACTTCTAGTCTCTCCTCTGTTTATTCTAAAAAATTTTTAACTTTTTTTAGTTATTTCGGTTCTCGACCAAATAACTTTCCCACGAGTCAGCGTGGGTTGAGACACCCGGGTACCTGACGTCGGACGGTCAGAAGGGACAGGTACCCCAAAGGGTCCGTTCTCATGACCTCACTCAACGGTAAGTGAGGAGGTCGTCTAGGAGGGTTGGCTCCCTAGCTTGGGTCCAGAGGACGTGACGTCCGTCGAAGAAATGGTGACGCGGTGGACCCTTCGGGAACCTTCCCATTTGTACCTGTTTAGAGAGCAGTACGAGTGGTTTTTTTTCTCTTTTGGGTTATTCTCTTGCTCCGGAAGGGACGACCATGTCACCCATTCTTAGGTGGACAGTTGCGTCCCCTATACTCAACCTAGGAACCTGTCCCCTCTATCGCATTCGGTCTCGTTGATGCGGACACACGGTGTTGACGACTTCGGTTACCTGGCTCTCGGACACGAGGGGTTGTTTCAGCGACGTCACTCCGGTGTTTGGCGTTGACCTCATCGGGAACGAGAGGACGTTGATCTGTTTCGGTCATGGGCCGCTGTTTCTAGGTTACATTGGTCAGTTTTTATTATTTTTGTTTCCTTCTTTACTTTTTCTTCATTGTTGACTATGGCTTTACCTTGTCTTATGTCTCGGGGTTTTATTTGGATGGATGGATATCAGTTAGCCCCGAAGGGACCAACCGAGTCTGCGAAAGTTACACCCTCTGGACTCAAACTAGGGACCCAGTCCTTCTAGGGGACCTTCCTTGTCGATCGATGGGTGACGTCATAAGAGTGGACCTCTTAAGGTACCTGTCGTTTCGGGCCACCCGATGTCAGGTACCCCAGTGTTTCTCTGTTTTGATTCTATGGTTATACGACTGAAATTCAAGTCGTTTATGAGCTGAAAAACCTATCACATAACTTCCGTAAGTGTAGAGGACATAGAGTAAGGAAATAGTAGTTTTTGACGGAAGTGTGTAACTGACTGAGATTTCAGTTTTTTTGTAAAGATTGTGAAGACGTTTGAATCTTGAGTTGTGCAGGACTCATATGGGGTAGTCGTTATAAGTTGAGATATTTAGACTCAGTGGTAAAAGGGGATTAAGGAAAGTCACAAAGTTTCGCATAATAATCTACACTCTTTTCCCAATGTGTGCTGTATGAACCCTCTACATCATACACCATAGGGGGGTTAGACTTGCAGTTTGGATGAAGTGTCATGTAGAAAATCCTGACTTTTATATATTTTGTGTGAAACGCTTTGACACTTTGTGAAATCTAGACTCTTATAAGACTTCAACAGGGTTCATATAAAAAGGATGTTTCCGAAGGGTCACTGTCTGAATAAGCGAAGTTGAGATTTTAATAACGTCTACCACTGACGTCAGTACTTTTAATTCTGTCAACTAGGAACCTTCTTTTCGATACTTGTTGGAACTGTCATATGTTTTTTCGTCCCTGTAATGAAACGGTTGTTTCCAGGCAGATCAGTTTCCACAAAAAGGTTATCAGTACAGACCAATACTTTTAACCTCGTAAATCTTTCGACTCCCCACTCCTTGACTACGAAAACTTGACACCACGACCTCTTCTGAGAACTCTCAGGGAACCTGACGTTCCTCTAGTTTGGTCAGTTAGGATTTCCTTCAGTCCGGATTTATAAGTAACCTTCCTGACTACGACTTTGAGGTTATGGACTACACTTCTTGACTGAGTAACCTTTTCTGGGACTACGACCCTTTCTAACTTCCATCCTCTTCCCCGGCTGTTCTCCTATTCTACCTGTGCTCAAACTCATTCGAGGCCCTCAACCACTGCCTGTCCCTTCGGACCGCACGACATCAGGTACCCCAGCGTCAGCCTATGCTGATTCACTGACTTGACTTGGCATGATGATGTTTGGGAATTCATTCTGGAACGAAGTAATTTCAAGCTATCTTGAAGAGAGTGGGACACTTTTAGACCTCCACCTTCCTTGCATAAAGTGAATTAGGAGAAACGATGAGTCTAAGTCACCTAAATTCCACCTGACATTTTGACGTCACGACCAATCTAAGACCCATAACTGGGAACAACGGAGACTGTATGAGTTGTTTTACTGCTATGGTCTCTGAAGAGATCACTAGGTCACCACTCCTTAAACGGACCGTTACGTTCCCTGTGTCCAAACTAGGGACCAGCCCCTTGATTCTAAGCTGTACGGCGTTAATTCAGACACACGGATTGGCGGTGATTCTGGGTTGCGTCGGTTTAGTTGCAAAATTTTTTTCTGTCTTTATAGGACCCTGACTTTAATACTTTTGATTCAAAATTTTTAGTTCATGACCTTTCCTTAAGTCACGTGAGGGAAATGTTTTTGTCCCTTTCACTTTGACCCTATGACCCGAGAATTGGGTGTTCAAAGTGGTGACATAGAACTACGGGGTAGGAGTGATTAGATCGAAGTCCGTTCATATGACCCTGTTCTTCTTTATTTTCATTTATTTATTGACGTTGCTTATGTCACAAAAATTTTGTTCGAGACCGGTCAAAATAATTTCTTTTTAACATGTACTAAATGAAAAGTGGTCAGACAAGACCGTACGAAGATTATTATAGTCTTAGTGGATTTTTTATTTTGTGTCCTTAAAAATGTTGAATAAATCACCGTTGACCATTAGTAGTTTGATCGTTACCAATAGAAGTTTTCAATAGTGTGATCGACACGATGGTAAAGAGTTCCAACTAGTCTATGGACCTCAGTGTCTGTAAAGGGTGTGTTCTACACAGTACATTTAGTCTGAACCATATAGTGGTCGTAAATATTTTGGTCTGGATCCGTTTCTTGATCCAGACCCCTGTGTACGTACCAGAATTATATCGCTTACAAATCGGACGGGACTAATAATTTTGTTAGTCTTGTCGCTCTTATAAGCGTCATCGAAGTACTTAATCTTTAAGAATTCAAGTTTTGTACTACACATAAACATCCGGGAAAAAGGGGGGAGTTAGATTAAAATAGGTAGATAAGAGTCCGTCGGTCATTCCTGACGAAAGAAGATGACAAAGTGGACTAATAAGAGGGGGAAATATTAAAGTGGAAAATGGTTCCGGGATTCTACATTAAAGAATCCACGCCATACTTTAATTTGAGTACTAGAGTTTCATTTTTCTTAAAGTAAATATTGTTTCTATTAATACATAACTGTAAGTGATGATTGAGAGGTACTGTATTCGGACGTCCTATAGGGAACGATATACGTTTAAGAGTCATTGACTTGAATCCTTGGTTTCTGTAAACGTATCCTTCTTTAGGAACATAATCTAGTATTTCCTTTTTCTGAATAAAATACTGACTTTTTCGTATGGACCTAGTTACTATCGGTCACACGTATGAGACATCATAAAAGGTGTACGACACGGGTTAAGTTATAACAACGGTGACATCACTACCTGTGGTCAAAACCGGTTGTACCGCATTATGAGATAAAGTCTAAAGGAAATCCTTAATTTTTTTTTTTTCCGTTTATTTGTGGTATGGTTGACTGTGTCTAATTTACAATGAAGAGAGTAATCAAGGTTACAACATTCTGGAAGTTTGGTCATTCGGTAAATAAGAAGAATTTTTATATAAGTAATAGGTTGTGGTTGGTAGGAAACCTAGGAGATGTCATATATAAACACGAGTACCTTTTTTCTCCCATGTCTTATTTTAAAACGAATCGTAAATGATGGACGGTCTGTGATGTCTTAAGGGTGCTGTTACAGATTCGGTAAAGATAGTGGGAGACCACGAGACTCAGGATCTACCTCTCAATATCTTGTCCATATGGAGTCTATGACGTCTAAGGAAGGTCTGCTAACGTTATTTAGTTTATAACGTTATTTCGATCGGTGTCCTTAAACAATTAAAGGTTCACGTATACTTTCAACAAATTGGATATACATCGGAGATTCACAAGTTGTCGTAATACAGATTTTTTCTTGGGGTTACATGTATGTATTTAATTTTATAAAATAACGTTTGTTTGTTTTTTTGGGGGTTGGTAGTGGACTTGGAAGTCCCTTAACATCGTCATTGTAGTTTCTAGTGTTTAATATTGTTGTTTCTTTTTCAGCCGTGGATGTCTGAATATGTTACGTTCCAACGGTGTTTGGAAGTTAAACATAATTTTTGTTCCTCGTTGATACTTCACTTCTTTTCGATTTACGTTATTTTATTGTTGTCGGTGCGGTATCGGAACGTGAACGGGTTAATTGTAAAAAACACTGGTGGTTCATCCATCTCTCGGTAGTTCTTCGAACAATTTTTACGTAGTCCGGGGTTAGGTCTAGGTAATTTAGACTTGAACGTAAATTTGGTTTAATGAACTCTGACATACATGTAAGTACGACTTTCCGTGACGAGATTATCCATTCACACTTGACAGACTTCATTCTGGTTTCAAAACCCTACTCTACGTTCTCTCGAGAGGTCAGAAACGGGTAAACCATGTCTGTGGGACATACTTTACGAGGTTCCAATACGTAATGGTATCTTTTAGTTGTTCGTGTCCCGACTTTTATACCAACTATGAGACGTACCAGGTTGAACTTGAATACATGTGGAGTATTCTAGTCAAAGTTTTGTCACTTAGTCCCTTTTTGACCCACTTGACCCTCGCACATCTAAGTGTCCGGTCGGACTTGAGAAGATAGAATCGAAGAGATATGATGTTCATTAAGTATTTTACTTCAGGGAAATTTTGTGGAGTTTCATCTTTCTTGTTCGTTTTTTTCCGTCCTGAATTCCTTTTCGGTGAATGCAAAGACGTGATGGGAGTTTGAAACGGGAAGAAACTAAAGACAGTGTGTAAAGAGGATTCCTCTTGGTGTATCCTTTCTGATACTTCCCCTCTTTTTAGTTCTCGGTTTGTGTTGTCTTTGGGAATTTAATAGGACGTTTACACAGGGACATTATGTTTAAGATGGACTGTAGGTCAAGTACGATGGGTCTACGTTCGAGTGAGAGGACCTATAAGTGAGTCCTGCTTAAATGTCACCTTCTGTGTGTGGGGGTCCAAGAAAGTTAATGGAGTTCCGACCCGTCAACAACCGCTCCTACTGGTCAAAGCGAAACGGAACAGACTAGTAAAAGTCTCAGACAAACATGGGGTCGTGCATGAAAGGTGAAAAGTATTGGTCGACCTCGGATCTCAACTAGCTGAGGTCACTGAAAAAGATGTTTCGTTTGTAAATTATGGTTGAACTTCCGGAACAAACATTGGTGAGTTTTGACCTAGGTCCCTGAAGGGACCATCAGGTCACCAACAGAGGGGGCGAAGGTTCGTCCCTCGTGCCCAAGGTAGGGATCTTTCCCGTGATTCTAGAGCGTTCGGAGCCGGTTTTTTTGGGTGTCACCTAGGTCAAAGGACCTTGGTCTCGGGGAATTATTTAGAGGCTTCATCTCCCAAGGTTTCGTGACTCTTCCAGAGAGCCTAAGAAAGACCTTCGGAGGTTCCGGTCGCCCTTGCGACAGTCGGGTCTCTCGAGTTTTGACGGGCGGGGCCGGTTCTGAGTAGAGAGGTGCACTTTGTCCGAAGGCCGGGACCTGACGAAGTGAGTGGCAGAAGAAACGCCGGTGGTAGAAGGACGGAATCTACGCCCTGCGGGGGTTGGATCTTGTGTCTCCTGTCCTGTCCTTCAAATGCTAGACTTCAAGGTTTGGCCGTTGAGGGACCCGTGGCGCGCGACGGTTTTGGAGCCGGGCCTCCTCGGGTGAGTGGTTTTCGTCGGCGATTCTACCGGCCCCTCGCTCTTTCCTTTCTTAAGGGTGTTACGGTTCGAGAAGTGCCGCCTCGCCACGCGGCAGTGCGGCTCTGGCCTTCGCCTTCGTTTACAGGTCGCCTTCCCCGCCCTGTGCTTCTCCGCCCGACCACGACCAATGACACCGACCGACGAGTCACCACAAGCCGAAAAACGCTGACATCAGGTAGTCCGAGGAGGCCGGTACCCCTAAGAGGTTCGTTCTTATGACCGCACCCAACGGTAAAGGAAGACATCCCCTAGAAGACTGAGTCTTCAGCTTGGGTTTAGACTTAATGTCCGTCTAAAAAAAAAAAAAAAAATTGGCGACCTCGGTGGTCCAAAACGTCGGCTCACCAGACTTCAGAGGGGACCGACGAGACTTCGCCTCGCGACGCCTTGAGTCCCTTCACCTCGTCCTGCCCTCAATCTCTTCGGCTGACTCTCACTTCCCCTTCCCCGTGACTCTTCTCCGCCGCAGACCTGGAGCCGGAGGCACGGTGTCTCGCGTGGAGACGGGCTTCGGGGCCAAGAATCCTCTGCGCCCCTCCTGGGTCCACGCGGACTCGAGGACCCTGATGGGAGACGGCGAACGAGGGAACTTGAGTGGAGAAGACATCGCACATTCGGCTTAAAAGCCTCTGTCGCTATCTTGTCCAGATTGATTTTCAGAAAAACAACACTTGCAACCTATAACTAATTTTTTTTTTTTTCAGGTCACTGCTTAGTGAGTCTTATAATCCGTGTCTTTCAAAGTGGTGGTGTGCACGTTCGTTTTTTTTTTTTTTTTTCATTTTTAGTCTGTTTATTCATTCGACAGTAGTACACAGTTGAAAATCCTCAGACAGGATTTGTCCGTCAGTGAGCACGGGTCTCTGTACTCTTATCCCGACAAACAAAGTCGTAATCAAATTTATCGTTTTGTTTTTACCTTTGTAGTCTACAAGTAATAAGAATTGTTTATATACACAAACGTACACGTCTTTTCAGTACAGAACCCTGAAGGGACCATCAGGTCACCGATTCTTAGGTGGAACGTCACGTCCCCTGTGACCAACCTAGGGACCAACCCTTTTGACCCTAGGGTGGACGGTGTCCCGTTGATTCGGGTCCGTGGTGTTGATCTCTCGGACGTGTCCCTTTCCTTCTGTGTCAGATCCTGTTGTTTTATTTATTTTATTAGAATTTTTTTTTTTTCTTTTAGGTTCAGAACCCTTAAGGGACCACCAGGTCATCAATCCTGAGATCCGAAGGTGACGACCCTGTGCCCAAAGTAAGGATCAGTCTCCTGATTCAGGTGTACGACTTATCGGTTTTTTTCTTTTTAAGTTCAGACCTTTCAATTAGTAACTTTGTATAGAAACCTACTCTCTACTCGTCTCATCCACCACTTTTTTCTTGTACATTAACATGAAATATACAGAGTCGTAACAAACTTAATAAATTCGTAAGTAACAATACATTTCTCGAGTAAAAATTATTTTATCACCAACTAAATTTATTTAGAATACTTTGAAGTGAATAAAGAATTTCGTCATTAAAAGTTTCATACCGAAGGTCTAGTGGTCTAAGTCTCAGCGAAACTAAGGGTCCACACACTTCTTTAGGAACCTACACCCCGGACCTTTAGACTCGAATTATTCGTTGGAGAAACTAACAAAGACAAAATACATAAATAAACCGACGTAACCCAGAATCAACACCGTGCACCATAGAAAGTAACCCCACGGACCTGAGATCGACACCGAGCCCCAATCAACGGGACACCGTACACCCTAGAGTCAAGGGGATGGTCCTTAGTTTACGCGTAGGGGAGTGACGTACCACCTAAGAATTGGTGACCCGGTGGTTCCTTCAGGGAGGTACCAAGAATCTTTATGACTTTAAACTCTTCATTCTTACTTTATCGGATCAACCAAAACTCCTCACGTACGAATCTCCGAGATTACTACGGAATGTGAAAATATCGCTCGAGACATGAAACTTACAAAAAATTATAGATGTAAAGGAGTTTCATTAGTCGTATAAATAATGGGGGTAAAATCTTTCATCTACTAATTTTGTGAACACTGAAAAGACTACGAAAAGTAAACTAGTATGGTTCAAAGACCAGGAATTATATACAGGATTGTTATGAAAAAAACACACATTACAGGAGTGATATAAAATTTCCTTCTAGAATCAACGAAAGAGTGTCCCTAGAATGGTACCAAAACATGACCTTCGGTCCCTACAGATTTCGTGAGTAAGTAAGTATGTGACTATATATACTTAGTACTGGTGTTTTACAAACTCCTAAAATGGATGTCTTAGGATTGACTAGAACAATATAGAGAAACCTCTATCCAAATCCAAGAACGACGAAGACAAATTATGGACGTTCTGAACCCAGTTTGACAGATTGAAGATTCGAAATCAAAGAAATAGTTTTTCGATCTTACTATTAGAGATGGAGCACCATAACACTCCTAGTGTCATTTGCATTGCCACATACTTAGCGGATCGTGTCCCGGTACATGTCACCTACAATCGAAAGAAGGAGTTAGGGTGAGGACAGAGGGGTTGGAGGGGTGGTGTTGGTGAGTGTGTGTGGGTCAGTAAGTGACGTAACGCTTTGGGTTTGTGAACACCTTCTTTGTGAACGGTACGTTCTTACTGTCAGTTTAGGAAGCCGAACACTTCTAAAGTATTGATAAAGGTGTGAACATAAATAATCGCGACCTCAGCCGGTCGAAAAAGACATTTCTCGGTTTATTAATATTTCTAAAATCTGGACCCGACATACCAGAGGCACCGTTGATGAGTTGGGACGACTACGTCGCGTTCTCGTCAATCTGTGTCATACATTTACCTACTCGTACCGACACAAGGTTATTTAGGAAGAAATGTTTCAGTCCTAAACCGGACGTGCGGTATCAAACAACTGGGGACACAACCTTCTAATGAAAATAAATTTTATCGATGAAATTCAGTAGGGAAAAGATTTCTCTATTTACAACTTCATAAAATACCACGGGGGACGTCACCTTCGGGTCTCAGAATTGGCGACCTGGTGGTCCCTTCAGGGACGTTGAAAGTTTAACGACTTATTTACATTTATTTTAGGATTTTATTTACATCTATTTATCTACCTCATTTTTTTATTTATTTATTTTATTTATCTACCTCATTTACGTCGTTCACTTTTAGTGAGTCAGCACAGACTGAGAAACGCTGGGGTACCTGATATGTCAGATACCTTAAGAGGTCCGGTCTTATGACCTCACCCATCGGAAAGGGAAGAGGTCCGCTAGAAGGATTGGGCCCCTAGCTTGGGTCCAGAGGACGTAACGTCCGTCTAAGAAATGGTCGACTCGGTGTACTTTCGGGTTTACGTCGTTTCTCAATTATTAACAACTAAATTTCACTTTCTATTTACTCATAAATAATATGATAAGTTGAAAAACACTCAAACTTTTAGAAGTATGGTTCTTCATTTTTATGTCACATAGAAAATGTGAATGTAGTGTAGAGTAAAACCTTATTACTGTAAATTTATAAGTCCCAATAGTAAAGTCTAATGATATCTCTACCCGAAGGGTCCACCGTGATCACCATTTCTTGGGCGGACGGTTACGTCCATCTACATACTCTGCGCCCAAGGTAGGGACCCAACCCTTCTAGGGGACCTCTTCGTACCATTAGGTGTCCTGGACCACCCGATGTCAGGTATCGCAGCGTTTCTCAGTCTGTGTTGACTTCGTTGAATCGTGTGTACGTACACAAAAATAAAAAAAATTAACTTCCTATTAACGAAATGTCTTAAAACAACAAAAGACAGTTTGGAGTTGTACTTAGTCGGTATCCATATGTATATAGGGGAGGAAAAACTTGGAGGGAAGGTAGAGGACGGGGTAGGACGGGGACATCCAACTATTTCTCGGGGACAAACTCCGACTCGGTATGTCGTTTAAGGGCAACCGATAGATAAAATGTATACCATTACGTTCAAAGAGTCTCTTCTGTTACCGTAGGGTGAGGTCATGAGAACGGACCTTTTAGGGGACCTGCCTCCTCGGACCATCCGACGTCAGGTACCCCAAAACTTCTCAGCCTGTACTGACTCGCTGAAGTGAAAGTGAAAAGTGAAAGTACGTAACCTTTTCCTTTATCGTTGGGTGAGGTCACAAGAACGGACCTCTTAGGGTCCCTACCCCCTCGGACCACCCGACGGCAGATACCCCAGTGTATCTCAGTCTGTGTTGACTTCGTCGTCGTCACGTTCAAAGATACAATGAGAAAAGTATGTGGAGTGGGGAAGGAGGGGAGAGGGGTACAGGCATTCAGATCAAAGAGCAAGACAAAGAGGTGACGACGAGACATTTATTTAAGAAGTCATGGTAAAAAGATCTAAGACATATATACGTAATCTTATGTTATAAATAGAAATAGACTTAATGGTGAGACATATTATCCAAGATCAAAGTAGGTGGAGTAATCTTGACTGAGTTTCCGAAAGGAAAACACCGAAAATACCGACTTATTACAAGGTAACACATAAACATGGTGTTGAAGAAATAGATAAGTAGACAGTCACCTGTAGGTCCAACGAAGGTACAAGATCGATAACATTTATCACGACGACACTTGTTACCCTACGTACACAGAAAAAGTTAAAACCAAAGGAGTCTCATATACGGATTCTCACCCTAACGACCCAGTATACCACCAAAATAAGGATCAAAAATTCTTTAGAGGCTTGGCGGAAGGTGTCACCGACATAGTTAAATGTAAGGGTGGTTGTCCCGTTCTCGTAAGGGAAAAGAGGTGTGGGAGAGGTTGTAAATAACAAACATCTGAAAAACTACGACCGATAAGACTGACCACACTCCACTATAGAGTAACATCAAAACTAAAAGTGAAGAGATTACACACGTTACGTACGTAGCGTTTCTCAAAACTCTCACCAGTGACTTCGAGTGACCAGTCTTCAAATTGTCGAGGTGACGTAACGGTTTCTTTGGTACACAAGTTGACTTTATACCGACTGATTATTTTTCCTTACTCCCGAAGGGTCCACCAGGTCACCAATTCTAGACGGAACGTGACGTCCTTTACCCAAACTCCATATGTCCATAAGTAGTTTGATAAGTTGGTAAATACTCAAACTTTTAGAAGTATGGGTTTTCAGCTCCTTACACATACAAAGTTCTTTCCTAAAACACCTGAAGGGACCACCGTCCCTGTCACCTGTCTTTAGATGAACGGTTGCATCCCCTGTGCCTAAGTTAGGGACCTGACCCTTCTAAGGTGTACGAAGCCTCGTTGATTCGGGTACACAAGTGTTGATGACTTCGGTCGTACGGATGTCGGACACGAGGTATTGAGGTGTTCTCTTCAGTGACGTCACTCCTCGGGAGTGTTTCGTTGATCTCTTTTGGGTACTCTTTTTCGTTGCTTCTGGACCTTGTCGGTTTTTAGTTATTTATTTTTATTTAAATTTTTTTTTATTTCCTGAAACGGTAGGTCTGAAATAATAAGGACCTACGATCAGACTTCGTAAAGTTTCACTAAATCTTCGTTATGGTTGTCCAGTTGCACTGTCCTGTCCGAGAGATCAAGAGGAAGTGGTTTTAGCGACGAGGTTCAAAGACTGTTAAGAGGTCCGTGGACGCAATAACACAAAGACCAAAAGTGAACCACACTCTTACTTTTCACTGTCGGACGTAAGGGACAATCTCGTTTATGATTGTTCAAGTAGACTATAAGTGACCAAGTCATGTGACCGGGTAGGGGAATAACACTTCGTCAATTTGGATAGTACAAGTAATGGTAGTTGATAATGAATAAGTAACAGGTCTAATCCTTCCTCGACCAACCAATGAACCTTAAGATGAACAGATTGAGTTGGAAATATAAGAAGTCAGTGGCATCCCACAATTTTTACGAGTCTTTATCTCGTCCCTCTCCCTCCCTTTAGGTTCACTTTTCTGGGGCATTTGAGACACTTACAACTACCGGAAAGTTGATTGATTTGTGTATATGTGACTATGTACTTAAGACTTGGATGTCCCCTGTTCTTCCTTACTTAGGAATGTATAAGGAGAGATGGTAAAGACGGAGGTGTTAGTACTTCTTAGGTTTTATTAAAGAAGATATGGGTAAGGGTAAGTCTGACCCTTATGAGGTCTGACGTGACCTAATTTTTATCTGGTCTCTTTGTGAAAGAGGATAAAAGAATTTTTAGTGAACAGGTAAAGAGTTTTTCGTATACGAAAAACATGAGAACCTATGTTTCTTCAGTCTCGTGAAATAAGTAATAAAATGACACCTTCTCACTGTGAAAACCTTTCATCTAACCGCAGATATTTCCGAATGAACCTCTTCCTTTACCGTTGGGTGAGGTCATAAGAACGGACCTCTTAGAGCACCTACCTCCTCGGACCACCCGATGTCAGGTCCCCAGCGTTTCTCAGCCTGTGCTGACTCGCTGAAGTGGAGTGAACATAAAGAATCATAGTCAACAACTTTAAAATCATCTTTACCTTAAGGACAGATTTACAAGTGTTTTCATACTGTGAAATGTAAAATAAAAATTATTAAACTTTTCAGACGGTAAACCCTGGAGGGACCTCCCCCCACCCAACAGGTCACCAATTTTAAGGTACTAAGGTGACGACCTCTTGATTCTAAGGACCAATCCCCTGATTCTAGGGTTCACGACTTAACGAGTCGGTTTTTTTTTTTTATTAAAAAAAGAATCTAAACTTTTTCTTTTCAGACGGTACATGACAATAGGAATTATTTCGACATTACATATCCGATTCTGTAGTTAAAAAACAAACAAACAAAACGAAAATTGATCTTGAATTGAATTAAGACGTTGTGGTGCAGTCCGACTAGTCTTTTACAGTGACTAATTGATTACCTCATTTTCTCTTGTTTACATTAAAACACTGTTGTAGTTTTGTACTCATACAGATCCTTTTTCCCATTTTCCTCAGGAACTTCCATTCTTCTAAGTACTTGATATGGAGGTTCTATATTGTGGAAATTGTAGTGTCATAGTCAATACTAAGTCATAATAGTTCTTTTCTGATTTCCTCATTCTTACTCACACCAGACACTCTCCCTTCCATCATCCGTAACATAGAGTCTGATCTATGAATAAACATTCGTTTGTTTTTTGTTCAATCGAGTCAATTCGTCTTTACACAAAACATCAGATGGTTTACTTGTTCTGGGGTAGATCCTTATGACCAATACTCCTTCGGTGTAATAACTAATCAGTAATTAAGTCTCGTTTGGTGTCCTTTCGTGGGGAAGTTTTCAGGAAATAAAACTGATATTGGCTCCCGGTAGGGTGGTAAGATGTCCAAATGGAAGAAGACCTACTACTTGATATTACTTTCTGGTCATTTAGTGTATCTTTAATTGGATAATGGAATGAACAGAGCACCATTTCACTCAAAAACTTTTCTATACTATGATTTATCACAGAACTACCTACACACTACAGGGATTTAACTACTACGACAATCTCCGTACTACTCGTCCTTTACGTTTGGATTAGGTCATAGATAATGTTATTACTAAGAGGTGACAGGGGTTTCTCCAGCTCAGTGAGAAGGTACTTCTTCTAGAATTTGTCCTTCGTATCGTAAAGTCTCCGAATGTCAACCAGTGAGAACGACGACGACTTAATCCGTGAGTCAGTCCATTTGGTACCATTCACCAGACTCGGGTTTGTACCAAAGATAGGGACAGTAAAATAGGGACTCGGGTGACTCGTCCGTACCCCTACCGGGTACTCTTTCTGAAGGATTGTATGTGTTCCGTGAACCACCGAGTCTAATAACAAGTGAACTAATATTTTACGAAGGAGACTTCCTTTACCGAACTGATTGTTTAATAGAGACTCCTTTTCATCCTATGGGTTCAGATGAGGATTTTTTTATGAATTATCCGAGTCATTCGGGACCAATGAGGTTATGAAACCGGTAGATTACGCTTCTCAACTGAGTAAACTTTTCGGGGACTACGACCGTTTCTAACTTCCGTCCTCCTCTTCCCCTACTGTCTCCTACTCTGCCAACCTACCGTAGCGGCTGAGTTACCTGTACTCAAATCCATTTGAGACCCGTAACCACTACCTGTCCCTCCGGACCGTACAACGCCAGGTACCCCACCGTCTCAACTTGTTAACTCGCTGACTTGACTTGACTTTGGGACCAAATCGTACTTTCGTAATTCTAAGTTCAATACATAAATACAAATTAGACACTCAATAACGTAGAGAGAGAGAGAAAAAAAATTTAAAGAAACCGACGTCCCGTATACTCTACAATCAAGGGACTGGTCCCTGACTTGAGTATGGGAGACGTCACATTCAAACCTCAGAATTGATGACCTGGTCGTCCCTTCAGAGAACGTGGAGAAAAACACTGTCACCTCAAAACTTTAAAAAGTAATGGATTTATTTTAATTTACACTGAATTTTTTTTTTTCTTAATAGACTTCACCCTTCTTAGTAGACTTCAGTCGACACTGGACTGAACATGGGGATGCGGTTTCAGAATAAAGTTGGATTGGGGGTGACACTGAGTTAGACCTCAATCCCAAAAGTCCTCAATTAATTCCAATTTACCCCAGTATTCCAACCCTGGGATTAGACTAGATTGAATTACTCTTCTCCTTCTAGATAGGGGATTGGGGAGAATACTTGTGTGTCACTCTTCCGACGTTACGTGTTCCACCTTTCTTTAGCTTATCCGGTCCTAGAACCAGAATCTGAAGGATCCAAGGTCTTTACACTCTTTATTCATAAAAAAATTTGGTGGGTCAAATACCACAAAACAATACCGTCGGGTTAGATCATGTCCCGGACTATTGTAATATATCGTGTGTTTATAAAGGATTTAGATCCGGATAAGGTGTAAGGAGAGACGATTTGAAGGACCATGGTTAGGACATTAATACAAGAATTGTTAGTCGAGTGTTTAGGGAAGTTCCCTTCTTCTCTGACCCATAGATACTTCTTTATGTAAACTGTTGTAATGTTTATATCTAACACTAAGAAGAGGAAGGAAGACAGGGTACCCGTGTCATTGGGGTCTGTCTTCCTTCCTCTTCTTAGTGTTAGATATAAACATTACAACAGTTTACATAAAGAAGTATCTACGAGTCAGAGAAGAAGGGAACTTCCCTAAACACTCGACTAACAATCCACCAGTTCCACAGTTACTCCGAACGTGACGTCTTCCCACTGTCTCTACTTCTACCTCTTTCTCTTTTCTCTCTCCCTGGTCCTCTTCCCTCCTACCCTTACTTCCCTCCCTCCTCCCTTTTTGGAGATTTGTATACGATTTCTGGTACCGATACATAGGATACTGGGTATATCCCTTTGTGTTGTGTAAAGTCCGTTAAACTCGTAGTTTATTCATTTCTACTACAATACCCGGCTTAGTACCGGAGGAGGGTCAAGTATACAAATTCGGGATGGGAGGATATGGAACATTACACCGTTATAAACCTCGATGACAGAAATTTCTCCATTCATTCCATTTTACTACAGTTAAGTTATACTGACCACAGAAATATTCCAATAACCCTGTGTCTTTGTTTACCGTCCTTCTGGTACACTTCCATGACAGTAGCTGTTCGGTTCCTGTGTCCGGAAGTCTTCTTTGGTTAGGACGACTATGGAAATAAAGTCTGAAGGTCGGAGTCTTGACCCTCCTTTGTCTAAAGACAACAAATTCCGGTGTTAGACCATGAAACAATTCCGTCGGCATCGTTTAATTGTGTCTACCATTGTATCGAGTGACTTATTACATTTTTATTTATAAATAAATAAATAACGATATTTATTTACTTATTATTCACCTCCCTTTCCCTTTCACGAAGGAATCTCATCGTATTACTCTTTAATCCTTTAATGTTTTTAGTGGTAAATTATTAGTATCAACATTAACTAGGTTCGTTCTGATAATTACGTACGATTTTCATCGTCTATTTTCAAACTACTCTATTTCCTATGAATCACAATTTGAGAGAAGGGTATATAAGTCAAGTCAAGTCAGCGAGTCAACACAGACTGAGAAACGCTGGGGTACTTGACGTCGTGCGGTCCGGAGGGACAGGTAGTGGTTGAGGGCCTCAGGTGGGTTTGGGTACAGGTAACTCAGCCACTACGGTAGGTTGGTAGAGTAGGAGACAGTAGGGGAAGAGGAGGACGGAAGTTAGAAAGGGTCGGAGTCCCGGAAAAGTTTACTCAGCAGAGAAGCGTAGTCTACCGGTTTCATAACCTCAAAGTCGAAGTTGTAGTCAGGAAGGTTACTTGTGGGTCCTGACTAGAGATCCTACCTGACCAACCTAGAGGAACGTCAGGTTCCCTGAGAGTTCTCAGAAGAGGTTGTGGTGTCATGTTTTCGTAGTTAAGAAACCGCGAGTCGAAAGAAATATCAGGTTGAGAGTGTAGGTATGTGTTGGTTCCCTTTTTGGTATCGGAACTGATCTGGAAACAACCGTTTCATTACAGAGACGAAAAATTATACGATAGATCCAACCAGTATTGAAAGGAAGGTTCTTCATTCGTAGAAAATTAAAGTACCGACGTTAGTGGTAGACGTCACTAAAACCTCGGATCTTTTTATTTCAGTCGGTGACAAAGGTGACAAAGGGGTAGATAAACGGTACTGCACTACCCTGGTCTACGGTACTAGAATCAAAAGACTTACAACTCAAAATTCGGTTGAAAAAGTGAGAGGAGAAAGTGAAAGTAGTTCTCCGAGAAATCAAGAAATGAAAGACGGTATTCCCACCACAGTAGACGTATAGACTCCAATAACTATAAAGAGGGTCGTTAGAACTAAGGTCGAACACGAAGAAGGTCGGGTCGTAAAGAGTACTACATGAGACGTATCTTCAATTTATTCGTCCCACTGTTATATGTCGGAACTACATGAGGAAAAGGACAAACCTTGGTCAGACAACAAGGTACAGGTCAAGATTGACAACGAAGGACTGGACGTATGTCCAAAGAGTTCTCCGTCCAGTCTACCATGATTCACATTTTATCATTGTAAAGTCACCTCTTTGGACCGTCTGTGATGGAATTGATTGACTAGCTTCAATTGTAGTGGTTATCCCGTTTAACTATAATACCCGGACAACTATACTTAGGTGTCTGTTGTCATAAGGTCGGTTTGACGTATTTGGCTTTTGTTAGTACTCCTTTGTAGTCTGTTCGACCTTGACTCTGTGGATGTTTTATTTACCGAATAAAAGACCTTTTTTTTTTAGTTCCAGTGCCTTCTGTTACTGACTTTTTGATCAAACGAAATCAAGCGTCAGGTACCCCAGCGTTTCTCAGGCTGTCCTGACTCGCTGACTTCTTGCTTGAGGACCCAACCTGTGAACTGGTGTCAACTTATTCCTCACCTAATTTATCATAGAAGAGTTGCAATTTGAAGGGGCACCATTGTCAGGACTTCAATACATTCTTCGGACAGTAGTGTTTAGGTCAGTGGTTAGTTATCGGTGACCGGTGGTAGCGGAGGAGGGAAGGGGTCGATAAATCCCTACTGTCTGCACTCGGGAGGGTTCGGGAAGCGGGGGAGAGGGTTTTGAGGCGTAGAAATAGGGACGAAGACTCCGTTGAAAGGAGAGACGGAAATGGTGGAAGAGGTGGAAGCGGGATGGACCGAGGAAAGAACAGAGACAGGAGAAGACGCAGGGGCGACAGGGGAGGGACCGTGGAAGAGGGGTGCTCGCCGAGCGGAGGGAGAGGTCCACGCGCGGCGGTGGGTCGCCACGCGCGGGGCTGGGTCGAGAGGCGACGCGCGAACGCGAGACGTCGCGTCCTCGGTCGGCGAGCCTCAACTTCCTTAAACACGGCGCACTCGCAAAGCGAGCCCTAGGGCCGAGTCTGAGGGGTCGGGCGCGCCAGCGGCGCGAGCGGGAGGCCCGCGGGAGGACGGGCGCTACCCGACGAGGTCGTCGCGGGAGTTGTTCCGGCCGCTGCCGTTGTCCGAAGCGTTGCCACTCGTCCCCTGGGCCGGGGTGGCGGTTGGGCGGGCGCGGGACCTCGAACCCACCCAAACGAGGGGGCCCCAGGCTGCCCACACTGAGCACGGGTGGGGCGGCCCGTCCCCCGCCGAGGAGGTTTTCCTACGCTCACTCTGGGTCTCGCCGCGACGGCACCGGGTCCTACGCACGCGAGGCGGCGGGTGCCACGGGGTGCGCCCTCCCTCGGGTCCGCACCCCTCTGGGACGACGGGCACCGTCGCGCCCCTCAACCAGAATTCAGGGATTGCGCCAGTCGGTGGCGCGAGACAATTTGTCTACGTCTTAAAGGACAGGAAGTCACATGTTCTAAAGTCTAACGACACGTCTACCCGTAAATGAGTCGCGTGTCCAAGGAGTTAAAAATTTCTCCAGTCTACGTGACAGGTGGTAGGAACCTAATTCATAAAGAGCTACTTATGCTCACACTACTTTTCACCAGGAGTGACTTTGAATGTATTTTTATGTGGTGTGCGAAGACTGACAGAGATATGTTATCGGTTCACGAACCGATCCACGACTTCTACGTTTCTGGGATGAGGACCCCAGACCCTACCCCCACCCCTCCTTCTGCCTGTAGTTTGTGCCACTTGTCCACTAACGGTGTCAAAGACTGTCACCATTCACGACACTTTTCTTACTTTCTACTTACTTGGTCTCTTACAGACCCAAAATATCGTCGAAGTGCAGAATCTAAAACTCACCGACAACGAAACTTGTTTCGAGACTTCCAATTCGTGTAAGGAAGTTCAATTAAATGTCAGAAGAAGTTTCGATTGAAATACTCTTTAAGATGTGTTGCCAATTAAGGAAAAGTGTTCAAAAGAAAATCATGGAACACAATCAGGTTATTGTACAGAAAGACTAAAACATCATCCCTCGCGAGTCCGAAAAGTTCTTACGAGAAAGTTTCGAGTCTGTGACACAGATCAGTCTTTATCCGTAACAATGTCAGTAAAAACACCACACATTATTAAATAAAAATTAAAGTATCTGTTGTCTTTCGTTATCTTTACACCTTCATCCGTTTTATAAATTTCGGGACATATTTTCACTAAGGTTTGGGAACCACTTGACTGTTGTTACACTTCTCTACCTTTTTTAGGTAAAGATTACATGTCCCGAACGATTGGAAAGAGGATGTTTACTACTTGTGAAGACAGGAGTTTTGGACGAGAGACCTCCGGTCTCGTCCCTTATTAAAGAAACTACAAAATACTTTAGTCTACCTAAGACAAAAAAACGTAAGGTAAGGTACTAGTCAGGAACAACCAAAGTCATACTTTTTGACTACGAAGTCCTTCTATATGAAACCAAAGAGAATAGGGGGTCGGTGTGGGGGTCTATAGGATCCTTAAATTTTTCGTCTCGTGATTTAGTAGTAACATCTAAACAAATTTACTATTTTTAAACATCCCTTACAATGAGAACCCCTCCCCGTTTTACAAGTCACCGACCTTCCCAAAAAATTAGGAGAATCTTTTATTACTTATTGGAATAAAATTATTTGTAAAATAGTGGTTATATTTATTGATAGGTGTACTCAGTGTGACAAAGTAAAAAAAATAAGTACGAAAGTAACGTCAAGATTCAAAAGTACCTACAACAAGACTTTCTTTACAATTTTGTTGACTGTTGGTCGAAAACATGCATCTTTTAATTAATTATTTAACGAACTACGTGTATAACTTAGTTAGTTGTCCACATAAAACGTAGACTAGGAGTCTGTCATAAGGGAACATTAACCTATGATAACATACAAGTAGCTGAAAAGTTGGGGTACCTGAACCTCCGTGGTATTTATTAAGTAAGGACAAAGACATCGAGTTTTGAAGAAATTTAAGACATATGTTGGGTTTCGGACACGCATACACGAAAATCTAATTTTATCATGTTCAAATAATTTACAGACCGTGTACGTAAATGAGTGACATGGGGGTCACGAATTGTTACGAACCGTGTACTAACAACTTACTAATACAAATGTTGTTACGAAATTGATTCAAAATACTAACAAGGGTAAAATGTCTCTTCTCATTAAACGGGTCGAAGACCCCGAGGAACTCTCAGTCTCGACTCGAAACTTGAGTTCATGAGACTAAGGTATTAAACTGAAGAATAGACAAGAAAAGGAGGAATTTAGACAAACACTGTTGAACTAAATTTGGAGAAAAACAGAATGTAATAAGACCTAGGGGTAATCCATATACCAGTAAGTGACACGTTTGTTGTTTACTTTGTGTACTTTCATATTAGCTCATAGATGATACATTTAAATTATAATATTATCTCAAATAATATTAGGGATTTACTTTATACATTATTTATATTATAAGTGGATCGTATGATCGTACTCATTTTATAAATAAATAGGGATTTATTCTTAGTCACTTTATACTTCAATATAAACGAAGGTTCAAATTTGATCCTTATAAATCTCCTGTACATCGAAATCTCCATAAAAATTGTAATTATATCTCTTCAAAGGTCACCGGAGGGTATTCCTATGTCTATTAGAAGTATAGTATTCTCTAAGAAAATTTTAAGTGTTATAGTACTCAATTTCGACACACCCACACAATCAAAGAGTCAGTACAGGTTGAGAAACGTTGGGTACCTGACATCGGGTGGTCCGAGGAGACAAGTACTTTAACCGGTCCGTTCTTATGACTTCACCCATCGGTAAGAGAAGAGGTTCCCCTAGAAGGATTGGGTCCCTGACTTGGACCCAGAGCATACAACGTCGTGTAAGAAATAACAGACTCGGTGGTCCCTTCGATGGTACTCAATTTCGATAACGACGGCGGCGGTTCAGCGAAGTCAGCATAGACTGAGACACACTGGGGTATCTGTCGTCGGGTGGTCCGAGGGGGCAGGGACCCTAAGAGGTCCGTTCTTGTGACCTCACCCAACGGTAAAGGAAGAGGTTACGTAGTTTCACTTTTCACTTTCACTTCAGCGAGTCAGTACAGGCTGAGAAACTCTGGGGTACCTGACGTCGGGTGGTCCGAGGAGGTAGGTACCCTAAAAGGTCCGTTCTCATGACCTCACCCTACGGTAACGGAAGAGGTCTCAATTTCGATTTTGTATAGTTTAGCCGACGTCTGAACATAGACACAAACCTATCAAGACGAATTGTCAAAAGACATTGACCAAATTCTTGATAATACATATTCCATCATAATTGGACCTTCGTCGTCTTAGTATTTTATTACTCAACCTGATCTAATGGAGACTCTAGTGAATGTCGAGCTATTAAGATATTGTGATTGTATACCTCCGTGAATAAAAGACCCGAGGTTACTTAGTCTATCAATGACGACCAATCCATCGAGAATCCGACTTATCCTTATTGGGTAAGACAACTAGTGCACCTCTACAAACGACACTACGTACTCTATTGTTTAGGGGGACTCGACGAAAAGTAGTGGACGTTTCTACTGAGGGATCCTTTTCTCTACCAACCCCCCCTCCCCTACCCCAACCTCCCCGTCATACCTCTGACCGAGACTACATTTATTAATGGGTGACGATGAGTTTCACGTCTTGTGATGATGATGAATGTACCATCAGTAGTGTGTATCTAAAAATGACTTACGGGACTTTACCCACTCCTTTCTCCTGAAAGAAAGGTTTTCCTGTTGATCTGTCTAACTCAAACCTTAAAGAACACAAGTACTTTCGTACAAGATGTATAATCTTGTTAAAAAAAAGAGAAATCACGGGGTCCTCGAATACTTAGACTTGTGTTTCCAAAACTACTGAAGTGTCCGCAATTACCTTGAGTTTTCAAAGGTCCGGAAACCGTAGCTTGGAAGGAGGGGTACGACGATCGGGAGACGAAGAGTCACATTAATGAAAGGGGTGAGAAAGGACTATTTTTACGGTGGGTAAAGAACGTCTGAAGAAGGTCTCCAAAATATCGAATTTGTGGTTACGACGAAGACGACGACGATTCAGCGAAGTCAGCACAGGTTGAGACACGCTGGGGTATCTACCGTCGGGTGGTCCGAGGAGACAGGGACCCTAAGAGGTTCGTTCTTGTGACCTCACCCAACGGTAAAGGAAGAGGTTTTGTGGTTACACCTGTCTCATTTATCTACCATTAATAACTGCTTAAGTAACGATCCAAGTACACATGTAAAGGTGACTGTCGACATTAGCACACAAACAAGAATAGACTTGAGAGTGATCGACGAACCTCAGGTGACGGATCTATTATTTATCCTACTCCGAACTTAAAGTGTCAATACACTTAACTGGAAACACGTCGTCTTTATGGAAATCAATAGTTGGTCATAAAAGTGTGTCACTATAAAGTCAGGACTTATGAAGAGGAAACATTAACTTCTTGCTTTTAGTATTACAATTTCATTCACAATCTCCGAAAAGAACGTATCTCATAATATATTTACCCTAAAGAAACCAAGTTCACGTCTCAGAGACCTGTCTCAACATACAGAAACACAACGGAGATCTCGAACTGTATCGTACGAACCATTCAGAAACCCACCCGGACTAATGTATGTCGATTAACATTACCTTATCAGTATTTTGACTTTTGTACACTTTTTAGGTGGAGGGTGGGGTCGGAGTGGTAGACGAGTCATTTTAGTGTAGACATCTATTTTTAAAAACAATCCAAAAAAAAATAATCCAAAAAAATTTTTTTATATAAGCAGGTTTCAAAGAAATACCTAAAGTTTATAATAAAGGGAGAGGGTAGAAATAAGTATTTTACACCACAAATATGGGTGATAATAAGAAGTGAATTAAAGAAAGTGGATTTTTATACCTCGAGAAAGATATTAGAGAGACATTATGTCTCTTGAAGAAAGAGAAAAAAAAATGGGAACCAATTCTTAGGTGACACATTAAATAAATTGGTTTGGGGGTCACTCCCTGTAAACTAAACAAAGGTCGTTTACTCCGACGTCACTTAAGGAAATGTGTATGTAGTAAAACTTTCACGTGTTCGCATCGACATTCCGGTAAAGGGTTTTTCACCGTAACGATCCAGTTTCCCGTACGTGTAAATATTAAAACTCTCGATTGATGGAGTTACGGAAGTATTCCCAATATGGTTTACTGTGAGAGTAGTGGTTGTGTAGAAAAAGATTTTAATTTCAGAAAACTACAAATCATGTCAACGTAGTTTTGTACGGTACCTCGTCTTTAGTCCTCTGCTCCATCCTCGTGGGTGAACCAAGGTCTATGAACTCGGACATAAGAGTACATTAGGAGTATTCTTGGAATCAAAGTGACTTAAGTCGATCTTTTAACGTCGGATCCAACCTATTCATTGAACGGGTTCCAGAGTCTCGATCACTTACTACCTAGAACAAGAAAAGTGTTTGAGGTCAGGGTAGACCCAGGTCCGGGCCAAGACAATCTTGAGTAGTACATCGACAGTTGTATCTTCTGTACGTTAGGTGTAACTCCCCCACCGACCCACTTACCTACCTGACTGTCTCTACCCCTAAGTCCCTCTACTCTCACGAGGACTCTCTTCGTCTTCCTCTCATCCGTGGTCCGGGGCGTCTTATCGTTTCTGACCTTCCATTGTAACCAGGTCGACCTGAACTCTTCTGTCCCAGCCCAACACTTCCCTGAGGATCCAGTACGTCTTTTTCTGGTTGTGTCGTTTTGTTTCGAAAGAACACAAGAGACTTTAGTACGAAGACGTTCCAACGGTGTGTAGGGTCGAGTGGACATGTGAAAGTGAAAACACAATTACAAAATGTTGTTCAAATTTTATTTTTGAATCATGAACTTTCCGAGTGGTTTTGACTATTTATTTTGTAACTTGAAGCGGTCCTAAACTTAGGGTCACATATATTTACATCCATCGGGTCCATTACTAAAACAAAAAAATTTCGATTTATAGACTTATATTGAGAGGTTAACTCACAATTACAGTCCTTTCATGGTACTCTGAAGTCTTCGAAGGAATGAAGGGACCTCGACAATGACAACAAGTGTAAGGAATTTGGGAAGGAACCCTTAACGGGAGACCGGGATCTGAACTAAGAAAACACATATAAGACCCCACAGTCTCGACACAGGAAATTCCTACTTCTAACCCTCCCTTCGGGGCGGGTTTGGGTTTAGTTTTTTGGAGTCTAGTAAAATTTATCGATTTTACGGTACCCGTAATGTGAAATACTTTCACCCACTTTATTCGGTCCGTTACGATCGCACGAGTCTTTGTTCCCCCCAGTACCCTCTATCTCTTTTCCCGTCAGTCACGGTACCCCAGTCCAAGTCGACTGTGGTAAAAGAAGGGGTACCTTCCCGGGTACCCCGAGACCCCAGGAGCCCCATTGGCCCGGCCCGAGACCACTCCACGACTCACCCACGACTGTTGGGCCCTCCCTACTGGGAGAAAAGAATCTACAGTGTGAACTGGCAGGAACGTCGGGGAGGAGGTCGGACCAAAAAGTTTATTCTGTTTTCTGGGGCGGACTCCAGACTATTGTACGAGAAATAAGTATGGTTTATGAAGAACTGAAAGTTTAGACATACTAAAATGAACGAAACTCTGGTAGTCTAACATAATACAGACAAATCTATTTAAGTCAAGTCAGCGAGTCAACACAGGTTGTGAAACGCTGGGGTACCTGACGTCGTGCGGTCCGGAGGGACAGGTAATGGTTGAGGGTCTCAAATGGGTTTGAGTACAGGTAACTCAGTCACTACGGTAGGTTGGTAGAGTAGGAGACAACAGGGGAAAGAGGAGGGTGGAAGTCAGAAAGGGTCGTAGCCCCAGAAAAGTTTACTCAATCAAGAAGGTTAGTCCACCGGTTTCATAACCTCAAAGTCAAAGTCGTAGTCAGGAAGGTTACTTATAAGTCCTGACTAGAGGAAATCCTACCTGACCAACCTAGAGGAACGTCAGGTTCCCTGAGAGTTCTCAGAAGAGGTTGTGGTGTCAAGTTTTAGTAGTTAAGAAGCCGTCGAAAGAAATACCAGGTTGATTGTGTAGGTATGTACTGATAAATCTATTCTCTGTACAGGTTTACTCGTAATTCATCCTTTCAGTTCTATATTTTTCTACGTTCTTCGTAGTACTGTGCAGACGGGATAGATAGATGAAAGGTCCAGTGGTCTTCAGTTTAAAGTAAATGTATGATAAATGAGTTTCCGGTACGGTCATATTAAGTCTCACCTGTAGTCCTATCGTGGTCAATAGTAGTAGATTCTGTCTATTCATGTTTTACTTGAACTGAAGTATCCGATTCCACTGAGAGCCAGTTCTTTGACGAGTTGTTCGGAGAAGATACTGGTCTCGAGAGACGGAGTCGGTCGAGGCAACACCGACAAGGTCCAGGGGGGTACGGTCCGGGGACCCTCTAGTCACTATCTGGACGGAGGACAGGTGACTTTCTTTCCGATAGACGAAGGAAGGGAATGTCCGTATTCCTACATGGTAGTTTAGTTCATAAATAAATAAAAACAGATAGTTAATTAAAAGACGAGGGAAGTGGTCCTGTGAGTAAAGTTCCTGTATGAAAATGTTCGGACATTACATAAACAGAAGTATGAGTCACTTTTTCGGGAAAGACGAGAGGGGTTGTTCGTCGAAAAGAAAGTTTGCATCAGGATTTCCCGGGACGTCCTACTCTCTCAAGGTTAGAAGCGTCTGGTGGAACGAAGCAACGGAAGAGTCGGAACGGACCGATGACGACGAGACCAGACAGAAACCACTAACTTTATGTAGAAACAGGGGACACAACACACACACTCACGAAGGGTCGGACACTCGTACCCTAGGTCACACGGTCGGAAGGAGGGCCGGAGAGCCCGGTGTCCCGTCCCAGGTCTACCGGGCTTGGGAGAGTCACATCGAAGCAGATGACGAGACACACACCGTGTTTATGGTATAAGGCACACACGGCACTGTAGTTTCTCTACCCTCCGGGACCCGATCCGTAAGTTGACGAGACAGTTAAAGCGAGTATCAAAAAGAAGGGCTCTCTCTCGAGGACGGAAGTGACAGGGCCACTCCTGGAGACAACGTTACAGGAGGGGTCAACGAGAGGAGTGAAGGAAGAGTGACAGTAGCCATTACTATTCCTTGCAAAAGGGGGGATGAATAAGATTGGAAAAAGTTAAGGGATTTTGACTATCCTTGGTGTATTAAAGAAAACCGATTAAAGGAAAAGGAAACAAACGGGACCTCGTCGGGGATGTCTGATCTATGAATACTCTCCGACACTAGTGGAAACCCCCGAAGGGACTATCGACCAAACTAAGGATCCACCCTTTCTAGGGGACCTCTTTCCTATCCGATGGGTGAGGTCCTAAGAACCCGAAGGGAACACCGAGTCGACCGTTTCTTAGGTGGACGTTACGTCCTCTGGACCCAAGCTAGGGGTCCAACCCTTCTAGGGGACTTCTACCCTTTCCGATGGGTGAGGTCCTAAGACCGGATCTCTTAAGGTACCTGATATGGGTGCCCCAGTGTCTCAGCCTGTGTTGACTCGCTGAATCACACATACACATACTTTCTCCAAATCTCACCTCCCGTGTGTACTCTCTCTTTTAAAGTCGTACGATTCTCTGTCATACCTCAAGGTTAAATTTTACACCCAGACTTCACTCTGACCCAAGTTTAGACCAAGTCCTATAGTCTCCCAGTAAATAATCAACATACTGTGACCTGGTGAGTTGGAGAAATACGGAGTCACTACAGTAGACATTTTACTCTAATTGTTAATCAAGGATAAAGGAGTAAACAAGACTCCTTATTTACTCAATTATACATATTACATGGACCTTACATCAGATTCATAACGGACATCGTCCCCCAACCGTTTCACCGGACAACCGGTTTGAGTGGGTGATGGACAAGAATAAAATTATGGTTACAAATTTTTAAATAATTCGACGTGGTCCAGAATCAACGTCGAATTATTTACACTCTGGATCAGGGGTCTGCTCCCTGGTTTGGATCTGGGGGATGTAACCTTCACGTCTCAGAATCGGTGACCTGGTTCTCCCTTCAAGGGGGTGCTGGAAATAAAAACCATTTATTTCAAAAAACCCTTGTGTCTGTACGGGTAACTAAATGTATAGTAGATTCTGACGAAAGAGTTACACTACTGTCCACTATCTCAACTCATCAACGTTATTACTGGGAACACCGAGTCACCATTTCTTAGACGGACGTTACATCCTCGACGGCCTCTGAACCCAAACTAGGGACGATCCCCTTATAGGGGACCTTCTCCCGCACCGTTGGGTGAGGTTATAAGAACGGACCACTTAGGGTACCTGTCTCCTCGGACGACCCGATGTCAGGTATCCCAGAGTTTCTCAGCCTGTGTTGACTTCACTGAATCGTATGTGTGTACGTTTATTACTGGGGTATGGACCGTTTCGACTTTTATAAACGAGAGACAGGGAAATATCTTTTTTTTAAGACTGGGGACCGAACCTTATAGTAGATTATTCAGGAATTATTTCTACTAGAGAGTAACTATAGTTAAAATCATTTAGAGTTAAAAAGAAATAACGAAAAGGATCTATTGTTAAACTAAAAAAAAGGGGGAGTTCTAGTTCCAGATCTAGAGATTTACAAAACTCAAGGACTTAAAAAAAAAGGAAAGACCATTTAAACAATTTCCTTTCACAGTGTTTATGACAATCATTATCGTAATTACCATGGTTTTATAAGTTTTTAGTATTTTTACCAATAGGTCTACCGTTTTCAAAATACTTTGTCAAAAAGATTCCGAGGATCTTGAATAAAATGAACGAAAACACAAAAGGATGATGTTAAAAATTTTTTATCTACTAAAATATTATCAAAATCTAAATGTCCTTTTAATACTACTATCATATCTTTCAGGGTGTAGATGAAGTGGGATAATAAGGGTAGAATATAATCATCCCACCGAAACAGTGCTTGTTACTTGGTTCGAACTATGTAATAATAATTGGTTTCAGATGTGAAATAAACCCGAAAGGCCCTCCAAGTCTGTCATTTCTTAGGTGGACGTTACGTCCTCTGGGCTCAAGTCAGGAACCCAGCTCTTCTAGGGACCTCTTCCCTTACCGATGGGTGAGGTCATAAGAACGGACCCTTTAGGGTACCTGTGTCCTCGGACCGCCCGATGTCAGTCACACAGTGTCTCTCAGCCTGTACTGACTCACTTGCTCGTGCGTGAGTACGAAAATCTAAAGGAATCAGGAAGAGCGTACAGGATAAAGACAGGACCCAAGGTAGCGGACGTAACGAAAACCAACAGTGGCAGTACAGAAGAGTGTGAGGAGAACTGACACTGTAACAGAGTCCGCAAAACTACTGGAACTGTTAAAACTCCTCCAGGCCAGTCGATGAAACATCTGACAGGGAGTCAACTATGAACAGACTACAAAGAGAACACTATTTGACCCTAATACCCAAACCCCTTCCCTTTCTCGTCTCCATATCCTGGGAAGAGTAGTATAGCATAGTCCCCATACAAGAGTTGTACTGATTGGTGACGGAGGATTTAAAGAGACTATGAGAAAAACCCCTGAGACTCGGAACTTCTTCACCTCTCATCTACAAACAAAATATGAGATCAGAATAACTTTAGAAGGTCAAATTAACAAAGATACTAAGAACAAAGTTGGACGAAGAAGGACCCAGGTTCGGAAAAGTTACGAGACGAATTTTTCTCTTCGAGTAAGTTAAATCCAAAGTTCACAGACCCGGTCTTCGGGTCACGACCGGAGTTTCACGGATCCGACCCCTCTCCTTCTGAAGACGCAACAATGTTCACTGAAAAGTAAGACCCTTTGTTTCGGAGAGTCAAGGGAATTATACTAGTCATGACTGGCACAGTCAGTACGTTTCAGTAGACTTAACATATACCTAGGGATCGGGCTCTAGGGATTGGGTTCTCTACTCATTGTCATCAGTCGACTTTCCGGACCCGAGGGTCAGGACGAACCAGACGGGGGACGAGAAAGATCTTGACCTGTGAGAGTCCCACACGATTGGTGGTTCTGAACTCCAGGTCTACAGACTCCATTAACTGACGAGACAACGTTTTAAATTCAAAGGTAGGGTCGGTACCTGAGTGATTGACTTATGAAGGAAGAGCTCGCGTCTGGGGACGAGAACCGGCGACTACGGAAACATGTAGTGTCCAACTGTGGGACTACCTCAGTCTGTACCTGAGTCACCGACTCGACCCTCATGCCGGTGGTGACACTCGTAGTCACCTCGGGGAACCAGTGACGGGAATCTCCCGTTCCGTGTCGTTCACATTTGGAAGTAAAGTCTACCCTTTAATCTTCTGGAGAAACAGGACTGGATCGACTCTACCTCCGAATCGTTTGGGCGGGTCGAGACACCACACTCCTTCGCACTCTCTTCAGAACGAGGGGCCGCACCTCGAGAGAATCTGGTCGAGACTGGGAACGAAGTGACAACTTAGTCGAACGAGTGGAGTAGAAGACACGACGGGTACTGTACGATCGCACTCCTGTCTCTGGTCCGGGCTACAGACTTCGACCCGTCGTTACGGTTACCGAGACCCCAGCCCGGACACTTAGTCGTGACTTTGTTTTGGGGTCTTGGAGGGTACTTTGTGACTACCATGTCCAAGGTCCCGGTGTCAAACGGACTTTCGTGCATTTAGAAGTTCCATCTTAGGGTGAAGGAACCCGAGTGTAGACTCTGAGACGGCGGAGATTGACCCACGAGAAGGATCTATTTCCAAGAATCAGAGAGTCACAGTATCAAGGAGACGACATATTACCTCTATTATTACTGAATGAAACACCTCAATAACACTTCCAACTTACTCTACTAGGGACATTTCGAGATCCGTGGCACGGAGTCATTTACAATCGGTGAGACCAAAGATCACTTCGTAGTACCCACACTGGGTGAATCGAACCACTTCCCAGTGCCACACACTTATAGTCTCTCTATTAGAAGTGAAACAGAGAGAAGAAGGAACAAGTAACTCTACAGAAACTAAAAAATCTGACGTAAAGACGGGTTTGTAACCTAGGGGTACACGGTCATTACTGGCAGCTAGTTACTTTGATCGGAAAAATTCACGTTGATGACGACTATAAAAAATTACACTACAAATTACGTTGTAGAAAAAACTTTATTCTATTCTCAAGTAGAATATCCTCAGATCTCCTTTGGTTTCTGTTACTTTGACCTTTCAGCATGGACTTCCTCCTCTGATAAGCAGTACCGAACTCCTGACCGAGACGTCGACAATTTACAGTCGGAGAGGGGATCCGCTTTCGGGGAGTGGAGTAGAGGCACACATGAATAGTTTATAAGGTCATTATAGAAAGGTTGACGTACAAGAACAAAGAGACATGAATTTAAAGTTTTAATCTAAATGGAAGTCTGAAATTGCGTAAATGGAGCACTACAGTTTTGATCAAAATCTATACAGTTAAGTCCATCATGATGATTTTTTACTTCTCACCAAACAGACTGGAAATAAACGGGAGACATCCCAAAAAAACCGTTTACCAAAGTATGAGGTCAATGTACTCTACATTGAGAAGTTTTACTCACGCAAAAATTTTTTAAAATTAAATAAATACATAACAGACACGACCTAGAATCAACACCGGGTGCCCTAGAAGTTAGAAGTAACGGCGTACGTCCTAGAAATCAATGACGCACACCCTAGAAATCAAAGACGTACATTTGAGAATCAACACCGTACACCCCAGATCAAGGGACTGGTCCCTACCTTGGATCCGGGGGACGTCACCCTCGAGACTCAGAATCGGTGGCCTGGTGGTCCCTTCAGGGTTTTACCCACGGAAAAATTTATAGATAACTGACTATCTTGTGTGGGAACCCCTAATCGTAAACACGGTACCGTGTGTCCCAGTCATAGAAATGTATGAAACGACTCCCTTTTCCCGTCTTTGTACCTCATATCGGGGTGACAATCGATGTCTTCTTAAACAACCTACCTACCGTTTTACTACCTTACCTTAACTCCTCTTTCGTTTCTTTCTTGTACTCTTCAACTCAACCTGAGAATGAAATCTCATCTAAGTACGACGCAGGGACCAAGGGTTTTGAGTCTTCGATGGTCTTGGATCTTTACCACCGTCGTTCCCTTTTATACTCCTAGGACGAAAATGACTAAGAGATCTTTTGAGTCGTCTGGTAGGTCACTCTAGAAACCCTACCAACTATACAAGATCGGTGCCTTATCCTTTATAACTGGAGTTCAAAAAGAGAAACGACCCATCTTTGAAGTAAGAACTAATCTCATTACTTTCCTCATCTTTTCGAAGGTGGTATTACACTTAAAGTCCATACAATCGAGACCAAGATTAGGGAAGACATTATAACGGATCATAAATTAAAGAAACACACGGATAGTGTTGCCACGAACGTTGTTCCCAAGACAATCAAGTCGACAGTGTTGTTTAGACACGTACCTAGTTGAATGTTGTCTTAGTTTTCTCTATTACTCGTGGTTTCTTAATGCGGGTCTCGTCACATACTAAACTATTTTACATCCCAAGTCTTTTGTCTGTATAGGAATTTGTTGAAACCTACACCTTTGTTACGTAGACAGGTGTTATGAATAATGTATTATTATGTCTAATCCGTATCTTACAGAGGACAAACACTTGTTTTCTACATCTTGGAAGATGGATGTCCTCCGTATAACGACGACGACGACGATTCAGCGAAGTCAGCACAGGCTGAGACACGCTGGGGTATCTGTCTTTGGTCGGTCCGAGGGGACAGGGACCCTAAGAGGTCCGTTCTAATGACCTCACCCAACGGTAAAGGAAGAGGTTACGTACTTTCACTTTTCAGTTTCACTTTATCGAGTCAGTGTTTTGGCACACCTACCTCGTACCTCTAGGAATGTATTTTCTAACACGGATCCATGGTTCAACACAAATTATTCCCTTACCTATAATAAACTTAAAGGGACGTCTGTTCCTTCAGATCCTACTGTTCCTGGTCCAGAAGGAACAATTGACGGCATCGGGAACACGAATCGGGTCTCGACCGTATATCATCCGTGAAGTTATTTACTTTAGTTTCGGTCGTTTGTCTTACTTCGTATAAATAAATATATCGAGTCAACCATTTCTTAGGTGGACGTTACGTCTTCTGGGACTAAGTTAAGGACCCAGTCCTTCTAGACGACCTCTTCCCTATCCGATGTGTGAGGTCATAAGAACCCGAAGGAACACCAAGTCGACCATTTCTTAGACGGACGTTACGCCCTCTGGACCCAAACTGGGGACCCATTCCTTCTAGGGGACCTCTTCCCTTTCCGATGGGTGAGGTCATAAGACCGGACCTCTTAAGGTACCTGACATATCAGGTACCCCCAGAGTTTCCCAGCCTGTGTTGACTCGCTGATTCGTGTCTGTGTAAATATATTTTCGATTGTAACCGAAAATAACTATGGTCAGTTGAGGTCAGTTTAGTACCGACTACGTTTATGATGAGGTAATAGACAGTTGTTAGACTAAATTTTGAATGGTACCATTGTTGTCTTAAAATATCCAGTTGTCACTGTCGAAATATCACAAATCCCCTAACAAGTAGACTCGAGAAATTACAACGTCAAGTAAGAAAGACAACGTCTTAATAGAAATTAACTAACTGTCACGGTAGTCATCGGGTGTCTCCTGGAAATACTTTAATCTTTTTCGACGGGAAGGGTGGGGACTCCAGACGTGGGAACGGTCACGTGTGCCGACTCCAAGTCCGGAGGGAACGGGGAAGTCGTCCTGTGGGGGTACGTCACTCTTTGGACGTCTCTGTAAACGAAGTAGGGAACAAATGACTCATGGAGAGTACAGAGTATGGTGCAACCCATTACTGTGTATATTGGGGAGTCTTAATAGTTAATAGGACTGTCAGGACTTTCCGTTTCTAGTGTATTCCTTTGACTCCAGGCCTCTCAAACTTAACGTACCAATTCATTTACTACCCAGTCCTAGTGTGAGTTGTCGTCTTGTCAGACCTTGGGGGCCGAGGTTGACTTCTCCTTCCTCCTACTAATCTAGGTTTAGTACAGGCAGCAGTCGTCGACCCCTATTTTTGGAAGGATTCCTATTCTTTCCCTCACGCCACCAGTTGTGACAGAAAAAACACCGTAAGAGACTCTCAACCAAACTTTGTTCGTAAACAAAAGGTTGGGAAAGTGAATAGATGAGACTAGAAGACAGGAAAGACTTATCCGAGTCTCTTTCCATCATCCTAATCCTACTTACATTACTGGAAGGGAAAGAAACACACGCGGTCCTGGAGAAGGCACGACCCCGACAGTGCACTTCACATTGCGAGTGCTACCGACTGAACTGACTACGAGTCCCCCGTGGTCAGTGACACGATCACCGAAAGGTCCACAATTGAGTACATTAGACGTGTTGTCAAGTCGACGGGGAGAAGGGTGAGATGTCCACTACTTTGACTCCGTGTTTCTCCGACTCGTTTCGATCATTCACCTTCTTGGTCCTAAGTCTGTAATTCTCCACAGTAAAAGTCCCAGTATTCCATAGACAGGAGGGAAATCTCGTCGAATAAGAGAAGGCAGTACATCCTTTTTTTTGATAACTCACTAATCACTCTCTAGTAATGGAGGTTTTATGTAAATAAAGTTTTAAGTCCCACGTCAATTGGTTGTCCTTAGTGGTTTACTCACACAGTGATGTGTAAGTCGTAAAAGAGATCAAAAGCCACTAGTGAAACTTTTACAAAATCGAAACCCCCCGTTCGGGGGTTTCATAATCTCTGTCACTGAAGAAACATTATAAAGAGTCGAGCCAACTGATAAAAGTCCAACGATATATTCTAATAATATACAGTTCCTGTAAAAGGATGAAGTCCAGACGGTAATTCTAATCCTTTTCATGTATTCTTACTTTTAAGTATGACATTGGTACCCATATTTACAAGACTAATACCTTCTTTAACTATCTAGGGAACCTGTGGATTCTGTGGTGAACACCTATTTAAAAGTGTCTCGTAAACAAAAAAAAACTCTTTTTTTTAGAACTGAATAGGACTATCGGGTTCAAGTACAGGTAACTTAGTCACTACGGGAGGTTGGTAGGGTAGGAGACGGAGGGAGAAGAGGAAAACGGAAGTTAGAAAGGGGTGTGACCCCAGAAAAGGTCACCCAGCCGACAAGCCACGATGAGTTACCTGTACTTAAACCCATTTGAGACCCTCTATCACTCCCTGTCCCTTCGGAGTACACGACGTCAGGTACCACAGTGTTTCTTAGTGTACTGAATCGCTGACTTGTTGTTGTTAGGACTATCGTGTTATATACAAAGTTTTGTACTTCAACTCACCATACTAAACCCACACAGTTGTGTAATAAAAGGGGTGTCGAAAGACAAGATCTTTTTACTGTAATCTCACGTGGGTGTCGACCGTGACGACCGACTTTCAGTAAACAGAGTAAATTGACTGTCACGACTAGTGACATTATTGACAAAAGGGTCTTTTATCTTAAACCTTCTGTAAACACTAATCATATTATCATGTAAAGGAACAGTCAAGGGATTCCGTTGGTAGTGGTTTTGTAGGAAACACACCGTAGATTTACTTAACAGAGCAGTATTGCTTAAAGAAATATCTGGACTCTTTAGTGAAAACAATTTAACGGAAGAGGCGACAATTAAACTTCCGAGGTACGTACTACTCCGGTCTCATCCCCCTCACTTCCTATCGGGAGGAGGGTCGAAACAGGGTACCTGGGGGTCCGGGTGTCGGACACGGGGCACAGAGTGTTTTAGGAGGGATCTGACACGAAAAGGTCGAAGTACAGATTAGGGAGAGGTACCCCCCTAGGTGTGTGTAAGAGTCGCTATCCGACCCTCTGACAAACTCCACTCATTTACATAATCTTTCTCTTTGTTAACCGTCACTCAACTTGAGTACTCTTATGTATTTGATTCCTTCATTTCTTGGTACTGTCAATGATTGAGTCCCTTTTTGTTTTTTAACTTATCGACTGATGGATCGAGTTAAGAAGTAACGTCTGTATAAATAATATACATGTATATTGACTTATAGCTATATTAGATTTAATTTTGTACTAATGATAAAATATAGCTATGATTACACGTTAAAGACTTACCTCCGCTCCCCTTTTTTACAAAAAGTATCACCCTTAATTAACTTTATCGGTTTGATTTTTTGTTTCTTCATCGTTAAGAGAATCTTTATATCCCCCCTTTTAGGGAGGTTTTTGTCGATTTTCTTACTTTTATAAATTGGGATCTCTTCCCCTTTACCCTCTCTTCTGGACTCAGAATCAACATATAGAATTGAATGTAATCTATTCGTCTATTGAGAAATTTGATACATGGACATATTGAATCCAGTCCCCATTGGATCCTTTCTTTTCTTCTTTTTTATAAAACCCCCCTTTTTTCTTCTCCTTTATATAGTAGATCTCCGGGTAAAATTGTACGACCGAATAAAAGAAGTTTATAGAGGGAAAGATAAAAAGAACAAATAGGGAAGGTTACTAGTTGTAACAATATTAACATGATCTATATTTTAACTATCGATTGAATAACTTGTAAATTAACGTTTTGTCCGGAACACCATCATGTGTAAAAGATACGTAATAAAATGGACTATTAGGTCGATCTTCACGACTAAAAATCGAATAATATATTAGTAATAGAATAAAATCGTATACCAGTCGTATTAGTGGGAAAAAGTACCATGTTATTATAAGATGGATTACCTAATAACTAGAAAGAGGATTTAATAATCTGAATTTAACAAAGGGGTCATAAAACTTTCTTATGACCCGACTATGTGAAAGGGGTTTCGTATAATGACTATAAAAACAAAAATCCTACTTAAAGGTCTTCGTCCTAGTGACCCAGTTTCCCACATTCGTACAACGGTACGACGAAAGAATCTGACAAGTCTCTTGTAAAGACGGAAGTAACAACTTACAGTATACTACGGAGTACGTTGATACTGTGTCCACCCTCTTTGTCTAAGTGACGGTAAAATGTCTGTACTAATGACCCTTGGTTCAAGGGTTCCAATGTGTTGACCTCCTTCTCGGTCTTTACGTCCCCCTTTTTTTTACGTAAGATGGGTCGAGAGAGAACTCGAGAGAGGGTTAACGGGGAGGGGAGTTTACTTGGCACGGACGATGAAAGAGAGGGTCTGTAGAGTCAGAAATATGTCATCTCGAAGAGACCGTACCCCGGAAAAGGTAAGTAACTCCCGGTAAGACGAAAGTCAAGTCAAGTCAAGTCAACGAGTCAGCACAGACTGAGAAACACTGGGGGGACCTGACGTCGTGTGGTCCGAAGGGACAGGTAGTGGTTGAGGACCTCGGATGAGTTTGAGTACAGGTAACGTAGCCACTACGGTAGGTTGGTAGAGTAGGAGACAGGAAGGAAAGAGGAGGGCGGAAGTTAGAAAGGGTCGTACTCCCAGAAAAGGTTACTCAGCCAAGAAGTGTAGTCCACCGGTTTCATGACCCTCAAGATCGAAGTCGTAATCAGGAAGGTTACTCATAAGTCCATACTAAAGGAAATCCTGACTGACCAACCGAGAGGAACGTCAGGTTCCCTGAGAATTCTTAGAAGAGGTTGTGGTACCAAGTTTTGGTAGTTAAGAAATCGAGAGTCGAAAGAAATATCAGGTTGAGAGTGTAGGTATATACTGACGATCTTTTTGGTATCGAAACTGATCTGTCTGGAAACAACCGTTTCATTGCAGAGACGAAAAATTATAAGACAGAACCTACCAGGAAGATGAAATTCGTCTTCTATTCTGGAGAGATCGTCGGGTTCCCGGTGATGAATCCGACACTTTAGAATCGGATTCCTTCTGTTTCCCGTCCTGTCTCCTTTCTCACACTCCTTTGTTTTATATGATTTAATCTTATACCCTGTCCTCGGTGTTCGTCCACGTGTTCCTTGTTTGTCCCCTTTTCTTACACTAAAACTTCCTAAAGTACAAATTCTACTCCCTAAACTCGACTTTTGTTATCTCTCTGAACTGAACACCACACAATTCCCGTATCATATCGGAGAGACATAAGCTAAGATGGGCTCTGAAAGAACTTGGCAATTTGGACGAAGAAGTATCGTTATGTGAAAGAGTCCTACGACGACGGCGGTTCAACGAAGTCAGCACGGGTTGAAACACGTTGGGTTATCTGTCGTCGGGTGGTCCGAGGGGCAGGGACCCTAAGAGGTCCGTTCTTGTGACCTCACCCAATGGTAAAGGAAGAGGTTACGCACTTTCACTTTTCACTTTCACTTCAGTAAGTCAGTACAGACTGAGAAGCGCTGGGGTACCTGACGTCGGATGGTTCGAGGAGGTAGGTACCCTAACAGGTCCGTCCTCATGACCTCACCCCACGGTAACGGAAGAGGTAAGAGTTCTATCTTTGACTTATTATTAAACATAAAAAGAAAAGTTTACTTATTATTTTTCATTGAAGTTTATAGATAAAAAGTCGGTGTCTTCTTTCACTCAGGACGAAACAGGTCGGTTTTGGTGCACGTGACCCTTCTCTTAGATGAAACACACCGTTTCATGTTTTCCTTTCGGAAGGAGGTAATCTGTTCGAGTTCTAGAGTCGACGCAGGTGTCGATTACCACAAGTCAGGGAGGGACTTGTCGGGGACCGTTTCCTCTGACGTCTGGGTGGTCCTCGGTGTCTCCTTTGAGTCGGAGACGTCCCTGGCTTCCCCAGACTCGGTGGAGTCGGTCCACCGTTTCTACCACGAGGTCCTCGTCTTCCTTTCCTCCTCCTACGCCTTCGCCACTGTCTCCGAGGCGGAAACTTTCCTTCACGACTCTGACTTGGAAATCCTCGCCTTCGGCTCTTAGTCGGAAACTATTGTCGCCCTCTCTCCCTGAGAGGACCTCGTCACCTTCCATGACTCCTAGGTGTTCGACGGCCTCTCTACTGCGGAGATCCTTGTCGACTCTCTCAAGGAGACCTTTGTCGGTCTCTCGGTCCTAGAGTTCTTCGACCTCCTTTCCCACTTGTCAGGGTTGAGGGTCTCTGTCAAGGGTTCCTCTGTCTTAGAGGCCTCTACAACCTTCCGTCAGTCGGACACCTTTGTCGACTCTGCGTCGTGGAAGTTCTTTGTCAACCTCTTCTACTCGTCAGGGTTGAACATCTTTGTCAAGGGTTTCTCTTACGTAGAGACCTTCACAGCCTGCCTTCAGTCAGACACCCTCGGCTCTCTTTTTTCGTTGAAGTCCTCTGCGACCCCTTTCTACTCGTCGGGGTCGAAGCTCTCTGCTAAGGGTCTCTCGTACCGCCTGGCCTTCACAGTCTGCCTTCAGTCAGACACCCTCGGCTCCTTCTCTTCGTTGGAGTCCTTTGCGACCCCTTTCTACTCGTCGGGGTCGAAGCTCTCTGCTAAGGGTCTCTCGTACCGCCTGACCTTCACAGTCTGCCTTCAGTCAGACACCCTCGGCTCCTTCTCTTCGTTGGAGTCCTTTGCGACCCCTTTCTACTCGTCGGGGTCGAAGCTCTCTGCTAAGGGTCTTTCGTACCGCCTGGCCTTCACGACCTGAGTTCAGCCACACACCTCTGTCGACATTTCCGACTAAGTGAGGTATTTTGACGCCTTCCAGGACCCTTGTACGTCTTCGAGGTCGGACTTTCTTGTCAACTTTCGTACCTTGTAGACCACCTTTACCGGTCCTTTTAAGTGTGATTGCTTCTCCTGGTTGTGTAACTTCCATTTTCAGTACGACAGTCTAGTCCAACAAATCTACACGAGGCATTCTCTAGTAGAGACCCCGCACCCCCTCCGACTGTGTGTCGAGGGGGTGGGGCCTCAGAGAGTCACCAACTTCAAGGGCACTGGGTTTGATTTTTTCGAAGGTCTGAACTTGTTGTCCGTGAACCGAAAGGTCGTTTTCAAAAGATTTCGTATCAGAAATCTTTTCATAGATCTAAAAATTGGATCAAAGTAACAATTTACTTTACCCTATGACTTCCTTACAATTTTAAAGACTTTAAAAGGTTCAAGTGAGAAGTAGTCCGGGGTACATATCATACTCCTAGGTCTCATTTCTACCAGTCACCTCCTTGACTGAAAAATTTTTATATATTAAAATAAATAAATAAATAAATAAAAACCAACGCGACCCAGAAACAACACACACCCGAAAGAGATCAACGCCGGTTCACCTCCGATGAGAGATATGAACCTCACGCGTCCGAAGAGAGCGACATCACCGAAGGGAACAACGTCTCGTGTCTGAGATCCACTCAACCGAAGTCACGATACCGGACACCCGCGTCAACGAGGTACAGTACACCATAGAAGGGTCTAGCCCCTAGTTTGGTCACAAGGGACATAACGTTCCCCCTGAGGATTGGTGACTTGGTGATCCCTTCGGGTCCTTGACTGAAAAATTACTTTCTTGTGTGCTTATTACGGAGAATCTCACAGTAAAAGTAGAAACGTTAGAATAGAAATCTTTAATGACAGTTAGAGGGGAACAGGAGGAAGAGACAAATACTCTTCTGATCTCTTTACATGATACAGAATCGTTTACCATAAAAAATTTGTACATGTAATGGACATATTTCTTTTACCTCAGATATGACAAGAAATAACCTCAATGTTAATTTTTTAAGAAGACCCCGTCCTAAATGTAAAACAATTCAAAATTGAAGTAGAATGTCATCCTAATTCACTTTGTAAGCAGTCAGATAAAGAATTAAAAAAGTGAGCAATTACGTCGTCAAAAACTCACAGACTAGTAAACGAACCACGGGTCACGTCCTCATTCCCTATCAGGGACAGGAGTTCCCAGAGTGTCAGATCACCCCTCTTCCGTCTTAAATTTGTTTTATGGTGCTAGATAACTTCATTTACGAAATTACTTCCACATATTTTTACGAGACCTTTAGTCTTACGTCTTCGTTCATTTTCGCATATAAACAATATGTCCGAACCGTGTGAGTTCAGAAACCCCGGATCCTACTACCGTCACCCACTTAACTCCCCGTGTACATTACAACACCCCTCGGGGTCCCTGGAACCACTTGTCCTCGTGTTAGGATAGTTTTCTCCGTCGACGAAGAACCGAGGTAAGTTTTGTATCCCCGGTCACAACGGGTTTCACTGAAGAATCCCTTTGCAAACATAAACGTTATGGACCTGAAAATTTACAAAGTCGAGACATTTTCAAACTACTAATAAAAGAAATTTGTGGTCTTACTGGTTTGTTCTGTTCAAAGACCTGTGGGGATCTGGTATAAAACTTGAAAGATAAACATTATACAAGACGGTAGTGAAGGACCCATTAAGACGTAGGACTAAAATATATTCTCTCACGGTTCTGAGCCTTTACCACTGTAGCCGGGAGACTCCTAGAGTCTCTGGGTCCCACTAACGGAAAGAACTGTAGGGATCTCTTTGAATGACAAATCTGAATTTCTCGTTCTCGACGGGGACAACCTTTGGTCCATACTCCGTGAACCAACAATTACGATTTATTCAGAGAATTATAGGGGAAACCAATTAAAAGGTCCACTCTGTCCTCTTTGCCAACTTTGTCTCTACCTCTCACTCTTTCAGTCACTTCGTCGACTTTGTTTTCTTCTTCTTTGTCCTCTTCGGTACCTAGAAAGTCGTCGGTGTGTCTATCCAGACCTACCTTCCCACTTCCCTGTGTCGTACAATATTGTCTCTTCTGTCTTTTGACGTCACTTCAACACCAATGTCTACGATAGAAAGTTGTAGCTGTACAAAATATGGTCCTTTTACACCAATAGAACAAGAAGTAATGTAACAAGGTATCTTGACGATTCGATATTTACCAAAAGAATCGATGAATCTTAAGTCTTGATGTCATCGGTCTCGGCCATGACTGATCTCATATACAAGTAAATTCTCACACTCCCGTAAAAGAAGTAACACCGTTACCCAGGTAAGTCACATCTTGTCACTCTGGGATTTTCTTTTGTATGTGGAAATTCATATCCACTGACCTCTTTCCTCAATTCATTTTTTAAAATCCGTAGAGTACTATTACTTTAGTATGTCTTAATCCTACCTTATTCTTACTAGTTGTTGTTACCCCGTTGAATATAGATCATAAAGAAAGGATAGTGTCTTAAATTTCGATCATCCTTGGACCCTTTCACACAGTAAATTAATAGAAGAATGGAATTCAGAATAGATGATGGTTCCTAGGAATTACTAGTACCACATACTTTTTACCATTGTTTTAAGAGTATTTTCCTTATGTCTGAGACCACGACAATATTTTAATCCGTAAAAAGTGTTACTTTCCGATATGTAAAAATTACACGGTAAAACTTAGTAGATCATTAAAATATACATACACTCCATAAAGTTAACCACAATAAGGAAATTGACTGTAATTTACATAAAATTTAACTGCAAATTTATATAAAGTCTCCGTTGTTTGTCGTTCTTAATTTTTGATCTAAACAACTGATACACCTCAGATAAGGAACCCGAGATAAAAAAATTTCTAATGAAATTATAATCTGAAATCCCCACCCTTTCTCGATTTTTTAGTTCTAAATTTTTGGTAAATGTTATAAAGTAATTACAATTTTACCATATCTTTCAGTGGAAAGTTCTTAAGGAGGTTTCAACGGTTCCCTAAAACCATTTAATAATAGACACTAATATACACTTATTCTTATTACTATCGTTAGAAAAAGTGGTCACTCACGGAACACGAATACTTATAGTCCTATCTTAATATAAGACCTGTGTAAATCATAGAAATAGAATAAACATTTATATATCAAATTTTTATTGAAGAATCTACTTAATTGATCTGAGAAAATGAAATCGAAGACATAGTTTGATACTTCTCCTATATTAATTAAAATTCTTGTATCTTATCTCCCCTCTTAATAGAAATGAGACTAAAATTACAAAAATACAAGGACTGTTTCTTCGACCTAACACTAAAATAACTCTTCCTGATAAAATACAGAAACTTAAGTACGTAAAATGAGAAAATTACCTTTTCTACCCACGAAAGTACTTTTACTATCCACGAACTATTTATACAATTTAGTTATTCACTTATTGTTCATGGTTCCCAAGGGTAAATATGAATTGTAATTTTTTTATAAATTTTATACCTAAACACACTAAGATAACAAAAATAAGGTTTCGGCCAGTTCGAATCATTGTGATTTATAAACCACATCAAGGTTTTGATCGTTATTAAACCCCAGTCTTTCAATATGTTGAGTCTTGACTATATTGTAGAGAATCCGATGTAAAACAGTAGGTTTCCACAAAAAGGACTGGATTTCTATAGAAACATATCCGTAAATCATTCATCTTTTACAGTCTCGTATCACATTTTATACTTACTAGTGGAATCTTTCACTAACATGAAACATAGTTCATGACTTTATCATCCTAAGTTAATGAATTATCCGTATTTCCAGGTAAGAAGTAACACACCTAAAACAAAAATTAGAGATCGTATACAATTTCTCTAGATAAGTCTTGAATAAGAAACTTCTTCAGAAAGAGTTTTCGTAATAATATCTCAACATTTCATCTTCAAAAGTTTAATAAATAATTAGGGTAAAAAAAGGTATTATTGATTTTATTAAATAAGAGTCTTTTTAAATCTTTAAACATATTTAAAGCCTATGAAAGATATGAAAACAAAAACCGGAAATTACACCAATAATTCTGTAAAAATCTTTAACAAGAATAAGAAAATCTATTATAATTATGTAAAATTTAAGTTTTGGATCTTTCTTTAAACTTTACAAGATATAAACTTATAAGGTTTTAATTTTATAAGGTAGATTTATTAGATTAATTAAAAAATTTTGTTTTGATTTCATTATTAACGGACATCATTTTCAGTTTATTATGTTTTTACATACTTTTCAACAAGGGGGGTACAGGAAATCAGGATACTTTTCTATTATTTCCAAGAACGAAGATTAAGAAGGTATTCTTCCATTACATATACAGTCCGATATACCTATACGATTTTGTCTTCACATACACATGTGTAGGTGTAAAATATTACATTTACTAATAAATCGGGAATATAACACTTTTTCACGTATATTTTGGTGTTTTGGTAGGGAAGGATACGATTTCAAAAAAAAAGAAAAAGGATTTTGACTACATAGTATCGTTTCATGTGAGACTAAGAATCAAGGGTCTGTAACTCTCTTCAAATAATTAAAACGAAGGTCTAAGTTTTACGTCTTACTCGATAAATTTTACTTAATTATCTTTTTGATGGTAGTCCCGACCTAAAAGAACGACAAAAAATTCAAAAATAACTTAAACAATGTTGTAACGAAGACAAAATACAAAACCAAAAAACCGACTTTCCGTACATCCCAGAATGAAGGGACTGGTCCCTAACTTGGGTGTGGGGGACGTGACTTTCCACTTCGAATTGGTCCTTCAGGGGTCCTGATTTAAAAGATTAAGGTCCTACGACACATCGGTGAAACATCAGGTCAAACACAAGACAAATCTACTAACGTCTTAAAAGATATACATTTGCCCTTCCTTTACCACTTGTTTACTAAACGGTCAACCGTAGGGGTAAACCTGACGTTTCTCTAGTTCGGTCAGTTAGGATTTCCTTTAGTTGGGACTTATAAGTAACCTTCCTGACTACGACTTCGACTTCGAGGTTATGAAACCGCTGGACTACACTTCTTGACTGAGTAACCTTTTCTGGGACTACGACCCTTTCTAACTCCCCTACTGTCTCCTACTTTACCAACCTACCGTAGTGACTGACCTACCTGTACTCCGACTCGTTCGAGGTCCTCAACCACAATCTGGTCCTTCGGACCGCACGACATCAGGTACTCCAGCCTCTTAACCTGTACTGACTCGTTGACTTGCCTTGACTAGGGGTAATCCCTCTCTTGCAGCCGAAAATGGCTGCCCCACGGTCAACGGTTAGATCCTTAAGGGGTTAGGTCTGAGGTCTGAGAACCAGTCTCCACGAGACGTAGTAGAGGACCCCCTGGGTGTCCTATCCTCACACACTGGTTGGACACTGGAGTGACGAAAAAGGTAAGTTTGAAACCTGATTCTCAGAATCGTGTCGATTATCGAAACTCGTTAGTTTTGTGGGTGTAGTAAATAAAAAATTAAAAAACCGGTGCGTCTTAACGAACACCATAGAGTCTAGAGACTGATCCCTAGCTTGGACCCGAGAACCGTCAATTTCGTGTCTCAGGATTAGTGACCTGAAGGTCCGTTAAGGACGTGTAGTAAGAATAACAAAACAAAAAGTAAAAGAAGTGTGTAGTAAAAATTGTCTACGAAATAAAGTGTGAACCGGAACTCAATTCTTACCGAAAATTTCCTTTTTTTTTTAAAAAAAAGGTGTAACTTCATTAGTTTCTCACAACCTACCAGTACCAGTTTATTAGACACAAGAAAACCGTTTATGTTATCTACCAGTCTCGTAGATTGTAATGTTCCTAGAGTAATAATATTTCGATTAAACCACTGGGTTAAGACTTAACAAAGTGTTTACAGTTGTAACACTTGTAGTATTTCGGCAAAGTACATCGGGTACACGGAGACAACCCAATTTCCTCTCACTAGGAGATTATCGTTCCGTCCCGACACAGCCTTTTCAACTTTCGGAAACGAGTGTTTCACAGTAAAGTAGATTTTGAAACAGTCGAGGAGAACAGGGGTCTCGAATATTTCAACTCCTCACTCTGACCGACATTAGAGTTCGAAAATTAACGTCCTTGTCTTAGTCATATTAGAGTCTCTCGGCAACTGTCTATGTCTTAAAGAGAAAAGTCAAGAACAATGAAGGTCGTTTTCAATTCCTTAAGGGACCGTCATCATTGGGTGTACTTCAGTTTAACCTCTGGAAGTCGAAATGAAGTCTTTGTGGTGGATCGTTTACATAACCCGTTATCGACTCTATGACGTTCGATTGTTGGTATAGTAATAAAGACGTGGATGACTTTCTTCAGACGTTTGTAGTTTCGGTCCGAAATTATTGACAACTTCCAGCTTCACCCCGGTCACACATAATACAAGGAGATTTAATAGGAAAGTCAAATTATCACACGTTGACTACACTTATTTGTGTGTTAAGATAGGTAATGATCCTGTCTCTCGACGGACGGAGTGGCCAAAGGTCTTTTTCTCAAGACTCTTTCGTTAATCCCTGGTATTAACACCAAACTTTAGAGTAAAAAAAGAAAAAGGGGTTCCTCCCCCACTTCACTTTTTCTTATCAAAATAATGAAACGGTCCGTATCCTCCTTTGTCTATCGGAGGACGGAGGTAAAGGAGGTGGGCCCTCCTAAACTACTCTCCAAAATATTGTTACAAGTTTCGGTCCCAGACACTGTTCTAAGGCCACACACGTCCCGAACGTGAGGGAATTAGAACAGAGTCCACCAACCGGAGAATTAGAATTTTTTTTTAAAAGAAAATGAACATTTTATATCTAACAACAACAAATCAACGATTCAACACAGGTTGAGAAAACGTTGGGGTACCTGACCTCGGGCGGTCCGAGGAGACAGGTACCCTAAAAAGTCCGTTCCTACGACCTCAACCCCCTAAAGGGACCACCAGGTCACCGACCCTTAGACGGACAGTTACGGTCCCTGTGACCAAGTGGGGACCAGACCCTTCTAAGGTCACACCGTCTCGGTGATTCGGACACATACGGTGTTGATGCCTCGGACGGGACACTTCGGGCACAAGACGTTGTTCCCTTTGGTGACGTCACTCTTCACGCTCCCGACTTCGATCTCTCATCGGGGCTGAACAACGTTAATCTCTTTCAAGCTCGTGTCGTTACTCTGGGTGACGTCGGTTTTTATTTATTTATTTTAAATTACTTATTTTTTTTCTTATGCCCTTACGCAACGGTGAAGGAAGAGGTCCCCTAGAAGGGGTGGACCCCCAGTTTGGGTGTGGACGTAACGTCCGTCAAAGAAATGGTGACTCGGTGGTCCCTTTGGGTTTTACATCAAGAGTTTAAAAAGAATTGTTTTATCTTCATTGATCGTTCTATATTATTAAGTATGATAGTATATTTAAATACTTTTTTTATTACGTATAATATAACTTAGTTATATGCACTAGGACTAAGGTTTATGCATTTTAAGAAGTCACTGTTTTCTCCGACAGTTGACGTCGACAAGTCAACATATCCCCGAAACCCGACCCTCTCACAAAGTCGGGTCGTAGAGTGGTCCTTCAGTATTCCAAGTTTCCACTTGAGTACCGTCAAGTCACACCCCTGATTGAGTTTCAAATAAAAGAAAAAAAAAAAACGTTTCAAATAAAAGTTGGCATCAATAAATTACCTAGTGATACCTAAACGAAGTTCAAAAGACCTATAGTCTCGAAACAATTTTCTCAAAAAAAAAACCTCCCCATTTTTGACGAAAATGGATTCATGAACACTATGTCACTGACGAATGATTATTAACGTTCTTTCTTAAGGAAATAGTAATTTTAAAAAAAGAATCATTTTTTGACCTATGTACAAGTGTAATCTTTGAAGTCTTTTATATTTGAGATTTTTCTCTTTTAGATTTATAATATGCAACGACGACGACGATTCAACGAAGTCAGCACAGGCTGAGACACGCTGGGGTCTCTGTCGTCGGGTGGTCCGAGGGGGTAGGGACCCTAAGAGGTCCGTTCTTGTGACCTCACCCAACGGTAAAGGAAGAGGTCACGTACTTTCACTTTTCACTTTCACTTCAGTGAGTCAGTACAGGCTGACAATCGTTGGGGTACCTGACGTCGGATGGTCCGAGGAGACAGGTACCCTAAAAGGTCCGTTCTCATGACCTCACCCCACGGTAACGGAAGAGACTGTGTATTAAGTCAGTTTTTAGTACAACTACATGGACTCCCTAATAAAAAAACACAACGTTATCGTTCTATCGGTTTCGTGTTGATAATTATCTTGAAATACAGATAACTTGACGTCTCGTATCGTGAAGACTTAAAAGGAGTAACCTTAGATGACTTCTATCATCCAATGTCTCTAACAAGGTTATTATGAAACGACATAATCATTTATAACTAATCACAATATCTCTCTCGCTAATACGGGTTCGTATAATCGTGAATCGATTGATGTTAAATACTCTTGATTAACTGTAGAATCTTTCGTCGTGACTTTGATTTCAAAAATAAACTTCAATAAAAAATTACGCAAGACAACTGGTTTACAATCGTTTTTCTAACAATTCGGGAAACCTCGTCCCTTTCACGGAATATCCTGAATCATGTTTAAAGTTCAAGACTTATGAACAACTACGATAAATAATTATTTACGAGAAATAAGAATGTATTAGTACCATTAAAGGAGTCTTGATTCATATTGAACGATATCCCTTTTATACCGGTTTTAAAAATATTTTAATAAAACATGACGACCAAGTCATAAATATTAAAACTAACTTACAATGATTTTCACAACCTTTCGAAGAGATACACTTAAAAACAATATCTTTGTATAATGAAAACTGAACACAGGGACTCTTTTTGTAAAAAATTTAGTGTGTGAAGTAGTTTCCATTCCTCATATAGTGTCCCTTTATACCCACTGAGAAATCTGTAGAACACTAGTAAATTATTGTGTGAAGTTTCTCTAACGACACAAAAATACAAACTTTCCGATTGTACGTTACATAAGGAAAAGTGTAACTTGTGTTAGTATTAAAAGGAATTTCACACCCTACCTGTGAGTTTTAGGGTCGGTGATTGTTTAGTTAGTTGAACCTATGGTCGTAAAATAAAGCAAAAGAGTGACGTCTCAATCTTAGACTTCAGTACTGAATAGACATTCTTACGGGGAACCTGGGAATAACCAGTCAAAATAAACTAAAGGACGGATGTCACTGACTAAATCCTTACCCAGGAATTGGAACCCGACCTGGTTAGCCTTCGAAGAGTCTGAGAGGTCGGACGGAAAGAGGACCCCAACAATGGAACCACCAGAGATGTGACTCAGGTGTCGCAGAAGGGAAACTCTGTCTACCTCGGCCCTCCAAAAACCTTGTGTGTATGGATTTCAGTCGACATGAGACCTAAAGACAATGTACTAGGATACTTAAGGAGAAAAAAGGGAAAAATATGGTCAACCCAAAGACAGTGTATGTTTATTTTCTCAGAATTATAATTTTCGTCTTTCTTCACAGGATATATATTGAACCTCCTTTGTAATTTATGTTCTCGTCTTTACTTGCGATTTCTATTTTCTTATTTGTTTTTTACTAAGAAATTTATCTAATTATTTTACCTATTTGAAGACCTGTTCCGACTAATTTTTTAATCGTTTTTATTTGATATAATCTACTTTTCTTCCGTGACTTATGTCTACGTTCTCTAATTTTCCACTTTACATCTACTTCACACGTTTAAGATATTTTTCCATTTACTGGTTTTAGACTTACAAGGACAATGGCAATTTCTTTGACTTAGTCATCAAATTTTAAAAAAGGGTTTCTTTTATAGTTCGAGGTTGTCAAAATATCCATTTGAGGTAGTGTGCAAGTTCCTATAAATGTTGTTACTTGTGAATATAGTTTCTTCTTTCGGTCAAAGTACCTACTTGCATTGACGTTTCTAGGATTTGTTCTATGGAGTAGAACTTAAACTCACGTACTTTATACAATATTTATACATACAACTGGTTCCCCTTAAATAGATCCTTACTCTCAACCAAGATATGATGTTTTTTGAGTAATGATACCCATATAAAAGGGTAATAATCGTTTGATTCACTCTTTTTAGTATACTACTAGAGTAACATCAACAACGATTAAACACAGACTGAGAACCCTGGAGTGCCTGACATCGGGTGGTTCGAGGAGACAGGATCCGTTCTTATGACCACCACCAACAAGTCAACGAGTCAGTACAGGCTGAGAAACGCTGGGGTACCTGACGTCGTACGGTTGGAAGAGACTGGGATAAAGGGTCTCAAACGTGTTTGAGTACAGATAGTTCGGTGGCTACAGTAGATTGTTAGAGTAGGAGACAGCAGGGGAAGAAGAGGACGGAACAGAAAGAATCGTAGTCCCAGAAAGGGTCTCAACCGAGAAACGTACTCCATCGGTTTCATAACCTCAAAGTCGAAGTAATAGTCAGGAAAGTTACTGATAATCACCAACTAAAGAAAATCCTAACTAACCAAAATAGAGATCAGAAGAGGTCGTGGTGTCAAGTTTTCGTAGTCAAGAAGTCCGAGTCGCAAGAAATACCAGGTTGAGAGAGTGTAGACATGTACTGATGACCTTTTTGGTATCGAAACTGGTATGTTTGGAAACAGTCGTTTCACTACAGAGACGAAAAATTATACGACAGATCTAAACAGTACCGAAAGTAAGGTTCCTCGTTCACAGAATTGAAGGACCGACGTCAGTGGCAGGTGTCACTAACACCTCGGGTTCTTTTATTTTAGACAGTACCAAAGGTGTAAAGGGGGAAAATAAACGGTACTTCACTACCCTGATCTCCGGTATTAGAATTCAAACAAAAAAAAAAAGAATTACAACTTATCACGAATACTGTAAGGAAACTTTTCCACGTTAATAATAGAAAGTCCTTTGACTCTGAATTTTCTCCAATTTATTAATCGACTTCCAGTATCACTATTATTCACCATCTAGACCCGGAACTTCGGACGACCTTAATGAATTTTCAGACACCAGAAGTTTGACGAGAAGTCTTCACGAAGATTGTAATAGAAAACCACTGGTTTGAAATGTTTAATCGTTCTGTAAAGATTTTGTTGAACTTTGTTTATCCATATACATTTTACGATGTACACATTCATTCTTACAATCTCGTGTGACTATACTATTAAAACAATTGTACCTTGACAAACCTCGTTGCCAATTTAGTGGATTCCATATAGATGTGTTTTCTTCCCAGACGTTGTCGAAATTTTTACTCCATCTAGTCATACATAGGTATGCCTTTTGGAAGTTCTGTTCTTCTTTCGTTAGACATCTTATTATATATGTCATTTCGAGGTAAATATATTTATCCAGTTTTGGTTTGATCTACTAGTTCATACATTACCTATATTTTGATAGATGACCAATGTGAGTGAGTCTTAGGAGTCGTCACCACCCAAAACCCCTCCATTCACGTTATCTGTCACTCATTTCCCTTGAAAATTGAAGAGTTTAGATATTTTAAGACACAACTTTAAATAAGATGTTGTTCCTCCATAAGTACATCATCAAAGATACACTTTTCTGAAGTTTCTTGTTTGTATTTTACCAATGTATCTCGGAAATGTTGTCACATTTCTACATTTCAGTCTTCATTTGACTCTTTTTCTTATCAACCCTCAAATTTGCAGTATCAAAGAAGTGAAAATAAATCCATTATATTAAATTACGTATGTAATTTGACAATTTTTTTTAGTCACTTACCTTAGTGTGGTTCCTTTTAGACGTACGATAAAATAAAGGTGATCTTTTTATAATAGATATATTTTAAACCAGGTCAAAGAAGAGGAAATAGAGACGGTAAGTTTAAATTTACGAAATAAGTTCATTTTTAGTGTATAGACTGTATTATTTTATGAAGGGTAGTAATTTAATTATCCCAAATCAACTTAATCCATACGAAAAAGAATGAAAAGTCCGTATCATCGAGTAGAAAGGATGTACAATAAAGGAAGATGAAAATAAGAAGACTCAATTGAGTCATTCCGTACAGACAAAAGGGTGTAGGTCGTTATGTTCACAATGTCTTCATATTAAACATTATAATCATTGATCTAAGTAGTAATTAGAAGTTAAGTATAGCAAAGGGAATAATATACCATAAAGGTATTATAAAAGTCTATAAAGTTGGAATTATGAAAGGTTGTTCCTAATTCGGTAATCAAATTTTTATGATAATTTAAAGGTCTGATTTCTTGTGAACCGGGTGAATCTCACTACGACAGCACTCTCCAGGAACGTGTCGATAACGAAGTTAGAGTTGTGCCGGAGGGACAACCCTTTTATTGTCTAATTCTCTCGTGGTATTACAGATGACTTTTGTATACGTAAAAATTTTAATTTGAAAAGTTTCTTCCTTTCCTCCCCCGTGTAAGTGGTTCTTAGTGATTCTTTTCCGATCCGATGCCACGGGTCGTACAAGTAAATACAATCGAGTACACTAAGGGGATCGTCGAGACAATAGTCCCAAGAGAGTCACGTCTACTATGTGACTTCGAATCTTTCCAACAAATTGGGTAGGATCTTGTGTTTCGGTTTACCGTCTCCAAGTTTGGGTACAGAATACAGTTCAAGTCTCGAGGAAGATAGAGTAAGACATAGAATTATTTAAACTACTATGACTAGTAAGGTTCATTATCAGTTTGCTGTTTTTATGGTAAGTGTCTTCGATTTAAAGAAACCACGTTTTAAAGGTCATCTTCAGGTACTCTTACCGAAGAAAGATCCATCTTTATAGTACGACGATTCCCCGTGTCCTTCACGAAGATCAAGTTAATCTTTTGGTTTCATTTTGGTTTTGCTCGGTAACAAAAAGTCTACTAAAAAGGATTACCTTTCGTATCACGACAAAAACCGGTGCGGTGCGTCGAACAACCTAGAATCAAGGAGTTGGTTCCTAGTTTGGACCCGGGAACCGTCACTTTCACGTCTCAGGGTTGGTGACCTGGTGGTCCCGTAAAGGATCTATAAAATAATATGTTATCTTTTAATTTTAAACTTGACATCTTGAGTGTCTAGACCGAGTTAAATATCAGCAATTCATTGTCATTTTGTTATGTCACCGACAAAATGAAGAGTATCAAATTCATTTTACTAAGACAACATAAGTGTAAGTACACACCGGAACTAAAAAAAAAATTTCTAAATAATGAAAATCGACACCACCCAGAAGTGACGACGTTCCCGAAAAGAGATCGTCACTGCTCATACCCGACGAGAGATCGACACCACGTACCCGAAGAGTGCCGCCACCAAAGAGAACACCTCGTGTCATAGATCCGTGCGCCCGAGTCAGCAAAACCGTGTGCCCATATGGACGGGACACCGTACGTCCTAGAAGGGTCTGGTCGCTGACTTACGTACAGGGGACGTGACCGGTCACCTGAGAATGGTGATCCAGTGGTCCCTTCGAACACCGGAAGTAAAAATTAAAAGAATTAACAATTCTGTTTGCTCATGAATGAAACCCGTTTCGTCGTTGGACCATTCGTCGAGAGCGGCCTTTTGATGAGACCTTTAGATTAACTTTTCTTAAAGTAAAATCAAAAAAGTCTATGATACAACATTAAGTTGTGACGTCCTAGTTCTTAGACCATTCACTAAGTCTAGATACAGTGAAGAATCTATGTTCGGTTGTAACCTTTTTTCTTCGAGTATAAGTGTAAACAAACTGTTTTATGAAACGATACTCAGAGTATTATAAATTATAAGAATTTTTATAGAATCGAAAGACCCTTTCTTTACTTTTATATGTGAGACGTCTTAGACAAGATTGTACGTACGAATGTACGACATAATTGAGTAATTTTTAAGGTTGGAATCTTCTACAATAGGTGTAAATCCTATACTCCTTTGGTTCCGTGTCTTTAAAATTGATTGGTCAATTACCAAGACTCTCTCGTCCTGTCTAGCATCGATCTGGAGTAGTGTCGTTATTATTTACGTCAGTACACAACTTTTTACTAATTCTCTCATGTCTTTTGGATTCTTCCTACATTATTTTAATTCGAATTCCTTTTTCCTAAACAGACCACCGCCATACAAAAAGATCCCTTACGTTATCTTTATAGAACCTAGAAAAAGTACCCCTGTGTGAAGCACAAAGATTAGTCGATAATCCTGTCCTAGATACTGGTAAAGAAATTGGAGCGGGTTGTAAGAATTACATAACAACAACAAATCAACGATTCAACACTGGGGTACCTGACATCCAGTGGTCCGAGGAGACAGGTACCCTAAAGGGTCCGTTCTTATGACCTCACCCAACGGTAAAGGAAGAGATCTCCTAGAAGGGTTGGGTCTCTAGTTTGGGTGGAGAGGACGTAAACATGCACCTAAGAAATGGTGACTCGGTGGTCCTTTCGGGAAGAATTAAATATTACCTGTGTATAATTCTAATTATATATAGAAAAATTTTACAAATAAATAAACCGATACAACCCAGAATCAACGTCACGTACCCGAATCGACGGGAAGTCCTACACCTTAGAAGACCCTGGTCCCTAACTTGGGTGGAGGGGACATGACATTCCACTCAAGAAATGGCGACCCGGTAGTCCCTTCAGGTTATCTATGTACAGAGAAATTTTACTTTTTATCATTATTTCGGTTTATTGAATGTAACAAACATCTGTAGTAACTGTCGTGACTTCAGTAAATACAGTCGGTCGTTTTGGCAACGAAAATGGTGATCCTCTATGTATGTAACAGTAATCCAAACAATAAACCAAACTAGGTTTTGTAATGAATCTTTTTACCATCACTACTTTATTTTAAGTGTAAAATTCCGTTCTGTTCTTTTTACAATTGTTTTTTAAAGAAAAGAGACGGGTAAATCAAGAGGACGGAGGGGAGATCACACGTGACCCACAGAAGTATCTCGTAATCGGTCTGGAGAAAAGAAAACGACCACGATCGGTACGTTGAGGGATCTGGTATTGTATTGAATGAATACTCGAATAAGTACAGTGATCGATATAGTGGCCAAGATAAAACGTTCTAACAAAGAACGTAATAGTTTACACTGGCTCAGAGGTCATTTTTATTGATCTACTGAACTTTAATGACTGGATTTTATGTCCAGAAGTTCTAGCTACTAATATTATCAACATGAGGTCTATACCCTTCGTCGTTGTTCTCTCTTAGCAAAGGACCGAAGACCGATGATAATTGTCTCGAAATCAGGTGATTGTCGTGTAACTCACTGTATAGTTGTTTCAGGAGCGGGCTGGACCGTTTCTCGTGAAAATCGGGACACCCTTTTTGACCAGTACTTTGTGGAGGGTTTGAAACTAACTTTAATTCTAGTTTTCTCTCGTAAGTCAAAATATTCTTATTTCAGTAATCGGTGACACCAGCGACTGGATGTTGTGTGGGACTTTCCTTAAGTCCTTCTAGTCCTATTCCGTGAAACACGAGATCCCTTTAACCGTCTTGGCCGGGGGTCTATCTATAAAAGTCCTCTTTTACAATACTTAGATCAAAATGTATACGAAGGTATGGATCGTGATTTTGGTAATTGAATCGGTAGACAAAGAGTGCTTATCGTGATTGGAAGACGGTTCTACACACGGTCCAGTACATATACGACCGGAGAGGGGAATGGCGAAGTCTTATCAGGAGTCTCGAAAGACTTTCTGACAGACGGTCCATAGTCGGGGTCCAACCCAGTTTGTTTTACAAGTTAAAAAAGGGAATCTAACTGACGACTAATAAAAAATGACTATAACACATATATCGAGATCTAGCTGATGACTAATTAAAAAGTAACTATAGCACAGATACCCTGACTTTGAGTCGGTTGAAGTTTGTTGTTTTCTATACCGTCCTGTATAATAATCTGCGGTACACAAGAAATGGTTTCTTTATGGTTTGTCTTTACACTTTATTAAAGTTCAACGAGTGGTAAGCACTTCAGTGTCGGACGACGAAAGTCTTAAAGTGGATACAAACATTCTCGGACACTTGGTTCCGTTCTTTTGGGAATCCGCGATTGCAATGTAGCTTCTAAATTGAGTTAAGTCAAATGGTAGAAAATGATTATGAAGGATACAACGTCTTTTTAGAAGGAAAAGATCCTTTAAGTGAGAAGTATTCGGTGGAGATATGTTCATTTGACGGAGAACCGAAAGAAACTACCTCACTGAGAAAGACTTTATATCACTCTTAGACAGAGAAAAACACTCCTCTTTCTGACTTCAGAGAAGGAGTTACGATCTTAACACTTTAAGAGTCGGTTACAGTTGATTCGATTTTGTCTTTATTGATGACCCCGAGGATTACGACATAGTGAAAGTCCTTTTCATACTCGATCATTCGTAATTTTGGACAAAAGAAACTTCGTTATAAAAATTTCTCCAACAAAGGAAAAAGAATTTTTTGTTAGTAATCATTTAAGACACATACAAACTGTGAAGTCGGAAACCTTTTTATAATCAAAAAGTGAGACAGGAATTAAATAACAAAAAGGTTAAGTAAGAAGGTGAAACTGACCAGTGTAATATCATCAACTACTAAAACTTTTTAAATTAGAAGATTTACCCAATATGTACCTATCCCGTTTTTTAAGTTTTCGATGTTTTTTGTATATGTCACTTTTCTACGGAAAGTGGGAATGAGAGGAAGGACTCAAAGGAAGTAGTTTCCGTTGGTGATCTTTTGACAAAGATCAAAGAACGTGTAGGAAGGTCTCTGTCGGTTACGGATATGGTCGTATTTACATATATAGGAATCTGTCTCTGTTTGTCTTTGTCTTTCTGTCTCTGTCTCTGTTTGTATGTGTGCCATCGAATAACACGTTCGACAAGACATAGAACCAAAATAATATATTGTTAAATAGACCTTCTATAAAGGTATAATTAAATCGACATGTTTAGAGCGTCCTAAAGAAATCGATGAAGGAGTACTACGTGTAAAATCCAATAAAAGATGGAAACCTGTAGTGTTTACTGAGTCACTTACATGATTTACTATTAAATTAAGATAAATAACCTAATCTTAATATGGGGGTAGGAATAATTATAAAAATCTTTTGTATGACGTATGACGTACATTGGAAACTATAAAGAGAGAAAGATTGTTTGTTACTAAAAATGAAGACACCACCACCTAATAAAAACGTCAGTGACCGGGGGGTTTTTAAAGGGTTGAGTACGCCTTCACCGTTCTACAAAAGTGTTAAGTGTTGACGAACCGTTCTACAAAAGTGTTAAGTGTTAACGAAAACGTTAAAGGAAGGGTAAAGTGACTTTATATTGAACTCTATATTGTGACGTAATTAAAATCCATTTATTGTACTACTAAATTATGTACATACATAACACTTTACTAATGGTGTCATTTAAATCAATTATGGGTTATTAAGTCCAAATTTCAGTGGAACCGTTCATTTTAGAAAAAAAAAAAAAAAATCCAACAATTTACTAAGTAGTGTAAAGGTTGAAAGATAACTACATTTTGACAAAATACAGTTATTCAGTTGGTTATTGAATTTTTCGTAGATAGACTATTAGAGATATTTTATTTAGTCGGTTTACCTAAGAATTATAAGGAGTTATACTACTTTTTCTTCATCTTTTCCCTTGAAGTTTACACCTTTTACTGAGTGGACAAATCGGAGAAGATGGTGGGGAGGACCGTGTTCGACAGGTGAACGTCCCAGGTATGGATCGACAGGACTTTACATTTACCAGGACAGCTGATTGTGTCGGACTGACGTTTCTTGTCTTTAGGTCATATACATTTTATATTTTGAGTTACGATTCTCTAAAGAAACGATTCTATGTTTTTCACGTTTTATATTTTATTTTTTAACATTAACCTGAAGTACCTTTAATTTTGGAAAACGAATAACTTTCAGAAATTCTTTTACCTTTGGGTTCAGTGTTTAACCCTCTTTTATAAACACTTTGCGTTTATAAACATAAGTCTTATATACCTAAACATAAGTCTTATATATTTCTTGAGAATATATTAAGTTATTATATTTCTGTTTGTTGGGTCGTTTTATAACCCGTTTACTAGACTTGTCTGTGGAGTATTTTCTGCTGTATGTCTCACTTCCTCATTACGTTTGGTTTCGGTGAGATAGTATGGTAATGTGTGTTATTCCGTACTGACTATTATTCATGCCTACTCCTACACCTCTTTTACCTTAGAAGTATGAAACAACCACCCATACGTTTTATCATGTGTGTGAAACCTTTCATCAACCCTCAAAGAATTTGTGATTTGTCCCTTAAGAGACCCAGGTCATCAATCCTGAACCGTGAAAGTGAGGTCGTCGACCCAAGTTAAGGACCAGTCCCTTGATTCTAGGGTATTGATTGTTTTCTTTCTTGACGGTTCGTGAGTTCTTTTATTCATTGATCTGTTCCAATTAGTAACGACTTCCCAGTTCTTCCTATGTGCCGAATGAAAGGTTTGACTAGTAAAAACATCACTTCTTTGATTTATAGTCTTAATCATTGTTCTAGTGTCCCTTCTCGTATTCGATGTGACTCTGGACTTTGTCTCGGTTTGTTTAGTTGAAAGTCAAGTCAAGTCAGCGAGTCAGCACAGGCTGAGAAACGCTGGGGTGCTTGACGTCGTGCGGTCCGGAGGGACAGGTAGTGGTTGAGGGCCTTAAGTGAGTTTGAGTACAGGTAGTTCAACCACTACGGTAGGTCAGTAACGTAGGAGACATCAGGGGAAGAGAAGGACGGGGGTTGGGGAAGGTCGTAGTCACAGAAAAGGTTACTCAGTTGAGAAGCGTACTCCACCGGTTTCATAACCTCAAAGTCGAAGTTGTAGTCAGGAAGGTTACTTGTGGGTCCTGACTAGAGGAACGTCAGGTTCCTTGAGAGTCCTCGGAAGGGGTTGTGGTGTCAAGTGAAGCCACGAGTCGAAAGAAATATCATGTTGAGAGTGTAGGTATGTACTCGTGACCTTTTTTGTATCGGAACTAATCTACCTGGAAACAACTGTTTCATTGCAGAGACGAAAACTTATACGATAGATCCAACCTTGAATAGAAGGTTCCTCATTCGCAGAAAATTAAAGTACCGACGTCAGTGGTAGACGTCACTAAACCCTCTGGGTTTTTTGTTTCAGACTGTGACAAAGGTGACAAAGGAGTAGATAAAGGGTACTTCACTACCCTGTTCCACGGTACTAGAATCAAAAGACTTACAACTCGAAATTCGGTTGAAAAAGCGAGGGGAGAAAGTGAAAGTAGTTCTCCGAGAAATCGAGGAGAAGTGAAAGACGGTATATTCCCATCACAGTAGACGTATAGACTCCAATAACTATAAAGAGGGCCGTTAGAACTAAAGTCGAACACGAAAAAGGTCGGGTCGCAAAGAGTACTACATGAGACGTATATTCAATTTATTCGTCCCACTGTTATATGTCGGAACTGTATGAGGAAAAGGATAAACCTTGGTCAGACATCAAGGTACAGGTCAAGATTGACAACGAAGGACTGGACGTATGTCCAAAGAGTTCTCCGTCCAGTCCAGTCCACCAGACCATAAGGGTAGAGAAAGTCTTAAAAGGTGTCAAATAACACTAGGTGTGTCTGTTTCCGAAACCGTATCAGTTATTTCGTCTTTATCTACAAAAAGACCTTGAGAGAACGAAAAAGGTACTAGGTCGTCTACAACCGTTAAACTAGAGACCAAGGAGACGGAAAAGATTTTGGTCGAACTTGTAGACCTTCAAGTGCCAAATACATAAATTTCCGTTAATTAAGATAGAATCTATTTTTCAGGGTGGTAACAAAGGTTTGAATTTTAGCTGGTAAAATTGGTAAAATTTCATGTATAAAGTTACCGTAATTTACAAATTTTTAAAAAATATTTCTTTGGAATTGAAGTGAAATTTAAGTCTTCATTTTAGACAAAATGCGGTAAAGTCAATAAGTCTTTTATTTTATGAGAGTAAAGATTACAGGATGAAGGCATAAAGCAAGTTGTATGAGGATTGAAAGGAGAAAATAAAGTACTGCAGAGGGGAGTACAGAAAAGAGGAAATATTGAAATTTATGTTCACCATTAAAATATTGTGTTAACCATGGCTCAGAGAGCCACGCAACGGACGATACCAAGTCAGGGTAACCCGTGTCACTTGGGCGTCCATCCAACGGGTCACTTGGGGCTCCGGGCGTCGTCGGGACTGGGCCTGATCGCCGACGGTAGATACCCCAGCGTGTCTCAGCCTGTGCTGACTTCGCTGAATCGTCATCGTCGTCGTCGGGTTCGGGGTTTGGGGGTGGGGGGTGCGGGGCTCACGGGCGTGGCCCCAGCGCTGGGGTCTGCGGAGCTCAGGAAGAGCCGAGGGTGTCGGGAGGACATGGACATCCCTGGTTACCGGCGCCCCCGAAAGCGCCACGACTAATAGGAAGACTGGTTTCTGCTGTACCGATTGGGAAAAGGAAACGACGGGAAGCCTTTGTTGATGCGTCGTGTGCCAAGAGCGAGCGCGAAGCGGACTGGTCGGCTTCGGTCTTATCGACGAAATTTCGTAGCGGCCCCCAAGCGAGTCGTAAGACCCTCAACATCAGAGGCACGCTGAGGGCCGGAGGAGACCCTCGACATCAGAGGCACGCTGAGGCCCGGTGCACCTCCGGCGCCAGTGTGACCGCGTACGCGCGAGGTCAAGCGAAAGGCGAGGGCCGCGCAGCCACTGACACCGTCTTGGAACAGTAGACCTGAGCCCACCCCTCAGGACCAAAGAAGGGTGGCCCGCAGACCGTCCATCCAGCACTCCCCGACCGCGGGAGGTCCCTAGCGCTTACACCCTCTCTCACACACCGGCGGGGGACGCTCACGGGTTATAACCGGCCCGAGGAGAACCTAACAGGAGTGTGGGTTGATATTGGATGAGAAGAAGGGAACGACGGTCGCGACCCCGGGAAGAAAGGCGAACCGTGGAGGATGAAAATGGTCTCTTGACCCCAGTGCAGAACCACCCACAGTTCGGTTTTTTTCTTTTTTTTTTTTTTTTTTGGTGCNCACAGTTCGGTTTTTTTTTTTTTTTTTTTTTTTTTTGGTGCTTTGTTTTTCTGGGTTACTTCGGTTTCTAGTCTTCCTTCCTAAATAATGAACGAAGTTCACTCATCTTATGGCCCCTAGAAAGGGTTTCGTCACAGAGGGGTCGTCTTTTAGGCCCCGGAAAATTCGATTTCATTCAATTCAGCGAACTCAGGACAGGCTGAGAAAACGCTGGGGAACCTGGCATCGGACGGTCCGAGGAGGCAGGCACCCCTAAAAGGTCCGTTCTTATGACCTCACCCAACGGTAAAGGAAGAGGTCCAAAATTCGATCCCTATGTACGTATAAGTACTTCCCCGAGGTCGCCTTCCGTTAAGTCGTATCTGAACACCGTTTCCAGTTGTCTCAAGATCAAAATCACCTTCGGTACCCCACTCCCCTCCCCTAGTCGTCGTAGTAGGGTCAACTAGACTACTAACTCACGGGCTGCCCCAAGTTTAAGACGTTTTGTCGACCTCTTTTACGAAGTCCGATTAGAACCAGTACCTTTATCTTTACCCTCAAATGTTGACTAAAAATAATAACCATGAAGAGGATGGACTATTATCAACAAAAAATCCACGGAAAGTCAACGAGCCAGTCACAGGCTGAGAGAAACTCTGGGGTACCTGACATCGGATGGTCCGAGGAAACAGGTACCGTAAAGGATCCGTTTTTAGGAAGTACCCGACGGTAAAGGACGACGTCCCCTAGAATTCTAGAAAAAAAATCCACGTAATTCTAGTAACAATGACTCGGTACGACAAGTCCCTGTTCGGAACACCGGTCCGAATCTAGTGTTTTACCGAATCCGTTCTTTACCGAAGAGATTACGGGTCTTTCGGAACGGACCAACAAAAAGACCCCTGGGGGATGATATAGAGAAATGTGAAGTCGGGAACACTAGAACTCGGGTGAGACAGTAAAGAGACGTAACGGGGGGGTCCGTCTCCAAGAGGATCCTGACCCGAACGTGAGAGATTTCCTTATTCTACCCAGTAAGCCTCTTGGAACTCCTCTGAACCGTGATAAGTGGAGGAGGGACGGGGGAGTACGAAGGAGGAGACCTCTGGGGGAGCTCTAAATGTTCTACAGAGACGTCTTCGGATCACTGACCGTAGACTAAAGTTCGTCCTCTAATAACTAGAGCCACGTCGTCTACCGGGGTCTCGACAAGGGAACCGTCTATAAGTCAGTACGTCATAATCTTCGTCACCATGAACCGATTTATTAAAAATGACAATTTTATACGTAATATCCGTACAAAGTGAAGAATAAAATACGCACATGTACATATAAGTCGTCTATATATATAACTCGGGGACGAAACACGTTCTGTGAGACGATCGAGGACCTCTACACCGTCACTTTTTCTGACCGTTTTTAAGGACAGGAGGGGACGAAGACTTTGTATTCTCTTAGGAGAAAAAAGGTGGAGTATGTGGAGATGTACCACACCCCAAAACCGAAAGGTTGAGACTGAGCTCTTGGAAGTCTCGAAAAAGTAACCAAATCTCAAAAACGGAGGTTCGGAACGGATGAGTCAAAACAGGAGAGGACGACAGAGAAAGGTGAGATCGATAGGTCTCAGGAGTAAGGACTTCAGTGCTTCGTCTAAGAACTTATGAAAAGAAGGGATTCAAGACTGATTACTTTAGAATACAAGAGTAACTGAAAAGGACATCTAAGTGTGAAAAAAGAAAGGGAATAGGACAAAAAATAACACGACATGACGTTTTAAATCAGAATTTTTTATATATATATATATAAAACCCCCCAAGTAGAATCTGGGGACACAACACACACTCAACGACGACCCCGAAAAGAGAGCAACGTCGTTCATCGCCGATGAACTCAACGCCACGCGTCCGTAGGGTGACGTCAGTGAAGAGAACAACGTCCCGTGTCCGAGATCCCGCACGCCAGAGTGATCGACGTCGAGGGCCCGAGAGTCGTGTCCGGGTCCGCAACACCACGTCCCCGAATCGACGAGGAGCCGTACACCCTAGAAGGGCCTAGTCCCTAGTTTGGGTCCAGAGAACGTAACCGTCCTCCTAAGAAATGGTAACTCGCTGGTCTCTTCGGGACAGTAGAAAATGATATACACTAGAATAAGAGAATTAACAAAAATTCTTACCACTTATCTCGGTTTGACGGACCAAACTTAGGGGCGCGTTAGTGTTCGAATCAAAGTGGAGAGACACGAAGCCAAAAAAGTAAATACTTTACTCCCATCACGATCATGAAGGGAGTGTCCGAACATTCTTATCCACTCATTCCGTACCCCTTATCCCGGACTGTTTCAAGAGTTATTTATAACCACGACTTCTACTCATTAAGAAATTCGTTTCTCCGGTGTGGGTACACGATGAAACCATATATTTGTTGGGTTTCGATAATTCGTGTATGTCCATGGGGGTTCGAATAATTTAAACTAATTTGACCTATTAATCCACAAAAATTAAATGTCTTGTGAAGTGGTATACTAAAAATTTATCCGTGAGAGAACTTCGTAATGTCTATTAATTTGAACTCACCATAACCTCTTCTGAGAACTCTCAGGGAACCTGATGTTCCTCTAGTTTGGTCAGTTAGGATTTTCTTTAGTCAAGACCTATAAGTAACCTTCCTGACTACAACTTCGGTTTTGAGATTATGAAACCGGTGGACTACGCTTCTTGACTGTGTAACCTTTTCTGGGACTACGACCCCTAACTTCAGTCCTCCTCTTCCCCTGCTGTGTCCTACTCTACCAACCTACCGTAGTGGTTGAACTACCTGTACTCAAACTCGTTCGAGACCCTTAACCACTACCTGTCCCTTCGTACCGCACGATGTCAGGTACCCCAACGTTTCTCAACTTGTACTGACTCGTTGACTTGACTTCATTTGACCTTTATAATTATAAAAAACACTTTGTCGGACGGACATAAGTAATCCGTCTAAAATAATTCACACTCAGTGGTCAAAAAATCCAATTTTATTCAGTCTCTAGTAGACAAATTAAGCGACCAAAAGTTTGGTCTAAGATGAGATGGTTCCCAACATAGACTAGTCGGTCCCCTATTATACGACCTACCCTTTTATACTGTACAGGTTAAATACACTTATAAACTCTCTTTTGTGAAAATATTTCGGACCGTGTATGAATCACGAGTAACTTCAAAACTGATTTTACCGATACTTTTGTTTTTGACACTGACAATCCTTATCTACATTTTAAGTGTACTTACAATTTCCATTCTCAATTTTAAGGACGACCTTCGACAAAATTTGATTTAGGAGTCCGAAGTATTCCTACATAAGATATAAGTAAGAGAAGACCGTAGTCTTGACAAACTCTTAGGAACGATCAAGTTAGACGAGTAAAAGATGACAGCTTGGATTCGAGTCTCTATCCTAAAGACCAAGGACTTAAACCACACGGTCGGGTCCCGAGGGTCCATCACCACACAAAGTGACTCATTCAAGACTAAGTTCGTACACCTGATTTGACAAAACATCCTATTAAAACTTACCAAGAAGTATGTCAGACTAGACTTAGTTCTGGAAGTGCTCAGTTGCTCAAGACGTCTCGAGGCAAATGAATGATGCATGAAAATTCAAACCTTTTATAAAGCCTCACATCTAGTTCAACAAAAAGTACATTCACTTTTGTCTTACCTCACTCTTTCATTTTACTCTATGTAAAGACAATGAAGTAAAAAATAAATTCTCATTCTCAATGGTAATTGACTCGGGAATCAAATACGTCTCGGGGTACGTAACACTACCCATGTAATGGAATGTTGGTAAACATCTAATAAGGGTAAATATCTTTCCCTCTGGCTTCGAGTTTCTCCCTTTTATTAAAAGGATTCTAATATACTGATTTTTCACAATTCCTTCTATAAACTTAGGTCCAGAAAGAGTGAGACTTCATTTCCGAGAATTTGTGAGACGGTGTATCTAATGAGAACTAAAACATACTTCATAACTTAACGTTTCTTCTATTCACTTAAATTAGGTCACCGTGAGTAGCCCACACCACGTTTAGGACTACACTTAAAACTTTCAAACAGGTCCACCATTCGTATCACTAACCCCATTGTGACGACGGTAAATGATCTGTCCCCAGTCCCTACAATCGGCAGGACGTCACATGCTATGGACTGAGACGAAACACATTTCATCACCGACGCACCTAAATTATACGTGACTTAAAAGATCCTTATGTTATTTTTCCGTTCTCACTTGAAATGAAAAATAAAAAAAAATAAAAACTTGAAATTTTTATTCTAAACATGAAATGGTTTCTCACAAATGTTTAAATCCCTTGGTACAGTGGTCAGCGTAATGACGGGACAGCTTGTCCATGATCATATGTGGACATAGAGAGACGGAAACATCGACAACGCCCGTACATTAAGATACATATCCATACTCATTTCCGATCATAATTTTGTAAATTTACGAACCTCTTGTCGAACCAACACCGACGTGACTCGAAGGGTCGGAGGTTCACAGAGGAAGGACGTCCTGGGAAGGGAGGGATGTCAGTCGTTCCTTTCTCAATTACTGACGACACACCCCCGAAGATCCTGGGGCGAGGTCGAGATGTCTAGTACGGGTACGGAGACAACCGTGGACATAGACACTAATAGGGGGAATCAATTTGTATGGAGATAAAGTATTACAGTAGATCAATACACTTTATGAATTTATATCCTTTATTTATAATAAAATTAATGAAAACCCGCAGGGAACACCGAGTCGACCATTTCTTAGACGGACGTTATACCTCTGGACCCAAACTAGGGACCCAACCCTTCTAGGGGATCTCTTCCCTTTCCGATGGGTGAGGTCATAAGACTGGACCTCTTAAGGTACTTGACATACCAGGTACCCCAACGTTGCTCAGTCTGTGCTGACTCGCTGAAAGTGAAGTGATTAATGAAAATCAAGAGGGGATGTAGTGTGACTCCCGTGTATAACATCTTGAACAAAACTATTTTCAATACACAGATCATCCAATACATTAATTACTTAAAATAAATTTTTATCTTCTGTCCACAAAGTTCGAGAAGTCATTTTCTTTCCTCCGTGACTCAAACTCTCGACTCTTGGTGACACCTCAGTTCGAGGTGATTCAAAAACAGGGAAACAGAAGAATGAAATTTAACTTTAGAAAACGTCAAGATTTAATTTCCATGTCGACCGGAGTAGAGTCATCATCTTTACTTTTACAATCATTAAACACAAGTCAAAAACCACTCCCATAGTATAACCTTATCACATAAAGCCAAAAGTAACTAAGTGCACCGAGAACAAAGTGAATTAAAACTATTTGACAAAATCGATTAATTTTAAAAAAAATGTTCCCGTATCCCTAGAATAGAAGTAAAAAGTAGGACGGTCGTTTGAAATACGTCACAGTTGGGACCATGTACTAAGCCAATAAACTGTCATGTTGTGTCAATAAAAAAAGGTAACTTAATTCTTAAAAACCACAATTATGATCAGGGAGACCAATATTTAGGGACGACATCTAGTCATAGTATCATTGAAAAAAAATTTCAAACAAACAAAAAAATTTTACACCTGGTAAAAATTTCAGAAATAACTTACACAATGTCACAACGAAGACAAAAATACAAAACCAGAAAACCGGTACACTGTAGAATCGAGGGGTTGGTCCTAGTTTGGACGCGGAGGAGGCGACCTTCCGGTTCAGAATTGATGACCTAGTGGTCCCTTCAGGGGATACTATTGTAAAACCATAGTAATTGGGTGGATATTATTTACCTCTACATAATACAACTTCTAAGTTTAAGATTCAGTGTACTTGTAAATAAGTAATTTAAATAAAAATAAAAACTTTAAATAAAGTTTTAAATAATGAAAAGAAAGGTCTTTACAGATTACGTTTTCTTTCTTTTGTACGTTTCTTTTACTCTTTGGTCGGGTGGTTACACTGAAATAGGAGACCGAAACACCGACTGTCACCACATTTCGTGGTATTACCTCCACCTTTTGGAAAGGTCAGAGTTTTTCCATTCTATGTGTACCATGAGCGATGTGTGTGAAGGGATACCTAGTCTAACGAAAACAGTCGCGGAAAATCATTAGGAGTAGATTTACTACCTCCTCGATCTAATTTTTATCTATGTTAACTGGGAGTAATAAACGTTCGAAACATAAACGTTTAAGAGGATCCACGATTTAAACATTGGGGTTCGAATTAGGAGTACCGTGAAACCACCAGTACGGTTCTCACCCTTTTAAAAACTAACTGGACTACGTCCATAAAGGTCACCTCAAGGGCCACGACAGGACAAACTGGACGAATGGTCTCCTTCCTAAGACTACCCCGTCCCGGTACATCACATTCTTTGAGGACGACCGTGTCCCCAAGCTTACGGCTAACACGTCGCCGGGGTCCGTCCAGTGAATTGTGAAGACTCGAAGTAAAAGTGAAACCTTTTTTTTCCTTTCCGACTCAACAAGAGTACTAAGTTCTGGCATTAGAGACACTATATACATTGTGTGTATGTACACACCTGTGCATGTACAAAAGAGAGCCTCGTTCCCGAGTCACAAGTGAACAAGTGACAACCGACACTGAAAGATCTTGTATCGCTGACCCTTATTACTTTTGCCCGACATGCATAAAATCTCGACTATATAAAATAGACATGGAATTGGCAAATAATTTACTGTGACCATACAAAGAATTTTCTTTATGTCACGGAAATAGTACAGACGTAAATTGAAAACATGACTAAAATCTTTAGAATATTCCACTACACTTCCCCTATCGACAAATAATCAGTCGTTGTCCTTTATCTGTTATCTAACTCTACGTTGTGACTACGGGTTGTCCGGCCCACTCTTCGGAATTGTGTACAGAGTAAGTATAGAGTGTTGCTGTCTGAAACGTTGTACAAAGTACTAATATCCCCGCATTATTAACAGTGGTGTTACCTTTATTCGTCCTTACGTCACTTTAAGAGGTGACTAGAAAGGGACACAAAAGTCTCTCCCTAAACTACTATAGAACTTCAGTCTTACCAAACTTACGGGTCCGTATACATATCTTTAACGGAAATAAAGAAAGAATCGTATCGCCGATAGATAACCTCACATGGTCTCGTAACTCTACTTTCTGGTTTATACGTGTTAGTTCACTTGACATCATAAATTCCCTTGAACCCACATTTTAAGTGTAACGTGATAAAGATATCTTTTTTAAAGGGAACATAGATAATATAGGTTCCAAGAAGACACACAGTGTCCCTGTACCAATCGATCGTACGGCGGAGGATCGACACACTGGAACCCGTTCAGTCAAGTGGAGGGGTGGACCCTCGGGAGGAGGACGTCTCCTCCTGTCCATAGCGATGGAATGTCCCCCCAATGTCCTGACTTTAGGGGTAGTCACAACAGTGGGTTGTGAGAGTAGGAATAGAGACTATTTTCACTGGACAAAGAAGAACAAAAGAAAAACTTTTGTGTGATCTCAGAGTAGGACCTTGAAGGGCTGTCGCCGTCTGGTCTTGCTGAGTGGCAGGCGACGGGCTCAGACTACGTTTCCTCGTCGGAAGGAGGTCCCATTGGAAATCTTTTTTCCCTCCTACCTTTCGTCCAGGGCTCCCGTGAAGAGTCCTCTAAGGGTTCATATATTGGCCATCCACAACATCCCTTCAGTTCGTACTAACCTGCCACTCGAGACAAAGAGGACGTCGGTCCAAAGATCACGGGAGACCATCGAGTCAACCATTCCTTAGACGGACGTTACGTCCTCTGGGGCCAAACTAATGACCCAGACCTTCTAGACGACCTCTTCCCTATCCGATGGGTGAGGTCATAAGAACCCAAAGGGACCACCGAGTCGACCATTTCTTAGGTGGGTGTCATGACCTCTGCACCCAACCCTTCTAGGGGACCTCCTCACTGTCCCATGGGTGAGGTCATAAGACCGGACCTCTTAAGGTACCTGACACATCAGGTACCCCAGAGTCTCAGCCTGTGCTGACTCTCTGAAAGTGAAGTCAGCACAGAGTGGACGTCGGACCTGAGTGACGGTCCCGGACACACGAGACGTGGTGAGGGGGGTGTTAGAGAGCGGTAGAAGAATCTCCAGGACTAAACAGAAAAAACAGAATGTCAACAGCAACCGTGGTGGGGGAGGAACAATTTTTTATATTTTACGGTAGGTATGAGAAGTCGTGCGTAGAGGTTTCTATTTTGGTTTAAATCACGTCAGACTCCCGTCGGTTCCGGACATTCTAGGACAGAGGTCCGGGAAACAACGGAGCAAGGGACTACGGGGGAGCAAGGCGGAGTGGGGGTGATGGAGTATTGGGACATAAGAATACCAGAAATACGGAAGGACCTCCTTAAGTGAAGTCACAGAGGTCGAGAAACAAATAAGAAATCCTTTTTTTTCTCAGATAAAAAATTATTTCTTTTGATTTTTATTAATACCAATATATAAACATTTTTTCGTCTCTGACAATTCCTTCTTTTGGGAACCTTAGTTTTGATTCTAAAATAAAAAAGAAACAAAAGACCACCCTAATAATATGAATTCTTACCAACACTAATATAACGTATATCGGGAGACAAAATTTTTCTTTTGGAAAATTCGAATAAAAAATTTGAAAAAAAAGACTAATCCTTTCATCTTGACTTAGGAACGTCTTTTGAACTTTTTATATTCAACTTCCTGTCAAAGGGTTAGTACTTTATGTCTTTATTGATGATAACCATAATTAGACAATCCCCCAATCCCATCACCTACTTAACATTCGAGCACATAAATTTGTAGAAAGACTTTAGATGGTCCTTTTGAGTATAACTAAGTATAAGTACTTAGTTTGAGTATAAGTAAGTGATGAGTATGACTAAGTTCTACTCAAAAATTTACCGTAACGATAAAGGAAGCGGTCGAAGATGAAAACGAGTTCGGGCTCGACGACTTTAGTCACGGTACAACTTTCGTCACTGGGTCTTCAGAAGATTAAGCGACCAAAAGGTCTGAAACGGTGCCGTGTACGCTGCTTCTCGGTACTCGGTGTTACAGTTTGCGGAAGGAGCCGCCAATGCCCTCTAACGGGTCTTTCTCCATACTCTCAGGGAATTACATTTACAAATCCAATCACCAAGAAATTTCTTTAACTCTTCATAATCAGATTGTCTTAAATAATTTTACTTTTGATTCTTTGTCGTATGAGTAAAACGTATAAAAAACCAAATAGTAATAGAAAGGGGGAAAGTGAGGTATGGGGGGTTTAATCGTCCGACGACCTATGATATCGATGAAAATTTATATCGTAAACTTTGGAGAGAGAGAAATACTACAATTTGTCAACCACAAGGGATCAGTCTAAATTTTATTTAAAACTGGAAGAATGGTCTATTCATTAAATCGAGACGTAAAACCTTACACTGGTCAGATCTCGACCCTCCAATTTTCTAACGGAAACAGAAAAAATTTTAACTTTTGAACTTGAACCTAAATTAAAAACAAGTTCAGGACAACAAAAACCGAAACGGTTTTAAGAACCAAAGCAGTAAGATACTAACAGGTTCGTGGAATACAGAAGTAATTAACTAAGTCCTAAAGAAACAGTTCACGGCAGATCCATAACCGTACCACGACCACCACCCCAATCTCAGGTAATTCCATTTTAGAAGAATTCCCCGGGTGTGTGATTACCTCTTCTCAAAAAGGGTGTCGTGAAATCGAATCGATACCTTCTCCTTCTCACTTTTGATTTGTCCTTAAAACATGAAAGATCTAAAGTACTCTTCAGACAAAGGAGTACTTTCGTAAATCGTAAACAGAAAGTCATGAATTCACTATACTTAACACATCCAAAAGGGGTGAAAATATAAAAACCAGGAATCAAACCCCAAATTAATACTAGAATCTCCAATTTTTTTGATCTTTCTCTTGTTGCTTCTCGATCGTAGACTAAATAAGAAAGAAGGACAGACTATAACAATCGGTGTGTAGTCAAACTGAATGATACAACTTGTAAAACATTTATAAGATTAGAAGGGTCCGGGGTCTCAAACGGGTCAAGTACTCACTATCTTGACTCGAAGGAAGGATCCAAACGGAAAAGGATTTTAGAAGTAAGAAAGACACTGGAGGAGATGAAAGCAACCTTTTTTTAGTGGTTTAATTTTTTAACGTGTTTGATTACCTCAGGATTCCATAAAGTGAAGTGGATTTTAATCGAGAAACTTAAGGATTGTGAATTGAAACAAAACTCTACCAGTGTTTGTCCCTAGACGGACAGAAGAACTTTGATATCCGTCTCTTTCGTCAAGTAGTCTTTTTTCTTGTGAGTTTTTTATTCACGGTATTTCGAGCTGCTACAGTGTATTTGGCGTATGACCTCAAATTGGCCTCTGTTTTCTTCTTGTTTACCGACCTTTGAGTGTAGACCGTGCGCTTCGCCAAAGTGTACCAGTTCTCCACCCCGATGACGGACCCTCTCTCCGGCTGTCAGTTCTCGGTGTCTCGGACGATGGCCCGGTACTGCTCGGCGACGGAGGAGGTCCATCCGAAGGTCTCGGTCGCCGGCGAGTCACGCGAGGGGAGACAAAGACAAATCTGAGAAGGGGTGGGAAAACTTTCTCAAGCACCATCCGGTTTCGGGATAGATTCTACTACATAAAATTTTTATTAATGACCCGCTCTTGGTAAAACGATCTACGACCTCAACTTCGTCGGAGTTCAAAACCCCCCTCTGACTGTCAGTCTATTAATCGGATTGTAAGTCAAAACAACATTTCCTTTTGACACGTTACGATACTTATAAGTATTGCCCTTCTCCTCACGAAGCGGTGCGTTCACTACAGACTCGGCTCGAGATTCCTGATTCTTTAACGGTCTCACCCCTTCCGTCGTCCGTCGGTCTATCCCTTCCTAGCTTTATTTGCGTGACACTGTTTCTGCTTCTCTCACTCTCGTCCCGATTGCAATCCCACTCTCATCAAGACCTCTTTAAACAACCAGCACGAGGTCCGACTAAGTCGTGACTAAGTAAATCGTCAGTAAGCGGTGGTATCTATAAACTCTTGGCAGAGACGACCCTTCACACAAAATTTCAGAAACTCTCCTGTCAACTCAAACCTCGACTAGGATCTCGACGCATTATCAGAAACAGACAGAACCGACAGGATCGAGGAGGTGGGGTCGCAGACGGGGTCACGGGGGTCGAAGCGCACTTTAGCGAAGCAGAGAAAAAGTCATGTACAAATCGTTAGACACCCGAAGGGACCATCGAGTCTGCCTTTTCGCAGACGGATGTTACGCCCTCTGGGTCCAAACTAGGGACCCAGCCCTTCTAGGGGATCTCTTCCTTTACCGTTGGGTGAGGTCATAAGAACGGACCTTTTAGGGTACCTGACTCCTAGGACCATCAGCGTTTTCTGGGGTCAGGTACCCCAGCGTTTCTCAGCCTGTCCTGACTCGCTGAAGTGAATCGTCAGACAAGAAACGTCTCCCGGAAAGTTACCGTCCTACCGGAACTGGTTGAAATCTTTCGACAAGCATAATCGTAGGAGACTATGGAGAACTCTCGTTATATCGTCTTATTAGTTATGTTCTTGGACTTTTTTTAGACACCATTTTCGCTGGATTGCAGTCTAAACGGCAAAATAAAAATTCAGACGTGAAGGCACCATGAATAATGAATCCAGAATTCATCTAAGTGTAACAACACACTGACAGTAATGGTAGGCAGAGGTCCTGAACAAGCAGAGGAGTTCGACTTTAGGGCGTAGGTAATTTGTGACTTCAGGGGTAAGGACAGAGTGGGACCAGAGACAGTCGATGGTAAGATGAAAAATAGTAATATTTAAACTGGGGAGATCCACCGAGTGTATTCATCTTAGTATATTATGGACATAAAAACTCGGACCGAATAAAGGGAATCGTACTACAGAAGTTCCAAGTAGGTACAACATAGTACACAGTCTTAAAGGGAGTAAAAACTCCGCCTTACTATAAGGCAACATAAAATATGGTGCAACACAAATAGGTAAGTAGGTAGTAGGTAGGTAAGTAGGTAGTTGCAACTCGGTGAGAACCCACCAGAGGTGAAGAACCGACAGCACTCATTACGACGACACCTGCACCACATGTTTGTAGGGACTTCGAGAAACGAGAGTCAAGAAAACCCATGTACGGGGCCTCACCTTGACGACCTAGTCCGTCATCAAGGACCAAATGAAAAAACTCCTTGGTAGTATGACAAAAGGCGTCTCCGAGATGGTAAAATGTACGGGTAGTCGTCCAAGACGTGTAGGAGTGGTGTGGACCACAAACGACCCCAAAAAAACAAAAACCAAAAAAAAAAAAACTATTAACGGTAGGATTACCCATATTCATTTTGTGTCCCTGGAGAATTCTCGGAAACTAAACTTCTGAGTCATCGTCTTTAGTACCTAATCTCAGTTTAAGAAGTAAAATGTAACGCCTAGACCCTAAACCTCACTAGTTCACTGAACGGATCCCGGTGTGTCCAACGACCGCTGGATGGATCGAGAACCTTCGGTTGAGGAGACCGGGTACGAAAGAGGTGATGGTAGTGAGTCTGACATTCCGTCTGTATCAATGAGGAGTAAACCCCGTCTTAAAAACGACTCCAATAGGGTATGAAAGAAATGTAGACGGGATTCATTATTTTTATTATCGATCATTATTTATAAAAACTTATGAATTACAGACAAAATCATGAAATGTATACAAATGAGTGAATTAGGAATGTCGTTGTCATACCCCATTCACAAATGATAATAAAGGTAAAATGTTTACTCCTTCCACTTCATGTCTCTTCAACCCGTCAAATGGGTGTCGACATGTCGATTACTCACCACTTCGACCCTAAACTCGGGTCCATCAGACCGAGGTCTCAAGGTACGAGAATTGGTAGTAAGAGACGACAGTCGGTCAACATGTGTGAGACGGTGGCTGTCGACCCTCACCTAGTGACAACGACCTTCTAAAGACAGTCGTGTCTACTTGTACTCAAACAACGTCGGAAACGACATGAACCGTAAAATCAAAGGTACACATGACCTAAACGAATGTCCTGGACACCGTCTCCCCAATCGGACCCCCAGTCACTCGGACTGAGTACGGTCAAAGAGGTGAAAGACTACTATACTGACAAGTTCATCGTCAGAGACAGAGGTACAGGAGTGGGTCGTTTATTCAATTACGACCGTAGACTAGTAGTCCACAACCCTTCTAATTTACTGTCAGGTCATTCCTCAATTGGGGTGCGACCGTGAGTTATTGGAAAGTCATTGATAATTGGTAATAATACACAAATTGTATTAACTACAATAATCGAGTCAGACTCGAGAGAAGTAGGACAAATTTAGCGATTCCGAAATAAGAGTAGTGAGTGTGAAAAGGAACATGAAACGAATCAGTCTCAACCTATGGCACAAAGTATGACTCGTCCCTGACCCCGAAGGGACCACGAGGTCACCGATTCCGAGGTACGCGGGTTCCGTCCCCCGGACCCAAACTACGGACCAGTCCTTTGATCTAGGAAGTACAGTTGTCGATCCTAGGTCTCGTCGGTTTATTTGTTATAATTTGTTCGTTTTCTCTCTCTGACTCGTCCCCTCTTTACACCCTATTTAACGGAGTACACAGAAATCCGACTCACGACTCATTAGGACTCCGGGATTCAATCGATTGGTTTCACTCGCAGGAATTGTATTAAAACGACTTAAATAATGTCAGAACGAATAAGATGAAACTAAAAAGTGAAATCCATCTAAAACCCCTCCCTATTAGGAATTTCCGTCATCAAAAATGTATGGTGAACCTTAATAAACACTTATATCCTATTTTGTATAATAGAGGAAAGACTTTTCATTTTGTGATGGTGAATGTAAAATTTATCTTTAAGCTCATAAATTAACATAGAGGGAGAAAAATGTCCTAAATAGGATGATGACAACAAACCTCAATCTCCCGTTTCTCCTTCTTTATGAGTTTCGTGAAAGAAGTTACACATCGTATCTGTGTCCATTTGAACAAAGTTTCGACTCAGGACAAATTCAGATATAAATAAGTGAAGTACTTGTTCACAGACGACATTCGTAAAACCGTAAATTTGTCCGAAATGCCTCTATCAAGAATAAGGATTGCTCATATAAGAATATTCCTTTCGAACCCCATCGAAAATTTAGTAAAGATTGTATGATTCATATTTCACTCCTTTAGTAATAAGACTACGTCATTTAGATCTATCCTTCTTTGAGTTTTAAGTAATTTAGTAAAAGAGTTGTTTAAAAATAACTCTTGAATAGTACACGGTCCCAAACTAGATTCGTTGCTGGTTTTGATTTTGGAGTAGACAATACTTCTATCTGTCATTTACTAGAACCTTAAAACAAAAAGAAATAGAGTCCTAACTGAAAACGGCGCCAGGTGACAAACAGACCTTTCACGGTTCCCTCACAGTACGAAATGGCCCGTTTGTTCATAGGGGATCTTTACGACCCGGGACACTGTAAATACACCTTCCGGGTCCCCTGGGGACCACTGTGACGGCTCTCGTCCGTCAACACCTAGACCGAAGTAGGTCGAGAATTTGTCCATATTAGGAACTGTAATAAAGAGTAGTGAGTAAGTCACATAAGAACTAATGACAATCTTTACTCACGATGTCTTTAAATTTATCACACTTTCAAACTGACTAACGAACCATAACCTTATATCCCTCCTATCAATACAATCATAATTATTCACTTCGTTTAGAACTGGACTGAAAACCATTCCGGTCTCATCCTCATCTCTACTTTGGTCAGAATGTGTTTACCGAACTCTACCACGGGACCTGATCACGAAGGTAATAGGAATTGACCAAGTAACCATAAGTACACGAACAACCTCGGTCAAACTACTACTCTTAGACAAAACTCACTAAGACTGTTAAAAAATTATGACGCAAATCGAATCGAAGGGAGATAATTCCGAGAGTAACGAAAATATGTCATCTGACATTTAAAAGAGGTTTAAGTAGAAATCTGATCAAATTTTTTTTTAAACCAGTCTCATCAGTACAACAAAAGTACTTAGAACCTGTCAATCCTCAAGAAAAAAAAACAAGACACACAGTTCGTGATGAGTCTCCTTAGTTTTTTCGAAAAGTCCCCTTAGTTTTTTCGAAAAACTGCTAAAATTTAAATCGAAGTAAACACACTGTATTCTTATATTTAAAAATGTCCATCTTTTTTATTTGATTCGGTTGAATTTGAACATAAATTTAAGTCTCGAATTTTACAAACTTACACAGGAATCCTATAGAATCTCCTCTATTTTCGTCACACGGTCACATACCTTGGATGGTTCCGTTGACAGGACTGGGGTCTAGGGGAAGACTGTGGCAGAGTTCTCTTTTCGGTCCAACTGGACGGACTTCTTTTTCAGCCGTTCTTTTCTTTTGCCTTTCTACTACCCCTTTTACGAGTTGGTCAATTTTTTCAGTAGCCACTACCTTGATCTCTAGGTGAAGTTGGTATAAGAACCGAGAGAGGTCGGTGTCCGTAGCACTAGGCCATACCCGACTTGGATGGGACTTAGATGACTCGTAAAAGTCACTTCGGCACGAAACAAAAACAGTCACTCTGTCTGTAATATACGTCATATTTCGGGAAGAGAAAGAAAGTCACTAAACAGATACCTCTACTTGTCTAAGGCCGACTAGCCAGGAGAGAGAGTGAGGTAGAATTGACTCCGTGAGTTTCGACGAAGGTAGGTGTGGCATTCTCATTTGGACTAACGTAACGACATAAGACCAGTCCGGGAGGAATCGTTTAAACGTTTCGGATTGTATATTAAAGCCTCTTCCGTTACCGTTGGGTGAGGTCATAAGAACGGACCTCTTAGGGTCCCTGTCTCCTCGGAATCACCCGACGGCAGATATCCCCAGCGTGTCTCAACCTGTGTTGACTTCACTGAATCATCGTCGTCGTTGTATATTATACCGTCGTAAACACCGGTATCGAATATGAACAAACAAACGGATCAATACGACTAATAGTTTCTGAAATAGAAAGTGAAGAGGATCTTATCGTTTAGATTCACTTACATCGTTCATTTGACTAAGAATAAATTTATGTCTGACGAGGACGTCGAAGACTTAAAACATTTCCCAGAATTGAAGACGATATCCATTCATCCATTGTCCCTCGACGGGGATTTTAGGGACTTTCATATACGGTCCAAAAAAACAAACAGAAACACACTACGTATAAGAGACCCCGAGTACAAGTCCTACCAGAGATCGTTCAACTCTCGTTACACAGTTTACGTGGAGACAAGTCATCTTGAAAGACGTTCCTACGACAAAGAGACACGACAGGTCAAACCCTCGGTGGTCGGGGTCCATCGATGACTCACCGAGCACACCGGCTCCGTCACTTAACCATGAAAGTGAATAAAGTCACTACTTGTCCATTTAAGTGTCGAGAGACACAGTACACTGGTGGTATAACTAACGCGTCCAGACCTCTCATCTCTCATCTACTCCTTAGTCTGAGTGTACACTTGTGAAACCCAAGTCTAAACCAGACAAAAGGACATAGTCACGAAGAGTCACAGGTACGGAGAGCGTCTAACCTGTACAGACTATGCCACCATCTCGGGTAGTCTTAAACTCGACAACCTTCTGTCTATTTCAAATTTTTGGTTTCCGCTGGAGAGAGAGAAGTGACAAAGGTGTGATCAGAGTTGGTGTCAACAGAGACCGGACCCAGGACTTCGTCGAAGAGTTGAAAGAAAGTAACAAGGGTAAAAAACGAGGAAAGAGGTGTGTCCTCCGTTTCACTATGAAATCGTTAAAAAAAAAAAAGGGGTTTCCTTTGACTTCACATTAAAAGAAAAAAAAATTTAATTAATTAAAAATTAAAAAACGACGTGACCCAGAAGCAATGATACGCCCGAAAAAGAGGTCAACGTTACTCGTCCCTGATGAGAGATCAATACCACGTTTCTGAACAGTGACGTCACTGAAGAGAGCAACGTCTCGTGTGCAAGAGTTCGTGTGTCCGAAGTCATCAACACGTGTCCGAATCAACGGGGTTCCGTACACCCTAGAAGGGTCTGGTCTCTAGTTTGGGTACAAGGGACGTAACCGTTCGTCTGAGAATTGGTGATCTGGTGGTCCCATCAGGGTAAATTTATTAAATACGAGTAGCACGATGAAGGACTAATTTTCAAAAACCTATCGAAGAGTGACATACACTCTTTTTTTTTAGGTCTGGGAATTAAACTGACCATTAGAACACGGAGGTACGGACAGACCGGAATAGAGAAGAGTGGAAGACACGAAGTCGGTGTGACCGAAGAAGGTCACCAAGGTCCAAGATCTTATACAGTCTAGAGTGCGGGGAAACTCTGACAGACTTAAAAGACAGAGATGGGGAGAAGAACCGACTCAGATTTCCAGAGTTGTAGATATAGTAAAAGGAGATCTTAAGAAAGGACTAGAGGTTCAAGTCAATTTGGGAACAACAGCAAAAGTAAGGCAGAAAGCGACAAGGAGTCAAAAATACAGATCTAAACAAACGTACAGAAACACTACAGGCACAGAGTTCTGAGACTCGAAGTACGACCGTCCGAGCCCCGTTAGGAAAAAACGGGGTCCGAATCCCGTCACGGACCGAGACTGATCCGTAAGGTGCGATCGATCATTGAACGTCTCCCTCCTAAGCTTGGACGTTTCAAACCAAGGTCCCAGACATAAAACTTGGTGCACGATGGACTCAAAGACACTCCATTTCCCGAGTTACATAATTATAATATCCAATCTGAGACATCCCCTTGTAGGGGGAAGTCGTGACTTGGCGTCGACATTTCAAGAGAAGGGCCCGTACGCATACCATGAGCTTCACGAGAAACTTTGGAGTCAAGGATCAAGACAAGTCTTTTTTTCCGTTCATTTTATTGTCATAAAGAACTTTAAAGATTTTCATGATATCATCATTACAGAAGGAAACGACTTCTAAAGAAGTTTTCCCCAAAACTCAACCAAAAAGAAGTCGCCCCTCTCAAAATAACGAATCAGACCGCTACTGCAACCATCACAACCCTCTCCTCGTTACTCGTTCCAGAGAGCACAACCGCGACACGAGGTCTCTGGTGTCCGCACACCATTCAATCCATCGGAGAGTCTTTTGGCGTCTATAAGAAGAATCATATACTTTAGAACTCTCTTCATATCAGGACGGCGGAACAGAAACTAATCTTCTCAGTAATCAGACTACACTGTTAAAGGGACCAAGGAGAGGTTTTCGTAAGCAAGATTCTTTACTCCTACTTTCCTACCTCCGGTGATCGTGTTTGTAAAATTGGTTTTAATAATTCGGACTAGGTGACAAACCACTTGTCCTCAACAACAAAAGATCCTCCCTCTCCTGTGTCTCTTCTGTGGAGTGGCAACCACCTAACTTTGGACGTTCTTAGGACTATCACAAAGGGAAGTAGCGTCTGTTCTTCGGTAAAAACTTAACAACCCTCCATATGACCCCTTACCCCGAAGGGTCCACCGCGAACACCATTTCTTGGGCGGACGGTCACGTCCTCTACACTCTCTACGCCCAAGCTAGGGACCCAGCCCTTCTAGGGGGCCTCCTCCCGTGCCGTTGGGTAACGTCATAAGAAGGGACCTCTGAGGGGACCTGTCTCCTCGGACCGCCCGATGTCAGGTATCCCAGTGTTTCTTAGCCTGTGTTGACTTCATTGAATCGTGAGTCGTACGTATGTCCCCTTGTGACCCAACATGACCCTTTCTTCCCTCCTCACCCTTGACCCAATTTTCTCGTAGAACGTCGACTCGATGGAGTTACATCACCACGAAAAATGAAACTTTGACAATTTTATGTTGTTCTTCGTGTTTACTCTACAATCATAAAATTTATTTATTGACCATAAGACAATGATATCCATCTTCGTATATGGTCGATGATTTGACTTTAGAATGAATGGGCGTGTACTAACGTACACACATTTCGAGGACATCAATAACGATCCTTGTATGTACAAGTACAACATTTTACTGGACAATACAATTGAATTACAAAAACCATTCTTTGAAGTGAGAAATACTTACAATTAAATAAGAGACTTTCATAGTAACCCTTCTATTTTCCCTTACAGACAGAAATGTTTTAGTCGGGTTCTACTTTTATAGTAATCTTTGTAAACTTTTACCTTCGTTTTATACATACATAAACACTTATTAAAGGACAAACGCAGAACAAAACAATGATTTCCTTATTGTAGTGGTCGCCTATAAGGTCGTCCATGATAAGACCCTGACTGTCAACCACTGGGTGCTTATTTAGACGGAGTTTTTTCCAGGTTTCAAAACGGGTTAGGTCTTTTTACGGTTCCATTTCAAGGACTCTGTTGGGAGCAAAAGGAATTGTTGACAAGACTGATCAGTCAGGGTCATCTTCTTAAGGTAGTCACTGTTGAAGACGTCATTGAAATAGACATCTTTTAAAGTCCGGTAGAAAAATGGACGGATGGAAAAGTTCCACTAGTACTATTTTCCTTTACAATATAGTCCTTCATAGAAATCGACATTTACACATCGGACTAGGAGTACAAGTAAAAAGGGTGACTCAAGAGATAAAAGTTATAGATCATTTTTGGACGGAGACGTTTGCCCGAAGAGACTTTTACGGACCGAAAAGTCCTAAAATTAACACTCCTTCCCTGGGCGTGGGCGTCGACCGGAACACGAGAAACCCTCGGAGACAGACTGGTATGTCTACTGGGTCCAAGCTTAGGACCGTTCCGGTAGGGTCCACGACTTCCCATTCTCCAGAGTCGAATCTGAGTCATCGTACCGGACGCCCTCAAAGAAGGTCCACTACACCAACCCCCACCCACCCCCGACCGATTTTAGAGTCAGACTAGACGTGTTAACACTATTACGGAGTCACACAAATGACAGTAAATTCGGGTTAATTAACCTTCTTATCAATTTTAGTCAGACAGTCAAAAACCCCTTTTCTATGACCACACGCGTCATTGTTGAACTCTAAACCCAAAAAAAATTGGAAGTGTTCATCCATCTATCGAATAATTCCCCCGTGATGTTATGAGACGGTCTTGGAATTGCACTTTCCACCTAATCAACTTTCTCCTCAAATTCTATATATCCATTCAATCAATTAATCTCTCAGATTGTGAAATTAGTCACTTAACAACCGAGAAATAAAAGAACAAATATCGTCATACCAACCCATGTTGGCATTTTCAATGTCGTAGATGATGTGACTATTAACAACTGACAGTCTTACTAGAGTCTTGACGTCAATCAAACAGATGAATCAAACAGAACGACGGAATTTAGGAAAAGACCTTATTAAAAAATTTTAAGGATAACCCCATATCTAAATGTTACAATATAATCAAAATCCACATGCCGTTTCACTTAAACAATAAGTATATGTAAGTCAAGTCAATTCAGTGAGTTAACACAGGTTGAAAAATGCTGGGGTACCTGACGTTGTGCGGCGTATGTATATGCATATAGGTAACAAAAATTCTAAGAAAAGGGTATATCCGGTAATGTCTTATAACGTATCTCATGGGAAACGATATGTCATCCAGGTATAATCAATAGATAAAATATATGTCATCACACATACACTGCTAGGGTCAGAGGGTTAAATAAGGGGAGGAGAAAGGGGGGTTGGGGTATTGGTATTTAAATAAAAGATGTAAACATTGATGAAGACAAAACATCTATTCAAGAAAACACCGGAAAAAAAACTCTAAGGTGTGTATTCGATACAGTATATTATAAACAGAAAGAGACAGAATGAAGTGAATCATACTGACATGGATCCAGCTAGGTACAACAGCATTTACCGCAATAAAACAAGAAAAACTACCGACTCATTATAAGGGAAATATATACATGGTTTAGAAGAAATAGGTAAGGAGACAACTACCTGTAAATCCAACGAAGGTACAGAATCCATAACATTTATCACGACGTCATTATAACCCCACGTACATAGACAAACTTAATACTAAAAGAAACCTATATACGAGTCCTTACCCTAACGGCCTAGCATAACAGTGAGATAAAAATCAAAACATTCCTTAGAAGTATGAGAAGAGGTATCACAGATATGATCAAAACCCTTTTCCGTCATTACATAATTTAAGAAAGCTTCCGAAAGTAACAAGTAAATGATTCAACACAAGCTGAGAAAACTCTGGGGTACCTGACGTCGTGAGGTCCGAAGGGACAGGAAGTGGTAGAGAGCCTCAAACGAGTTTGAGTACAGGTAACTCAGTCACTACGGGGGGTTGATAGAGTAGGAGACAGCGGGGGAAGAGGAGGACGGGAGTTAGAAAGGGTCGTAGTCCCAGAAAAGGTTACTCAACCGAGAAACGTAGTCCATCGGTTTCATAACCTCCAAGTCGAAGTCGTATTCAGGAAGGTTCCTTATAAGTCACAACTAAAGGAAATCCTAACTGATCAAACTAGAGGAACGAAGAATCCCTTGAGAGTCTTCAGAAGAGGTCGTGGTGTCAAGTTTTCGTAGTCAAGAAATCACGAATCGGAAAAAATACGAAGTTGAGAGTGTAGGCATATACCGATGTCCTTTTTGGTATCGAAACTGATATGCTTGTAAACAGTCGTTTCACTACAGAGACAAAAACTTGTACGACAGATCCAAACAGTATCGAAAAAAGGTTCCTCGTTCGTAGAAAATTGAAGTACCGACGTCAGTGGTAGGCGTCACTAAGACCTCGGGTTCTTTTATTTTAGACAGTGACAAAAGTGAAAAAGGGGGAAGATAAACGGTACTTCACTACCCTGACCTACGGTACTAGAAATCAAACAACTTACAACTCAAAGTTCGGTCGAAAAAGTGAGAGAATAAAGTGAGAGTAGTTCTCCGAGAAATCAAGGAGAAGTGAAAGACGGTAATCTCACCATACTAGAATTATATTTAGTCAAGTCTCTTTTAATTTCAGATAGAACTTTTTTGTAATGTTTCACTATTGGTTCTATTCAGGTCAATGGTAGACAGTAGTAAGTCTAAATAAAGTCATAGTAACCGATATAGGAGACAGGACATGTAATGTAGGGGTACTGAATAAATAAAATATTGACCTTCAAGCACAGAAAATTAGAGAGAGTTGATAAAGTAAGTAGGGAGGTGTCGAGAGGGGAGACCGTTGGTGGTCAAACAAGAGACATAGACACTGAGACGAAGACAGAATCAAAAAGTCTAAGGCGTATGACCACTATAGAGTAGACCATAAACTGAAAGAGACAGACCGAACAAAGTGAATCGTGTCATAGGAGGTTCAGGTAAGTACAACAACCTTTACCGTTTTAAAGGAAGAAAAAATACCGACTCATCTTAAGGTAACATATATGTGGCGTAGAAGAAATTGACAAGTGGACGACTACCTGGGAGTCCAACGAAGGTATGGAACCGATAACATTTGTTACTACGTCGCTCGTATCCCCACGTGTATGGAAAAGTTAAGTCACAAAAATAAAAGATACTTTTGCATGGGGTTTTGCCTTAACGACCTAACACACCATCAAACTAAAACCCAAAAAAACTCCTTCGAGGGAAGGCAAAATGTATCACCGACGTGGTCAACTGTAAGGACGGTTGTCACATACTCCTAAGGGAAGAGAGGTGTAGGAACGTTCCAGCCACAGACGTCCTCCTGAGGGTCAACGGAGGACAGAAAGACCCTTCATTTCCGAGAAAAGTCTGACGAAGGAACCAAGACCAAGAACCTCGTATATCTAAAACACACGTGGGAAAATCTCACCCCAGACACAAAGGACTTCAGGAGGTCGACAGGACATCAGTTCGGGTCGACCGGAAGTTTCGGCCAACAAGATACTCGAACAGGAGAGGTATGTCGAGGGGGTCCGATCCCTTGGACTACACCTCGAACCCGGGAAACGAGAAAACCCTTTTGAGACGTTGACACTAAGAGGAGGACATAAAACACCCAGTGGATGGGGTAGGCGGATGGGACCCCTCACACACCGAACTGATGTGGTCCAAAGATGGAGAGGAGAGGTCAAGGAATAAAAGAAGTCGGCATCCTTCAGAAAAGACGATCAGAAGTTCTACAAGAGCATGCATCAACGAGACATTTGTCAACATTAACACGACACGGGTATACTCAATCACTCAAGTCCCAGAAGACTTGGTAGAACTGGTGGTTAGAGTGTCAGAGTGACGTAGTGTCGACGTCTCAGTGAAGGTTGAAAAAAAAAAATAAGAAAGTCGGTAGTCTGGGTACACCCATACAAGATAACTCACTAGAAAACACAACCGTAAAATCCTGGAATCGGATTTGAGTACTTAACAGACCAAAAAAAAAGAAAAAAAAGGAAGATTAAGAAGTCAGGTTGTTTTATTTTAGACTTTCTACAAAAAGGGGGACCACAAATTTATTAAAGTATATCCTATAGAGAAGATAGTTATATGTACAAATATTGACTTTACTAAGGGGGGTGGGGAAGGGGTGACCTCATGAAAAACCGACCACACCGAGTAAATTTCCCCACTTTGTTGTATCAAGTGTCTTTTATATAAGTAAACTTTCCTTATTCTCGTTATGTAAAATGTCTTTCCCTTAAGTGAGTCAAGTTATTTTTATCCCAGTAATCTCTGAACTTTATTTTCCTGTCTTTTTTTCCTACCATAGATAAACGAGTCCTGAAAACCCAGTCCCTACTATATTTCTCGGGACTTCGGACATCAATTTTACATTGAACACGTTAGTCTCACATACTAGTTCTTCACCAAGAAACGGAGACGTCACTACGGATCTTAAACTAATAGAAGGGGCACCTTAGTCCGTCAATAAAGCTCCGTTAAATTACATTATAAACGTAGAATATGTGATTTTTATTTACAGTTCATTCAAATCCTCAGACGCGACAAAGTGTCTAATACTTTGGTTGACATTCTTATTGTGAAAGTTCATTTATTTAAGGAGATCTCTTCATTTACGGACATCTTATAAAAGGAGATTGTCTTCCAGGGGATCGTAGCAAATCTTAAACTGGCAATGACTGGATTTAATTTCTTACACCAAATTCCGATAAAGAAAAGGGAGAATCTATTACTCTTTCAATCTGTCGACGAAGACCTCCCACACGGGCACCTCACAAGTGTATCGAAAGAGACCTTGGTTCTATAGACATTCTCACAGTGTCTCTTATTTTAGAGCCTAGTCCATTGATTACCATTTCAGTACTTTTGTCCAACTTTAAGTAGTGAGATCTCTGGTACTTTCAATAAAGTATGAAATATCTACGGGTATCTGAAGGAAAATAAAAATCTGAAAACTAGGGAAATGAATCACTATAGTTGTTACTAAGAAAAGAAACACAATCTCTTCTTATTAGAAATCTTTTCTAAGTATGTTTCTAAAAAGAACTTTTACTATTAGGACACCAAATTTATACAAAAAATAAGTAATAAAAAAGGGGAATATACATGAGACAGACATTAGAGTGGTACTAACTCGAGGACGGTCGTGGTCCTTAACATAAGTCACTACCCCGTTTACGGATCCTATGCCAACTTCATGTCTCATACTTCCTTCGGGTTTCTTACCCATGACTCGGACCTGATCCCTTTGACCCCTTTCGAAGGGTCTACCTCCTCGGGCATAAACTCGATTGAGAATCCACCTACCAGCCTTAATTGGTCTGAAGAATCCCGGTCCCCGGTCCTCGGTTCCGATGTCACCTCTTTCCTAACAGACTCAACTCTCCTTCCCGTTCCCGGGTCCGGTTTTGGTCCCACTGGACAAGTCCTTAGAGATTCGTCTAGTCGTAGAACCTCAATTCCCACTCCGTCCTCTACCTTGACTTCTCTAATTCTACCCCTAGCTCTCATTTTCTGGAACTGCGTAGAAACCTAAACCTGACTTCTCATCCCCGGTGACTGTTAAAATATGAGCCGGTACTGCACTAATCTAAAGTGAAACCGTCACAACACCTCTGATCCCTACCCCTTTTCCGCCGGGCTCCTCGACCTCTCTCCTACGCACCAACCTACCGGAACTTTCTCTAGGAATTTTATCAGGTCTACGGTGCCACCCCCGGACTTCACACCGTCACGGCGACCCCACCTCCCCGACCCCAAACCTTGTATGTGGACCCTTCATTTTGACCGTTCTGAGTCACTCTACCCTGAACTCTTCCCTCTTCGGAACACCCAATCGAAGGTCGTCAGATCGAACCTAAATTCTCGAGTCGACCTTCTCTCGGTCTCGGTCCAGACTGAACAGCGAGGACAGAAGGGTTCACGCTCGTTTCACGGACCACACAGTGTTCACGAGTCCCTCATGAACTTACTTGCTCACTTACTTACTTGTCATTGATAAACTTTCCTACTCACTTACTTGGCACTCTCGACACACAGGAAGTCCTTCTCTCGCTTTGTCACCCCTTCTACTCGGGCCAGAGTCCATTTGACCCAAACTCTCCGGAACCCGACAGGGTCCTCGTCTACAGGTCCTCTGTCCATAGACAGAGTCCTCCTTTGTGACCCCGATATCTGTATCTATGAAACCTTAGTGATTTCCAATTTTTTTTCTCTGGGTTCTGAACCAGTACGTACTTCCCGCAAGTACTCACTTTGACATCGACCACCTCCACCAGGGACCACATCAGAAGAGTCAACTCACCGTCCGGAGAGGATGGAGGAGTAGAGGAAACTGTCGACCGTTCTTTTTAGACTTTCCTACAACAATGGGTGAGGGAGATCAGGTAGAGGGAGGTCTGTTTATTAGACATCGTGGAAGACAAAATTCTGGACTACTCTTTAAAAGAGTTTCTCGACCTCATAATAGGCTGAACGAAGGGAACTCTTCAACAATTAATAAGTATGGAGGAAATGAGGTACTGGTGGTTAGAATTGGTTTCATTTACATTCTCACAATTTTATATTCTAATTAGGGCTACATTCTTTGCTCGTCTTACTTACAGATAACAAAATCTTGCAACTTAGTAGATCATATAAGATGTGGTTTAAATTCTGTCACACCGTAAAAGATGGTTCCGTGAAGATACCTCCTTTTGGTAGGACCCTCCTCATGAGACATGAATTTTACCGAGTGTAAATAAATAACTCTTACAAAAGAAGGATTTTCTCATACAAATTGAAAGATTTCGACGAATATCCCTTTGGGTCATCCTAGAGGGTCTTCTGATCTCAGCAAACAGAACTTAATAAAAGAAGGTGAAGTCCTCAATTTGGCCTTCTCCTCACTTAACGACCACGGACCCAGTGTTGAAAAAAATCCAGGGGTACTTAGGTTCTAAGGATATGAAAACTAAGTTGTTGGTCCTTTTCACTGCCCACTACTGGTTGCTCCGACCCCTTCGCCGACCCTACAGGACGAGGGTTTCCCGACCCCGTACCGCAAGACCTAAGGTAAACATTCACTGAGAAAACTATGACTGATTGTCAATGTAGTAAGTTCCATGTAAGAATCCCTCACGGTTTACGACTTTTACAAGGACTGAATTATGTCCCGGATCTTTAACTCACGACCAAAAGACGGGAAACTCGATATTAGAACCTATGCTCTATTAAAGTATTTCAGGGACCTCGGTCCAAGTAATCATTCTCAACACGACTGTAAACCACTTGAAAACTCCAAAATTTTCACCGGACTAAAAACTTATCATCACCGTTGTTTACTCCAAAAAACACAAAAAATGAACTTTAAACAATATCAAATTTTTGTTTCAATAAATCAAAAATATCTACACATATTACGTCAACAAAAAACACACCCAGGCATATAAGAATAGATAAATAAATAAAATTTTTAAAAATAAAAATGAAATAAAATGAAATGTTATGACATAACCAAAACGGTATGTAACTGTACTTAGGTGGTGCCCACATGTACGCAAGGGTAATTGACGTCGCTTTTTAAAAGAATTTTTAGATTGCACACAAACTCAAAAGGACCAATGAAATTTATTAATGAAACTCTTGTATTTCCTGTACATCCTGACAATCTAAGTACGTCCGTTAATTAAAATCAGGAATAGGTATCACGTTTTCTATGAATTAGTAAATCCTCACCCCAATAAAAATTTCTATTGAAATTTAAAGACTCGACAAAGTTCATATGTCTTTCACTGTGAACCATGGCAGGTCGAATTCTTTCTTCTGTATCTTCACAGTAACCTTCGTGAGATATAGGGAGAGGTTAAGGTAAGGGCAGAGAGGAAGGTTTCCTTAGTGACCGGGATAACCACAAACACCGCTAGTACGTACAAAAATACCAAAATAATTAACACACACATACATAGGGTTTGATTTCATCGATTTAAACATTGTACCTTTGAATGTAATGGTATACATTTTATCTATCGGTTGCCCTTAAACGACATACCGATTCTTTGAGTTTGTCCCCGAGACATAGTTGGATCTCCCCACTCTACCCCTCCCTCTACCCTCCGTCCAAGTTTTCCCTCCCCTATATACATATGGATACCGACTAAGTCCAACTCCAAACTGTCTTTTGTTGTTTTAAGATATTTCGTTAATAGGAAATTATTTTTTTTTTAAAAAAAATTATCGATTTAAACTGTACAAAAATGAACGAGACAAGTGAGTTGTAACTCTAAAAAAAAAAGGTACTACTAACTACTTCGAGATTCAGTAAGTAAAAATGATAACATACCATTGAGTAATATCTCGTTAAGGAGTCACATAAATAGGTAAGAGAAAAACTACTCATAAATCCAAAGGGTGAAAGGGGTATGTTTCTTAAGTCGTCAAAGGGACATTCAACCATATTACCGTCTTAGAAAGACCGTAAAGAAGATCTAGATAGCTCCACGTTCTCAGCCTCCCAATTTTCTTTGGAATCACGTAAGAGTCATATTTTCCAGTGGATTACAGGGTCTGCTAAAGGGTCTGACGGGACGACCCCAAGAGAAACGACTTCTCGTTCGATTTGTAGAAGAACTCTTCATGTTCTCCATTCTTTGACCGAAGAGATCAAAAGACAGAATTTCCCTTCTGTGTAACGGGTTGTTACAAAAAGGACCGAAGTCCCTGAGGACTGACATATTACACCTCAAGGATCTGAACAGTTGTAAGGACTCTGTATTAAATTCTTCTGTAATAAATCAATCCTCTACCGGGATAGCGACCTAAAATATCAGGTATATCCAATGTTTCAGAAGAGAACCAATAAACTAAGTCACTGCTACCACATGAGGACTTGACACCTGGACTTACTTAAGGTCCGCGAACAATTGTCTAAGGATGATGACTCGGGACGGGGAGTTTTACCTGTAACACCCAAAAAAACCATTACCAATATTTACCTCATATATAAATACTTCAAAATTTCTTTCATACCTTTGTATATTTTTATGGAGTATTTGATCACATAAGGAAAATAGTCACATAAGAAAAATAGGTCTCTCTATACGTGACAAAAATGTAAAACGACAGATAGGTACATCTAACAAAAGAAAAGAAAAAGGTAACCTTCTCACCGGTCACTCTCCGAGATAAAAGAAATACGAGACCTTTCCTTTGGAACCCGTGCACATAAAGGACGACTTTCTGTCATCCGAGGACCTTCGTCTCTTCGGGAGATCAAACAACACCGCAGACGACACAGATCGGTCACGTTTCACCCGGACTTACGAACACAAACAACTGACTCCTTACCCATTTATTAAGTTACAACACAAAGGAACTGAGACTCGAGGTGCCAACGGAGGATACGTACCGACATCGGTGTCTCTGCCCGGGACAGACTGAAGGTCCAAACTTACTACTTGTCAACTCGACACCAAACTTACTACCCGCTTAGTCACCCGCTCACTCGCCGCTCTCAAAGGACCTAAGACCGAGTGTCCGACAAACTCCCGTCAGCAAGATGTGGAGGGTATCATACGTCCCCGAAGAGACACGAACAACTTATCAGTACCCGTCTTTACGAATACAGAGTAGGAAGTCTAAAAAGAGACATATTTAAAAATTTAAAAATTAATTAAAAATTTGATGAACAAATAAACCGACGTAATCCAGAATCAACTCCGTCCGTCCTAGAGACTAGAATCACCGTCGCACGTCCTTGAAATCGACGTCTCACACTCTAGATCAAGGGACTGATCCCTAACTTGGGTCCGGGGGACGTAACCCTCACACCTCAGAATCGGTGACCTGATGGTCCCTTCAACCTTAAAAAAAAATTTCGTAATATACTGTATATGATAAAACTTTGGACGAAAAAAAAGTAAATTGACATATAATACCTTTTAAAAGGGTGTAGTTATTTATGCTGACATGTGGTTCACAACCGTTTGAATAAGACATTCCCCGGTCTACTATCGATAAAGACCGAAAGACCCGGAACACCAGAGGTACCCTTGACGAGTCGAGACGGTCGTACCACGTTTTCGGCGGTGTCTCTTACACATTTGCTCACCCGGACCGACACAAGGTCGGAGAGTGAGACACCTAAAGGATAGTAAAAGTACACGGCATCCTATAATTAGAGGACACAAAAAGAGTCGGTAAATTCTCACATTTAGGTAAGGATCGAGCACCCAGTATGGACCGGGGACCGTCACCCGGTCCAAACCGACCACGGCACACTGATAAGACACTAAATAGTCACCGGGAAATACAAGAAAGACGAAAAAACGAAGGTACTTGTCGAAAGGGATACGCAGAGATGTATAAACAAGCTAAATAAGTAAATTGTGCACAATTAAATCTTGGACGGTACACAGATTTCGGACAGATCCGGGACACCGATGTCGTCGCCAGTCCCGTCCGCTACAGTCACGACGGGAACACCTCGAATGAGAGAAACCTTCACGTACAAAGGTCCGACCACCCCCCTAGGTCCTCTCCACTCCCTCCGATTGAACGTTCTCGTTTCGGGAGCTCGTCCTTTCTCCCGACTGTAGCCCCGTGGTCCCCTTCTCCACCGCAAGGCATCCTAGTCCGAGTCGCGAGAGTAAAATTATCCGACCTTCCGACTGAGACTTTACGACGTCTAAATCCATCCGATCTGAGACGCCTCTCCAACCCATCATTAGAAGATTGGCACGGACAGAAGAGTCACTTTTTATCCGTTCCTTTATAGCAGATCCTTATTCCCCCTCTCTCCGACAGTCTCTAAATTCCTCGCTCCTCAACTACATTTACCACAAGAACCTCTCACCTTCTACCTTAGTGGTCCTCTTTGGATCCCCTAAACATTCTTTACATTCTCGGGTGAACTCAAAACACAACTATCACTCCGGGGAGTCCTGACAACGCACGAGAAGGGTCGGTACAAGACGGTCAGACCAGGACCTGACCCCTTCCCCCTCCCAACGTACATTGGTCCTACATTTCGGGTCCTACCCGAAACGACCCCATTTCCTCAACTCCCATACACATTTCCCGCACTCAGACTTGATACCTCTTCCCGTGCCGTTGGGTGAGGTCACAAGAATGGACCTCTTAGGGAACCTGTCTCCTCGGACCACCCGACGTCAGGTACCCTAACACTTCTCAGTCTGTGCTGGCTTCGTTGAATCATCCGTCCGCGACTTGACACCCTAGATCCGAAGAGTCCTCTCTCTACACTCCTACCACCACCCGTCACTACTTCGCCCTCTCATTTGTACGCCAATCGGGACGTACACTTTGAGGTTCAACGGTTGAAAGTTTCTACACTTGCACGCAAGGTAGTCGTAGTCCATACTCACTTTAACGTCGAGCGGAAGACAGAAGGGAAAACACAAAAGTGGTAAAGAATAGAGAAAAAACATTTAACAGGTAGAGAGAAAAATTTCCACAAACCCACTCCGGTCATGGGACCCTCTCAAAAACTGGTCCACGGGGAGAGTCTCCGGTCTCGTGCAAACCAAGATAGAGGTCCTATATCCGAGTGTGACTTGGGGACCATGTCCCCGTAAACGGAAACCCTAGAATCTTACGTCGTGTATCATTCTTCGGTTCAGTCCTTCCTACCAGACCCGGACAGGGGCTCCTCTGGCAGTCAAACTTCTGCGTCCGAGAGTGTCTCAGGGGGGCGGGTCTTCCCGGGTATCGGTCCGGCGAGGGATGGAGAACCCCAGCAATGTATGGTTTCGTCCGGGACCAAAGGTGAGTAGACACCGAAAGACTTCCAAGTGGGAGTGAATGGACAACGACCTTTCCAGTCGACCACAGTGAACATACCTCCCGTCAAACCTCTATTAGTAGATTTAACGTTCACGATTATTATGAGCGACGGAATCGTGAAGGTGAGGGCCCTGAACTAGGACACTTGTGTGAACAGGAACACGTTGCACAAGTTCCAACAAGTACCGTCGTCGCAAACACCTTCGTTTTCGAACTTTTATTAGCTTTACGCGACGTCCTCTACTACGGGACAGACAGATCTATTGACTCCGGTACTCGGAGTACGTTTTCTCACTCCCACAGATCTACACGATTATATTCCACTAGAGGATCTATAAAACAATTTACTTATTCCAATTCGTTTCTCGCGTCCTAGACACACGGTGATAAACACGTTCTACCCATTTTTGTCTTTCTTTATACACGTAATAGCCGAACATACAAGTTTCTTACAGACATCTTCCTATACACTCTGGCTACTACTGTCACTAAGACACCTCCTATCACCCCAGTGGTCTCCAGTTCCCACTCTTTTTGAAGTGGTAGAGGGTAGAACGTGGAACCTTTGAAGTTTGGGACAACTCCCACGTCCCCGTAGCGACGGGTCGACGTCCTCGTGTGGAATGGACGTCAGGAAGTCCTCCCCACGGGTACCCCACTGAAACACCCACGTAATAGATCATATCATTTTTGGTTTGTTATTTTTTTTTTCGAGTCGGTCCTCTTAACCAATAATAGTAATTTTTTTTTTAGTAAACAAACTTTTGAAAAAACATACAAATAATAAAATAAATAAAACCCCAGAATAATTAATTAATCAAATCAAACCCACGAGGCCCGAGAGAGGTCAACACCGCTCACCCCCGATGACGAACGACACCACACGTCCGAAGACTAGCACCACCGAAGAGAACAAAACCTCGTACCCGAGAGCCGCTCGAGAAGCCATTAGAAGGTCCTGGTCCCTGACTTGGACACACGGGACGTAGTCGTCCACCTAAGAATTGGTGACCTGGTGATCCCTTCAGGGACGTCCAAACAAAAAATTTATCTCTACCTCAAGTCACCGGTACCAAGAAAACTAACAGGTAGGATTTAACAAGTTTTAACCAAAAGGAGAGACTAAGGGTAATCCGCAGGAGGACGTTTTGCCGGCTTGATGCAATTCGAACCGTGGGACCGTGGAAAAATGACAGGGACCCTCGTCAATTGGGCTCTGACCCTCAGTTCTCAGGTCCGAGGTCTCCTTAGCGGACGACGAAGGAGAGGTTCACCACCCCTCTCACCGAGCTCGTCTCTACCCCACGGAGTACAAGGGCTCGGACCCTCCTGACGAGTCGACAGACTACTGGTCCCGTGTGGGGACACACTGAGGTCACTCGGGCTCCCTCAGTACCTGTGTCTACCAGGTCGGCCCCACCCCTGGCTCCTCCGTCGGTCGGTCTCACGGCGGTCGTCGGGGGAAACGCAAGACTCCATTCACGTGTTCTGCAGGACTATAGAAAAAACCTAACAGACAAAAAACTATGACTGGGACCGGTGTCCTACATCTTCAATGGTACCACGGAAATGTGTTTCCGGTTCACTTAAATGTCTAGAAGATCGTCCCTTTCAGTCGCCTAGGAATTCCCGGGCCCCTTTTCGGATTTCAGTACGTGTGAACTAAACCCCGTACTACATCGACTTTACTAAATTTTATGGCGAAGTTATCTGGATTCGGTTCCGGTAAATACTGGATGAAACAAATCAGAAACGAGTGTTTCGTCATGGGAGTGTCAATATCAGAATTCCTTAGTTCTTGGAGACGTTCGAAAGAAATTTAGCGACTGAATCTAAAGAAGAGTAACCAAAACTCATTGGACGCAAACATCGGTTGCTCCACTAGGTAAGTAAACAACACTATGACAACATGGTGGCTCCCCTGACACACCTTACACACGAGTGCCATAACGACACCGGACAACCTAAGACGAATAATGAGTGGGAAACAAGACTCGAGACTAAAATTTTCGCACGGTGGGGAAACGAAATATGAATAAAAAGACATATTATGGAACATTAAAGCATAGAAAGGAAGACTGAAAAGTATGTTTACAGGGAGGGAATCCGAAAGAAAAAGGTAGTTTTAATAGTCAATGAAAAATTGGGAGGGTGACACTTATGTCGCCATCTAAGATGGGGTGGTAGAATAAAAATAGCCGGAAGTCGAAATTTGGAAATCAGGAAGTCAGAGTTTATCCTCTGTGGACTTTGCCTAGCAATTTTTTTACATTTTTACACATCAAAATTAAAAAAAAATTAACTTCGAAACTAGTAAAAGGGTGTAACACATAATTTGTTTTTTTTTCGTTTACTTGAGATCGTTACGGGTCAGAGGACTAACGAATAAAAGAGGTACTTGTTTTACAGAAGTATTCCGAACAGAGGGGAAAGTGCGTCCTCATCTTCTAATGACTCCGTCGACAGTCGGACCACGCCCGGGTCCGGACCCCCGGTAGTCCGCTGGGTCGCTCGGCCGTCTCCCGTCGTTCCTGATTGGTCTCTCCGGACGGACCGGTACGACCTGCCGAAGGGGTCCCGGGACCACACCCAGTCCGACCGGGACGACCCCTTCCCGTCGGGACCGGGTGTGTGGGACTAGACACAGGGTCGGCTCCTCCTAGCGGACGTCGAGCCGGCGCTAGCCGACATGGTACCCGGGGTCCTCGGGTTCGTGTCACTGGGTAAGTTCTCGGTCTAGGCCCTTGTCTTCCTCTTCTTCTTCGATCTCTTCTCCGACTTGGCTCCCGCACGGCACAGGCTCCCGGACCGTCTCCCGTCGGGACGTCGGCCCGGGGTCGGGGACTGGGGCCCGAACACCAGTCCGGGGGAGGGGCAACACTGAAGAGTGACAAGGTCTCAAGAGGAACCGAAACAGTGTGTCCCTCTAAAAAGGTACCGACAACCGACACCCCTTCGGGACCCCAAACAATCGGACTGTCCGAACGACCTGTACGATAGGTCCGTCGGTCCCGACCTGTCCCCGGAACACAACGACTCCGGCGGACGGAGGGACGTCATAGCCAAACGTTCTTAGTGCTAACTCCACACTTACACCCAAGCGTAGTACCGTGTCTCTTCTTGACACAAACGGTTCAGAATTTGGTTGGTCTCTCAACAAGGGGAGGGGGACGGGGTGGAAGACAAAGTTCTGTAGTACGCTTTAAGGAACCTTTCCTCTTATTTCTTTGAATACATAAATACGTTTATCTACTTTACAAATGTAGTAAGGTCATTAGAGCAACTAAAGGTAGAAAGGGACAGGAGCGACACTATGAAATTTTAATAAACCGTATATCTCGGCTTTCGAAAACATAAAACGAAAGAACCGGACACATTAAGACCGACTTTTATTAATCTTTGAGACCAACAGAAGAACGTAGGAAAAAAAAAAAAAAAATTTAGTCCTTTATACTGTGGTGGGAATACCGTCTTTCACTTCTCCTTGATTTTTCGGAGAACTACTTTCACTTTCTCCTCTCACTTTTTCAACCGAATTTCGAGTTGTAAGTCTTTTGTCTAGTACCGTAGACCAGGGTGGTGAAGTACCGTTTATCTACCCCTTTGTCACCTTTGTCACAGTCTGAATTAAAACCCCCCGAGGTTTTAGTGACGTCTACCACTAACGTTGGTACTTTAATTTTCTACGAATGAGGAACCTTTCAATACTGGTTGGATCTATCGGATAAGTTTTCATCTCAGTAATGAAACGGTTTTTTCCAGGTAGATTAGTTCCGATACCAAAAAGGTCACTAGTACATACCTACACTCTCGACCTGATACTTCTTTCGACTCGTGTCTTCTTAACTACGAAAACCTGACACCACAACCTCTTCTGAGAACTCTCAGGGAACCTGACGTTTCTCTAGATTGGTCAGGTAAGATTTCCTCTAGTTAGGACCCACAAGAAACCTTTCTAACTACGACTCCGATTTTGAGGTCATGAAACCGGTGGAGTACACTTCTCAACTGAGTAACCTTTTCTGAGACTACGACCCTCCCTAATCCCCGTCCTCCTCTTCCCCTTCTGTCTCCTACTCTACCGACCTACCGTAGTGACTGAGCTACCTATACTCAGACTCACTTGAGACCTTCAACCACTACCTGTCCCTCCGGACCGTACGACGCTAAGTACCCCAACGTTTCTCCGCCTGTGTTTACTCGCTGACTTGACTTGACTCGACTTCCCGACAGTTCAGACAAACTTTTTAGAACATCAGTACACTATTCGCTGCTACTGACAACAAATTACTAAACTAAAAATGGTTTCTCCTTTTCTCCCGGACGACCCATCGAGTGTACCATTTCTCAGGTGGACGTTACACCCTCTGGACTCAAGTTAGGGACCCAACCCTTCTAGGGGACCTCCTCCCGTACCGTTGGGTGAGGTCATAAGAACAAACCTCTTAGGGTGACTGTCTCCTCGGACCGCCCGATGTCAGGCACTTCAGTGTTCTCAACCTGTGTTGACTCGCTGAAAGTGAAAGTTTCTCCCTTTCTGATCTTTGCAGACCGGAGACATGAACTGGCCACCCAGGAGACACCTGGTGTAAGTGAAGGCACGACATTAGTCGTCTGGGCGGTGAAGTGTGGCATTTCTCCCTGTAGCACCCTTTACATAACGACGAAGCCGTTAAACCAAATGTCGTTTTCACAGCTCTACCTTAATCTCACCCCAGACACCAAAGCACCGAGAAGTAGGAGACACAACAACTGGTCGTGTACAAAGGTCTTCAATGAATTACAAAGACACGAGAAACAAAAACGTTTCTCACAAAGCGTCGGTATCGCCTCGTAAAGAGTTTTGTACGAGATACTTTATATACTGGGTTCCTTTTCTCAGGTTCCCGACTCACTAAAACCTTTGAGACCCAATTTATGTCAAGTCGTGAAGAAAAATTTCCTTACGATCTTGGAAGGTATACTATCCATGTAACACTAAGAGATTCCTCATCTATGACATCGGATACTACTTTGTAGACAAAAAAGGGGAGAGTGGAACGGAGACTTACATAAACACGGGGTAGGTTTACTCTGACTTTCTCTGTCATTTCGAATCACCACCGACACTCGTCTCATGAAATTTTGCAGTGGACTACGAGTCAATAAGCATAAATAACTCGATCAGGAGTAAACAAAAGATCCGAGATTCGGTCAGGACACCGAAGTGAGCGAACTACTGCTAAGACTCGCTCGACACAGTGGCTCAGAGTGAGATATGTCGTGCAGAACACCCGCGACGACGGGATGGGAGTAGTGTTCCCTGTTAATTAACGAGACGAACGACCACCGTTTCTTGATACGCGACTCTCCTGTCTGATCGTAAAGGGTTTTATATGAGGACCCTCGTGACCAGGGACCTCTACAAAGTACCGATGTATTCAAATCCCCTCCTGTACGACATGCCCGAAAGGTCCACTGTGGTGCCCATTTCTCAGACGGAGGGTTATGTCCTCCGGATTCTCTGAGACAAGCTAGGGACCCAGTCTTTCTAGGGACCCTCCTCCCGTACCGTTGGGTGAGGTCATAAGAACGGACTTTTTAGGATACCCGTTTTCTCGGACCTCACGACGTCAAGTACCCCAGTGTTTCTCAATCTGTACTGACTCACTGACTCGTACGTTCAAGTGAAGATTCGAAACTCTACACACAGGTATCAAAAGGAAATTCCTTTCATAGCAGTCGTTGTATATTATGTATTTTTGGATGCGTCACACACACAGAGAATTCACATACAACGGTAAAGGAATGAAACAACACAAGCTGAGAAACTCTGGGGTCCCGACGTCGTGAGGTCCGAAGGGACAGGAAGTGGTAGAGAGCCTCAAACGAGTTTGAGTGCAGGTAACTCAGCCACTACGGGAGGTTGGTAGAGTAGGAGGAAGAGTATCGGCGGAAGAGGAGGACGGGAGTTAGAAAGGGTCGTAGTCCCAGAAAAGGTCACTTACCCAAGAAGTGTAGTCCACCGGTTTCATAACCTCGAAGTCGAAGTCGTAGTCAGGAAGGTTACTTATAAGTCCCAATCTATCACCTCATGTCAAATAATGTAATCACCCGGGTTCCGTCTCAGAGGAGAATCGGTTCCTGGGACTGGTCAAAAACACTTTTGGAATATATGGGATTCACATGTACAAGTTTGGGAGGAGGGGTTGAAGAGACTTTGATCAGACTTGTTTCCTTTTCTTTCTATGTTATTTTCAATTGAGCACTAAGCATACGGAATTCGGATCCATCAATTGTCACCTGTTAATAGTTATCCGGACACCAGTATTGGGTTATTCGTATCATCTTAAATACTAAGATAAACCAATGTGTCTATTAGTCACATAAGAAAATCCACTACCTCTCAGATCCAAGCTCGGGACCCCGAGAAGGTACCCTCCCCCGCCCTGCCCAGACCAAAAGGTCAACCATAAAGCAAAGGTATTTATGACCCGTGTATCGAGTTTCAGGTGTCAGGCCGGGTTCTACCTCAGGACGAAAGTTCTACCTCGGACAAGACAGACAAAGGAGGAAGTAATGCTTGAGGGTCCGGTAAAACTATACACTGAACCCAACTCGGAAACCGAAGTCCTCAGACCTCGGGGACGAGGAACTCCTTCGTTGCCCAGACACCCGACCCATTGGCCCGACACCGTTGTCCCGTTGGATTTTGGGTGAAGGGAATGGTTCGCACACCAATTAGAGGAAAGGGATCTGAAACAAGGGAACGAACAGAGAAGACTGAAGTTAGAGAGAAAGAAAAAAACCGATGTGACCCAGAAAGTAAGTCACGTACCCTTACACCCTAGAAGAGTCTGGTCCCTGGCTTGGCAACAGGGGACGTAACCTTCCACCTAAGAATTTGTGAACTGGTGGTTTCTTCAGGGGAGTTAGGGAAAGAACTGGGAAGACTGGAGTCAGGACTTGTGATTCGTTGGCCAGTCTACTGACTCCAACAATACTGATGTTAACGACGCAACTATTGTTTTACCTATTGCAGTAATTGTATGTTTGAGAGGTCGACACAGAGGGGGCCAGTTCTACTCGAGTGTCCGGGGGATCGGTACCCGGTGGACCAATCTCTTACATTTGGTCTTTGTAGGACTCGGAACTCCGACGTCAACTCTTTGTAGCTTTCTTTACTGATTAGGATCGGAGAAACAAGAAGGGGAAACTTTTATCGGGATTGCCGTCTCGGGCGCACCCTCACCCAGACTCCGAACTGAAGGTGGGGGAACGAACCGACGACACGTTTATTTTGAGAACGACGACGACGATTCAACGCAGTCAGCACAGGTTGAGACACGCTGGGGTATCTACCTTCGGGTGGTCTAAGGGGGTAGGGACCCTAAGAGGTCCGTTCTTGTGACCTCACCCAACGGTAAAGGAAGAGGTTAAGTACTTTCACTTTTCACTTTCCCTTCAGCGAGTCAGCACAGGCTGACAAGCGCTGGGGTACCTGACGTCGGATGGTCGGAGGAGGCAGGTACCTTAAAGGGTCCGTTCTCATGACCTCACCCTACGGTAACGGAAGAGGTTTCGAGAATGAAGCGTCGTTTGAGGGTGGCGGGGTCTCAAGTCGAAAGACACGGAGCGTGTGGTCGGAAACGAGTCAATTGGTTCGGAATGTTGAGAGGACGGACATTGACCGGGTCGAGTGTCCAGACAGACGGACACTTGTCGGTCCATCCTCGACTTCGGCTCGCCTGACAACTCCCGACCCCGGGGTCTCTCCCCCGAAGACGGACCCCTCCTCCGAAGGAACGTTCCTTCTTTTATCGGACGAACGAACATAGTTATATTGGAAGTGACGAACCCCCCGAAGGGACCCTCGAGACGACCATTTCTTAGACCGACGTCATGTCCTTTGGGGTCGAGTTTAGGACCCAACCCTTCTAGAGGACCTCTTCCCTATCCGATGGATGAGGTCATAAGAACCCGAAAGGACCACCGAGTCGACCATTCCTTAGGTGGACGTTACGTCCTCTGGACCCAAACTAGGGACCCAGTCCTACTATGGGACCTCTTCCCTTATCGATGGGTGAGGTCATAAGACCGGACCTCTTTAGATACCTGTCTCCTAGGACCGTCCGATTCTCGACGTTTCTCAGCTTGTGTTAACTCACTGAAGGTGATAGTAATTAACCCTCAGTAAAAAGAGAAAAAGAACCCCTCTAGTCTAGTCGACAGGAGTCGGAACCGACTCGTAACTTTAGTGGGTCCCCGAAAGCTTTGGGACCACGGACGTGGGTGGGCGTCCGGACGGTTGAAGGGCTCAACCCCCACGCCAGACTGAAACCCTAAGAGTCTTCGAGGTCCACTGAACGTCCGTCCCAACTCTGGGCACGGGATCTGAAATTATATTCCAAGTCACGTCAATAGGGTCCTGCGTCTTCGACGAGTCGAACAGTGTGTCCCAACCTCGTCTACCGACATCCGACAGAACTCGCCGAACACGGGGACAGGGACTACCGGGACCTCCGACAGGACGACGTGACCTTGTTTACCGGTTCAAGTGTACCACCGCAAAGGAAAGAAAATAAAAAACCCCGACACGACCCAGAGGCTACTCCACGTGTCTGAAGAGAACAACTCCGTTCCCCCGAATCGACTGAGCCTCGTATTTAGAATTCAGGGACTGGTCCCTAGTTTGTCGCTAGTTTGACCTGGTGGTCCCTTAATAAATTCTTAATTTTAAGTTGGTCCATGACAAGACCTTCTTGGGTGGGATTCGTGGACACACGAATGCGCCTCCCTTCCCAAATATGTGCCTCTGGCGAGGATCCAGGAGAGGGGTCTGAGTAACGTGGGGAGAAGCAGGAGGAGTGAAGCGTCACTTCTGTGACTGGGCACCCTAGGAACTCCTCGGCCCGACCGCTACGGTGGTCCGTACGCGACGCGAGACAGAGGAACCTTACAAGAGTGGAGAGAGGGTGCGAGGGACTTGGGGTTTGGGCGAGTGGGGTAGGACGGTTCGAGCCTTCCAAAGAGTCCCTCCGGAGGAGGACGGACCCACCAAAAGCTAGTGCGTTACCTAAATAAAAGGCTACTGTAAGGCTACATGCAACCACTATTACATGTTGCTACGCAAAACGACAAATGAGCAAACGTCAGATACGGTAATCCGACACTCGGAGTACTTCTTGTCGGGTGCAGAAGAAGCGATTGACAACGTGGAGTCTAAGATCGTGTCAGGGAGTAGGTGAACATAAATTATATAAAAATAACTTAACTACGGACTTAGTTCTCCCAAGTCGATGTAAAATAGAAGTTACATACCACATCACCTGCTTACTCGGTGATCCACCGCGGTTCTGGAGTCCTCTTTTTCCAGACGAGACCCTTTTGTGGTCTTGATTTTCTGTTAAGATCACACACACACACACACACACACACACACACACACACACACCACACAACAGCCTGACCCCCTTAAATACTCCATTGTCTAGTTAATTATAGGGGAGCAAACCCCAACTAAGGGATAAGGGTGCTAGGATCAAACTTTTCAATCACGAAAAATTTCTCCCCTGATCTCTTCTTTGCCCCGAAGGGACCACCGAGTCGACCATTTCTTAGGCGGACGTTGCGTCCTCCGGGGACAAGTAAAGGACCCGGCCCTTCTAGGGGACCTCTTCCCTATCCGATTGGTGAGGTCATAAGAAGGGACCTTTTAGAGGTACCTGTCGCCTCACACCGCCCGACATCAGGTGCCCCAGTGTTTCTCACCCTGTGTTGATTCGCTGATTCGCGTTGTGTCGTGTCTCTTCTTTGTTGAAATTTTCGAGAGTAGACTTCTTATTTAGGGTAGGTATAAGGGGTCATCCAAACAGGGGATGGTACTCGACTTACGGAAGTTACTGCCCGTCAAGTAATGAAGTGGGCCTCTACTGCAAAGAGGTAACCGGTGCACGACTACCCACCTGACGGGGGATTCGGGGGTAAAGTCGGACAGAAGGGAGGAGAAACGAAGACAGTGGATTTTTGACCCTCATACATACAATCGGAGAGTCAACACAGGTTGAGAAACACTAGGATACCTGACATCGAGAGGTCCGAGGAGACAGGTACCTTAAGAAATCCGTTCTTATGACCTCACCCATCGGTAAAGGAAGAGGTCCCCTATGAGGGGTGGGTCCCTGACTTGGACCCAGAGTGTGTGACGTCCGTCTAAGAAATGGTAGACTCGGTGGTTTTTCGGTCGGGAATTAAAAATCCTTCAGTCGCTAAACGAAAGAGAAAAGGTCCGATTTGTGCGGAGTAAAGAAAGTCGCAGAAACGAGAACAAGTGGTATAGAGTGTCTCCTGAAATAAAAAACTTGTTCTGTATTAAACAAGAGTCTCGTGGGGACGTGTCGACGTACTCGGAGCCCGTCCCTACGACCGAAGTCCCTCGTGGAGTTTGCAGAACCCAGTGAGACCCGGGAGAGACGTCAGAGGTCGGAAGATGAGGGAACGGACCGTCCTAAATCAACGATGACGACCTCCACACACACTCGCACCAAAAGGAGTTTTCGTATCGGACCTACCGAAGGTACGTCCATCAAATAAAATCCTTCACTGGATTCCCTTGTCCTTGTGTCTCTACCCCCAGTCCCTTCCGCACTCTCGGTAATCTTCGAACGTAATAAGTCGACCAGTGTGCCCCACCCCCCCGTTCACTCCCACGGGACGTGACAGGTGCCCTCCGGGTCCTCTCCCGTTAAAGAAATGGTCGAGAGTAAGGAGGACCCGTTCCCGACAGGGTCCCTCAGAAGTAAATGAGCACGGAGGTCCAAACGTGTTCCCGATCTTCCCGGCTCAAACACCCGGGAGGTCCTTCCGACCCCTCTTCGGACCTCCGTCTTCTCCACGTTTTTTCAGTCCCGACGTTGGTCGCGACTTGTCTTCGACTCGGGCCCCCATCTCGGGAGTCCTGTCCCCTGAGTGAACACGACGGCGAAAAAGCTTCGGGTCAAAACACACACACACACGCACGTGTGTGTGCGTATGAACATACCCCCCCCCTCCACACCCACGATCTACTGGAAAGACCTTATTCACTTCGACTAGAACGGTTCCACCCCCGTCGACGTCAGGTCGGGACGGTCGAGAGTCTGCAACCCTTTCCACAAGGACATTCTCGGAAAGAGGAAAGAACTCGGGGCGGACCGTGCCAAGACTTATAAGAGGTAGCATACGGACGTTGGTAGTAATCCGTCGGTCAGGGTTCTCACAACAGACCATTCTTTAGAGGGTCGCCTCCACAAGACGACCGAGTTCCCGGTGAAAGGGTAGTAAAGACGGCTTGCCCGAAGGTCGGAGGGAGACGAAGTAGGGATGGGTGAAGTAAAAAAGGGGGATTGAGTCACCAAGGGGAGAGTCGGAGGGGGCTACGGATCTCGAGTCAAAAAACCCCTGTCTCTTTTCCCGGTTTCATCCACCAATTTATCAAGTAGGGCGATCCCTTACCATTCATCTACCGGTATATACCCTCTGGGACATTCACTTACTAGTGAGTTCTTCGTCCGAACGAATCGTTGGTTTGGTTCGTCCGAACAAATCGTTGTTTTGTGCGTTGTCTTCGCACTTTGTCCGTGGTTTCGTTGTTTTGTTACCATTTTACTCTGGGAGCAGGACGGGTCGCTCTAGTCCTTCGGGTCCTAAGGATGCTGTTCGAGGAGACGCCTGTGTTTTTTCTTTTATGTTCCTTTGCACGTAACATGACTTCACTTTCAGTGAGTCAGCACAGGTCGAGAATCACTGGGGTGTCTGATATGCCAGGTACCTGAAGAGGTCCGGTCTTATGACGTCACCCATCGGAAAGGGAAGAGGTCCCCTAGAAGGGTTGGGTCCCTAGTTTGGATCCAGAGGGTGTAACGTCCGTCTAAGAAATGGTCGACTCGGTGTTCCCTTAGGGTTCTTATGGTCTCACTCATCGGATAAGGAAGAGGTCGCCTAGAAGGGCTGGGTCCTTAACTTGGTCCCAGAGGACGTGACGTCCACCTAAGAAATGGTCGACTCGAGGCTACCTCCGGACTTTACTAAACTCCAGAATCATATACAATTACGGAAAGTCGAGTAAAGGCAACGTAGTGCTGTCAGGGTAAAACTGGGACACCCCTGTTCTTTTGAGGGGGTAGGCTGTACCTCCTCCTTGACTACTACCTTCACACTACAGATGTGTCCTTACTCCGCCTTCCACCAGAAGAAGAACGAGGGTTAAAGGGAGACTAATATTTTGACGTCGGGTCCTGACGGGACCACCAGGTCGCCAATTCTTAGACGGAAGGTCACGTCCCCTGTACCCAAGGTAGGTCCCTGCGTCCAAACGAGAGGGTAGTTCTTTGATTCTGAGGTGTACGGATCCCCACCGATTCGGGAGTACGGTGTTGATGACTCGGACACTCGATGTTGATCTCTTCGGGCACTCGGCGTCTTTCTCGGTCCCGTCGGTTGTTTATTTTTAGTTTCGACATCGTGTGCTGCAAGAGCCCCGTCTTGAGAACGGACGGCCGAAGAGGATATGATTATTTGAGAAAGGAATGGACAGTGAGGCGGGAGTGACTTCAGAAGGACATGGTTCTACCTTCTTGGACACAAGATCGGGGGTCTACACAAGGTGGTCAAAGTTATCTCCCCTCCAACGTTTCTCTGGAGAATGATGAATCTTGTACCAGTATTCTGGTTGTCGTAGTTGTAATCTTTGCGTCCCAAAGTCCGGTGTGGGGTCTGGAGGACTTTGTTCAGACGCACACTTGTTCAAGCGATCCCCTAAGCACAGGTGTCCTTTCAACGTTCTCGCCTCCTAGTTTCACCAAAGATTTGGACCAACAGCAGTCTTCGTAAACCCGTGAAACTATTTTCGTGTACAAAGACTCGTAGCCACTAGGATTTTAGTCAGTAAAAACGATTCGAGGGAAACACTAAGGTTGTGTCCGTCAAACACCCTAGTGTAGGCCCTTAGTGGTCTTGTCCGTAGAAAACCCAGAAAAGGTGAAGGTCCTAAGACAAAAACGGTGAGTGACTGAATAGTGTCTAAACTTACAGTGAGAAAGCCCACAATGTTTAATTACCCCGGATTCCAAAAACCAAACACACATATACAAAAGTTGTCCGGACCAAAGATTAAAGACTTATAAGACCAGTCCTTGAACAAAAAGAAGGTTGTAGATTATCTCCAGGGAAGTATCCATGAAACGGTCCGGACGTTCGAAGGGGACCCCTGTGAGGTCACCACGGACCCTACCGTAAAACGGGGTCGAGGGGTCCGCAATCCCCGACCTACGACACAGACTCTACGGTTCAGGACTGACGGACCACTACGACAACTCTCTACCTCGGACCTCGCCGATGCCTCTTTTCAGTCTCACAGACAAACGTAAACCCGAGCAGAGCTTACGGGGCTCAGCCAGGACAGGTGGGTGTAGTGCGGGAACGTTCGGACTCGCCGGAAACTGTCCGTCGACGTCAGGGAGAGGGACCCGCGGGACCACCCCCGTAGACCCACCGTGGGGGTCACCTCTCCCTGACCACGATCGACCGACGGGGGTCCCGCGTCTCCTCCTCTTCCGACTTCTGGAGCCCCATGGGGTCGGTCCGACTCTACGATGTTCCACCGTCCTTTGCGGTTTGGGTTTCCTTCTAAAGGAAGTTTCCAGGAGGACCTTGAGCCCGAGAGTAAACTTCGGGCTTATAGAGTAGGGTAATGGAAAGGAAAGACTCGGTAAGTACCAAAAGACGGAGAGACCCCGTCCGTCTCGATTGGGAAACCTTGTCTTTCCTCTCTTCCATCCTTAAAAAAAAAAAGGATTCCCGTCTCCGACCGAGGGGGGGTTTTGAACGGTAAACAAGTCGACTCGTGTGACCCCCCACCCCATGGGGCTCTCCCCTCACCCACCGACAATTACCCCTCGACCGGAAAATCGGACCCCACTCACTCCCAACCCCAGAGCCCAAACAAAGAGGGTCCGGTCGTAGAAGTCTCTCACGAGACGGGTGGGGCGGGAGGGTCTCCGACCTCCTTTCCCACCGTTCCCGATATACAGACGGTCAACCGTCGGACTTAGTCCCCTGTGGAGGGGTTCGGACTTCCCCTCACCTTTCTCCTCCCTCCCCTCCTCCCTACCGGTCCGTTGGGGGTTGGGATCGGACTACGGAGGGAGTAGTGACAGTGGGGACCAAGAGTCGGACGCAGAGGGACTTCTCCCTTTTTTTAATTAGGGTGGTCGCACCGTACACCCTACCTGAAAGTCAAAGGTCAATGAAGGAAGTCAGTAATCGTCGGTGTTTAGCCCCGAGGTTGTCCGACACGTGATCTAAGACACACGTCATAAAGTCAGTGTTGAGTGTTCGTGTGGGAATCGTACACCGGCTGAGAAACACTGGGGTTCCTGGCAGCGGACGGTCCGAGGAGACAGGTACCCTAAGAGGTCCGTTCTTCTGACCTCATCCAAACGGTACGGGTAGAGGTGTGTGAGAATCATGACCGAGGTAAAATGTCTAGTCCTTTGACTCCGAATCTATTCCAGTCATGCAACGACCTTTCTGTGTCTAAACCCAGTCGATTGAGTGTCGGTGTGAGGTCCGACCCGTCTGGGGGTAGGGCGTGAGTACATCTGGTAGTCCCAACACAGACAAAACGCCTCCCATGGCCGCCCCAGTCTACATTCGCACCTAGTCTGTACCTAGTCTACTTCGGTAAACTCCAGTTTCTTAACGAGGAAACCACGGTGCACTCCTCACAAGTCTTAAAACCGGGAGCCAGACCGTGTTCTTAGTTCGGAAAGAGGAGGACTACAAAAGGATCTTTCCCACCGGGGCCTCAGGGTTATCTAAATAAAGTGAACGAAAGGAGAGAAAGCAAAACGGGACATGCGGTGACAATAAATGCTAAATTCGTGGTGGGTCTGGTAAGTAGAACGGTAACTATCCGTACATACTTTCCGGACACTAATGTAGAGGGTCAACCGGGTGAGCATAAACTTTGTAGTCGGTTTCCGTTTCGTTAATTTTTTTTCCTTTTTTGTGTGTCGGTGGGGAGATGGGTGTTTCCTCATCCATGGGTCGTATCGTAACAGAAGACTTGGGTCCCCTAACCCCCCCGCCAGAGGTTCACGACCGGAGAGGAGGGTAAACCGGGTCACACCCAGAAGCTTCGGAGTCGCGTAAATTAAGAAAAGTAGAACGGAGGCTCAGCGACCCGGGTCGAGGGGGGCGGGTGGAGGGAGTGTCGGAGGACGAGGGGACCGACGGACCCACCCGGAGGAGTCCGGGTCGCGACGCCCGGGCCGCTCCTAATTACAATTAGAGGACAAGTGCTCTCACTGTACTCAATAAGAAAGGTAGACAGTGGGGGGGCCCCGGTCTCACGACACAGGAAAGAAGGAAGGTGGGCTCCAGAGTCCCGGTAGCCACTACTGAGGGGGTAGGACCTGTGCACGTCCCGACCGTCGCAGTCCTGTCCGACCCCCGACTCTCCGAGTCTCCCCGCAGAACCGGCTGGGGGGACCGAGTAGAACGGTTCCTCCCCTTAAGCGTTGCACCGGGTCAGTGTCGACGATCCATTGCCGGCTCTGGTCTCGGGTCCGGAGGACTTTACCGGTCCACGAAGAGTCCTGGCCCAAACTTTACTTTTGAAGGAGACCGCTCTGACGTCGTAGGTCTTCCTCTGCCTCGTCCCGGCGCGACACGAGGTCAAGACTCAATAGACGAAAGAAGGAGAGGACGGCAGAGGACTGAACAGAAGTCGTCGAGACGGGATGAGTAGAGAAGAAAGCTCCTCGGCGGACCTTACGACGACCCTCTTGTTCTTCCGAACCCAAGTTCAGGATTGAAGGGAGGGTCTTTCCGGGGTCCGTCCAGGGAACCCGGTCGCCAGGGGTTGGAAAAAAAGCCGTGGTCCTGACCAAAACACCTTCTGCTAAAAAGGTGGGTGGTCCCGCCCCAACCCGCACCAAAAGTCCTACTGAGTACACATAACGTGAAAAACACGTGAAATAAAGACAATAATAATGTAGTCGAGGGGACGTCTAGTAGTCCCCTGAATCTAGGTCCTCTGGCCCCTAGGGGCCGGATTCACTAGCCTTGAAGTCACGAGGACAGTTGTTTTACCTTTTTTAGGCTTACAGGTGGAGTGGCGGAGCTTCGCTCTGAGTCCACCTCACTGTCTTTACGCCACGAAACACAAATATAAACAGCTCGGGCACGGGCGGTATCTCGGACTCGAGTGAAAAATACCGAATACCAGAAATCAGGAACGTCGGTCGGCAAGACACTCGACATATTAGACGTAAACTATCTCTCCATTCGACTCCGAGCCACTCCACTCCGTCACGGGTCTCAGTGTGTCGATCAACCCTAATCTCGGTGAAGACAACCGTCGGAATTGCCCCAACAGTGCCGGTGGAGAATCACTTGTTCCTGAAGTCCATAGTTCCCAGTTTTATCGGGTCCAGTTGTGACGGACAGGCAAGAGTCTCTGAAGTATCCCCCTTCCTCCACCCGGCCTCCTACTGGTCGAGTCTTTGGGATAAAGGGAGTTTTGCCCCCGCCCTCTCTCCCCCGCACACCCTACTTCTACTGGGATGGTTATTCTCCTCCCTCGGACACCAGGCTCTGCTACGTCAAGGGTCCGGACCGGTGTCCCACCGCGGCACCTGGCTGTGTCTGAGGGGGTCCAGGGGCCCTCTCCTTCGATTGTGGTGGAGAACTCTCAGGGAACCTGACGTTCCTCTAGGCAGATAGGATTTCCTTTAGTCAGACTTCCTGACTACGACTTCGACTTTGAGGTTATGAACCGGTGGACTACGTTTCTTGACTGAGTAAACTTTTCTGGGACTACGACCCTTTCTAACTTCCGTCCTCCTCTTCCCCTGCTGTCTCCTACTCTACCAACCTACCGTAGTGGCTGAGTTACCTGTACTCAAACTCATTTGAGGCCCTCAACCGCTACCTGTACCTCCGGACTGCACGACGTCAGGTACCCCAACGTCTCAGTCTGTGCTGACTCACTGACTTTACTTGACTTGACTTGACTGTAGTGGCTATGGTGGGAGTACCTCTAAGTCCTTTCGCCTGGGACCTCCCCGTAAGGTAAAACGACGAGTCGAGACGTCAAGGAAACCTAAGTTGTCCCGAAACTCCTCGAGACCGACGTCTGGTCCGGGACCCGAAACCCCTGGGTCGCCGTACACGCTGGTCCGGACAGGAGTAGGGGACCCTCGAGTGTTAGATGGACGCCTACGTCTGCGTCTACGGTAACCAGAGAAGTTATGCTTGTGTCTCTTTTGCCCTGTCAAAAGTGCCGGAATTTAAAAGAAAGGGTGCTTACTTACTCTTGAAGTACACAGGGTCTGGGGTGTGGTCGGGACGAACGAGTGACCCTCACTGGGTAGGGGTATCCTTCACCTTAGACCCGAAGGACCCCGAATCTACTGAGAAGATCTCTGGGCAGTTACCGGGAGGACAGATTCGTGCAAGACTAGTCAGGGGTAGAGTGGACCCCGCCCCGGAGACAGAGGAGAGAGGACCGTTCGAGACCAAGAAGGAGTTTAGAAATGGGTAGATAGGAAAACCACAGTAAAAAGGACTTAAGAGGTCTTAATTCGTGACAAAGGGCCCATAACGTATGGGAGGTTATTAACCTGTAAACGATGCACTATCGTCTGTCTCCTCGGACCGTCTGACGTTAGGTTCCCCAGCGGGTCTCAGCCCGTCCCGACTTCACTGACTCAGATAGACAACGCGACGACCTGATTGTACCGGGACTCTCGACCCAGGGACCCGAACGGAAGGAATGTGGGTTACGTCGTGGTCCGTCCATCTTACACGAGGAATCCATGAACGACTTAAATTAACTCAATGGGCTCTCTCTTACGTCCGTCCTAAAAAAAATTGTCACTGATGGACGAGTCCGGATTATTGTGGGACACTTCAACGAAAAAAGACGTAATAAAATCTTTGCTTCACTAGGATGAACGACGTTGTCCAGTCGGGACTTTAGAGTTCCGGATTGTGTGGTCTTCATAGTGTAGTATCGATATCGGCAGAAGTTGGAGTTTCGATGAAGGAGATCTTATATAGAGGGATTCTGACGACGAGTCCGACGACACTGTTATATAGTACCTGCCTCACCGAAAATGGTATTTGTAAATGTAAAAGTCAAGACCTCCTACCCTTCGGGTCCTAGTTCCACGGTCCTCTAAACCAAGGACCACTCCTGAGAAAGACTGAACGTCTTCTGGTGGAAGAACGAACGCAGAAGGATACCGTCTCTCTCTATAATTACTCTTACGAGACCAGAGAGAAGGAGAAGAATCTTGTGATTGGGGTAGTACCCCCGGGATAAGAGTACTGACGTAGATTGGGATTAGTGGAGGGTTTCCGGGGTGGAGGTTTATGGTAGCGTGAGCCCTAATCCCGAAGTTGATCCTCAGCCCCCCATCTTATGTTTGTAAACTAATCATTGTCGAAGGTGGTGTACCTGTGTATCCGACGGAACCGGGTCTTCAGTGAGGAGAAGTGTTAAGTAACCAGTTTTGATCGTATACTGGGGTTTCATGTCGTTCCCCTCGACTCTTTACCCTCCTCGTGTACACATATACCACTCCGATAGCTTGACGATGTTCTGGTGCGACACATCGACCCGTACACGAGTGTCTGGCCTGATGTGTGCTTGAGTGTAAGTCTACGCGTATGTCTTTACATGTGTGGAGACTTAACACGGCACTGAGTTCAGGGCCGTCTCGTGGAGATGTCTGTGTCTCTCGGACGTCTTGTCGTACGTACGGGGTTTCTTTCCTGAATTTTCTTAGACGTTCGACCTTTTGGTTTTCCCGACGTAAAGAATTTCTTCGGTAGAAAGAGTGGTAATAAACGACCGAGTCAACGAAGGCAGTACAGTCTGAGAAACGGTAGGAGACCTTACATCGAGAGGAGAACGGGCACCCTCAGAGGGCCGTTCTTAGGACCTCACCCAACGGTACTGGAAGAGGTCCCCTAGAAGGACTGGGTCGCTACCTTGGGCGTAGTGGTAATAAATCGTTTCACAATGTGAATGCTACCTTTTCTTTTTCTTAAACCCCTCTTTTAAATGTCACGTCGTCTACTCACCCACTTTCGTTCCTCCTACGTCTTTCTGCTCCGACCAGAGACACAAAACTCCTATTGTCTCGAGACCTCTGTTCGGAAGGACGCACCGAATTCCTCCCTCGTCTTCCTGTGGTAGAAACGTTCTAAATCGAACTCGTGGTCTCTGTCACCAGAATAAAGACTATTCACAAAGCACATATATATCTTTGTCCTCTCCGTCCTTCTGTCCGATTGATGTGGTGGGGGAGGGTCGCCGAAACCCGACACGGACGGGGCGTCCACAACTACCGACTACGGTTCCAATTCTCACTGAACCCATCTAATGGGCTACTGTAAAACTGTAATATCTCTGACCTCCACTGTACAGAAACACCCTTAATTCTAAAACCTCGGCTAATATTGTTCTTTGTACCGAATTTCCCCTTTAAAATTTTTCGGTTCCAAAATTCAGGTGTCACAACTAAAGAGAGAGGAAAGGTGAGAGGCCCCTCCGGACCTCACTCACAAACCCTGTGTCTCTGGAAGGAAGTGGGTCCGTAAAGACCGGGACGAGTCCGCTATTACTCTAAGGGACTCTCGAAACCTAAAGTGAGGTTGTCGAGTTAGGTCAAACTATTTGTAAGGACCTCACTTGCGGTCCCCTCGGACCGTGTAGGGACCTGCGAGTCTTGTACTACAAGAGAACCTAAGACGGACGTCCCTCGAACGTCAAACCACTCTCTTTCTTGTGTGCATAAGACCACTGACCATCTGTTTCCCCTTCCACCTCTGGGGGACCCCTTCCGCCACCACCTACACAACCCCCTTGGCCCACTAGACCCCTCAGAAGTGTGGTCGAGAACCTTACTCCAAGGTGAATCGAGACTGTCCTTTCCTCGTGTCTGAGTCCGTGCGACCTCGAGCGAGTCGTGGTGGGCTCTCCGGCTGGGGACTACCCTTCGCGTACCTTTCCCACCCCTCCTCCGACCTCGGTGTCGGTTCCGATGCACGGTCTCGGGACTGAAGGAACCCACCGGACTTCAGGGGTGCAGTCGGGGTCACCTTCTTCGAAACAGAACGTTAACCCGACGCTGACTACCCTCACTCCCTTCCATCTTCCGCTGTGGTGTCAAACGTCCCCACCCGTACCGAGTCCCTGTCCCCGAACAGGGACCCTCTACAGGGAGGTACGGGAACGTTGTCGCCGACGTACCGACGGACTCTTCCTTTGTCACCAGGGGTCGCAACCGTCGTGAAACGAACCCACAGGGTAAGACGCAGAGAGACGGAGCATGGCCCTCGGGTGGCTCCGGAGAGGTGCACCTGTGACCTCAGCTCCTTGGGCCTGCCAACCGAGTCGAGTGGAGAGCCCGTTCAAAGAACAGAAGAAAGTAAGTCAATGGAATAGGTATTTGGGGCACCTACCTCCTCGGACCATCCGATGTCAGGTACCCCAGCGTTTCTCAGTCTGTGACTCGTTGAAGTGCAATAGGTATTTCATCTCGTTCACTACCGTTTAGTCCCGACCGGACGAGACGTACAGTCCGTCCATCAAAGACCCGTCCCGACAATCGGTCCTTCGACCCGAAATTCCTCCCAGCTCCCTCCAGTACTCTCAGTCCCTAGTCGTGAACCGAGAGTCCCTGAGGAGTCACATGTAATGACGACACCTGCCTTTCGAAAAAAGGACGGGGGTTGAGAGAGTAATCATACAACTTCGGGATTGGGGGTTTTATACTACCATAAACCTCTACTCCGGAAACCCGTAATTAATCCCAATCTACGTCAGTGTTCCCACCCCGGAAATACTACCCTAACCACGGGGAGGTTCCTCTCTGTGGTCTCTCGAACGAACTACGAGAGAGAGGTACGAGTGTGTTTCTCGTGGTCGTCCTTCTACGATGGATGTGCGGTTCTCTTCGGAATCTTATTTTGGGTGGAGTGACTGTAGGACTAGAGTCTGAAAGGGTGGAGATGTTGATACTCTTTATTCGTAAACAACAAATTCAGTGGGTTCGTTACTATAAAACACAGTCGTCTGGTTCGGTTGTTTCTGTCAATGGATTTGATTAGGAACTTAGGGGTGCTGTCGTAGTAATCTCGGTGTAAGGTCTACTCTTTGCCTCCGTCTCCTTTAAATTCACTACTAGACACCCGATGTGTCGAGGTTAAGATTGAGTCAGAACTTTGGTCTCCGGGTAAAAGAAGTTGAGTCCCTCTACTGAACTACAGTGTCTTCCGAGTGACCGAAGACTCTTTCATACGAGTGTCACACGAGCGACCGAAGGCTCTTTCGAGGGTTACTGGAAACGGAAGTCCATAGGTATGGAACACATCGGGGAGATGTGACCTAGTCCCGACCGGACACACTCCTGACCAGGTACCATCTTTACTGCTGACCACTGAAAGTTCCGATACAGTCTTTCCGTAACGTCGAAGACGAGACCAGGAACCTATCGAACGAGACCTCGTTCGGCCGGAGACACGGTCCTCCTCTGAGGACACCAGGACACCTCTCCGGGTGTACCGTCCTTGTCTCCGAGATCCGGTTGTCGGGTCGTGGTCAAACGGTACACACACTTGATGAAACCTTCACCTAGGAGGTAAGGGTCGGTTCGGACATCCATCGACGGTGGAATTTCCCTTGGGTGAATATTGAAGTACTCTCTGAGACTCTGTCTTGGCAGACCGGTTCGACGAGGATCTAAGGGCTACGTGTCTTTCCTATTCTCTATTGACTACCTACAACCATAAAGAAAGAAATTGTTTATTAATTGAGAAACCGGTGGGATACGATCCAGAGGTAACGACACGAGCCCGGGAGAGGTCGACACCACTCACCCCGACGAGAACCAACACCTCGACCTCTAAGAACAACGTCTGGAGTCCGAGATCCCACACACCCAAGTCAACACTGCGTGCCCCAATCAACGAGTCGTCGTCCACCTTAGAAGAGCCTGGTCCCTAACTTCCACACAGGGGACGTGACCGTCCGACTAAGAATAGGAGACGTGGTGGTTCCTTCAGGATGACCACAAACGGATTCAAAATCTCACTAAACAATGTGTCGTAATTGATTGGTTATGTCTGTCCTGACCCGAAGGTAACACCGAGTCGACCATTTCTTAGGCGGACGTTACGTCCTCTGGGCCCAAGTTAAGAGTCCAACCCTTCTAGGGGGACCTCATTCCCTTTCCGTCGGGTGAGGTCATAAGACCGGACCTCTTAAGGTACCTGACATCTCAGGTACCCCAGTGCTTCTCAGCCTGTACCGACTCGCTGAAAGTGAAAGTGTCGGTCCTGAGTTTCCCATCCTAAAGTCTGTACTTCTGGGAAAGATCTTGACTCGACGGATGAGGACCTCGCTCCGACACCGGTGCACCGGACCTTCGTAAAATTTCAGCGTGCCGCCGGTGTACACGAGGTGCAACAGTGGGGCGGTCGGGACGGGAAGTGTCGGAGCCACAACGAGACACTAGGGGGGCGGACCCACAGCGGTCGCAAGGAGTCGCCGACGGGGGCGCGAGTCGTGGCGACCGTGCGACCGAGACGAACGACAGTCGGAAGATGGGGTCGGGGTCCGACCGACCAAACCCGTTTTTGGTGTTCTCTCGTCTGCTGAAAGGAGGACTCAGGAAGTCGTAAAAGTAGTACCCGGTGTCGACAAAACCTTATTTCCCGACTCTAGTTACCCTAAAAGACGGACCTTAGACCTCCGGTCCCGACGTTTACGGCTGTGTCAAAATTTGTAGAATGCGCTCTTTACTCGAATACAACGAGGACCTTCCACCGAGGACCCAGGACAAGAGGGGACATCCAGGAAGAACAAAGAGTCGAGGATGGTCACCTGGACCACCTGGAAGTTAAATTGCAAATTAACTTACAAACTAGAGCCTCAGTCTTATCCACGAACCAGCGAAAACTGTATCGGGCTCTGTTTAAACAACCTAGTAGTATTTGTGTGACCCACAAGAGAAACACACAAACACCAAACGTGTAGTAGGTGCCTAGAGCTACTGTTGGGAAAGGACTCGTTAAAAGTCCGACCCGACAATAGAAACACCGAGACCAGAACAACGGTAACAAAAGAAGAAATAAGGAGCCGGGAGTAGACTCTATTTAGAAGTTCGAAAGGTGGGGAGGGACTCTACCAAATACTGAGTGGTTCAGGGTAGGAACCCTTGTTTGTCGGACAGAGGCGAGCGGGCGGGGGCGGGAGGCACTGGGTCGTGAGAGAGGTCGCTAGTACCTGGAAATGACCTCGCTACCCAGTCCCAAACCAGGACCCAACCGCTGCAATAATTTTGGTCTAAATCATTACCAGGTTCGTCGCTCAGGGGGACAGGTCATTGCCAAGTAGTATCAGTATTTCGATTTGTCCTACTAATCCCCAGTTGATTAGAGACGAAAATTTTTCGTACTGGTGTGGATGCAGTAAGGTCTCTCTTCCGTAATAGAAAATAAACAACAATCAAAAATTTCTGGAGGTCTCTCCCGAGTCGGAGGAAGCCTTTGGTGAGTCACTAGGTCACAAAGGATCCGGTGCAACTTGGTTCACACACACACTCTACACGGCCGCGGTCCCAAAGCCGCTGGCAAACCAAGGGTCGTGAGGGGGGACGGGGGAAGACGTCCGTGTTCCAGACTCTGCTCCGCCGGTACCTCGCGTCACCTGTCTCTTCCACCCTCGTCGACCCACACACTTTTCAGACGTCTCAAACCACGGACCTAAGTTAAGGTGGATGGAGACTAAACGAGACACTGGATTCATTCCGCTCCGACCAATCTTAGGGACTCGAAGTCAGGGCGGTAAACACTACCCTCTCCTTAGTGTCCAGGAAACGTTTCGACACTCCGAACCTTCATTATATATGTAGTTCACGGAGTAGGTATCATCGACGAGGTATTTACGGACGACCATAGCCCCTATCTCTGTTTGCTACGGGCCCGTTCCGTCACCCCTGTAGACCTTACACACTAGACGCACCCGTGTGAAATCCGTCCCCACTCAGGAGGGACCTCAGAGGTGACGAGTGTCGTGCCCCGAGGAGGGGTGGGGGGGTCCCTTTAGGGCTCCGGTGGGCGACTCGCCCCACCCACGACCAGGGTCCCCGGTAGGACCCCCGGAGGTCGACTGGCCGGTGCCGTCGGTTCGGGGACTAACACTTCCCGTACCCGTGTGTAGACACCCAAGAGACCCCCCACTATGTGCAACGGACTGAACTACTCTTCGTTGGACAGGGACCCGACAACCAAAGGTACCGTCACGTCCCTTTCGTCGGTTCGTTGGTCCGTCAATACGAATTTTTTTTTTTTTTTTTCCATCGTACCAAACCCTAGGATCACTGACAGTATCGAGACACACACGTTTTATGTCTCTAAGCAAATACTTTGTTTATAAATAAGTCGTAGATGGTGCATGGTCCGTGTACCCCACATAACCACTCGTATTGTCTGTAAGACAAGGGCTCCGTGAGTGCTGCACCGTCCACCCCACCTCTCCATCCGTTACTTCTGCTTCACACTAGTTGTGTATGTAATATGTCACAAAATCCTCCGCTCGGTACCATATTTCTCTTTCTCCATTACCCTTGATACTCTCGACCCACCTCCACCCCACCCAATGCTGCCTTTAGTACACCAGTCTCCTCCGGAGGAACACCTCCCTTGTAAACTCGTTCTGAATCTCTTCAAAGGCCTTGATCGGACCGTCTCTCTCTTGTCGTCGTTTCCGGGACTCCGTTCTCACACGTACCACACAAGCTCCTCGCCCCTCCTCCGACACTCCGACCCCTCTACTCTCTTCTTCCGTCCTCTCCGGGAACCCTGTAGTCTGGTGTAGGTCAGTAGACTGAACCCGAGAGGATACCCGAAGGGACCACCGAGTCAACCATTTCTTAGGTGGACATTACATCCTCTACTCCCAAGCTAGGGACCCACCCCTTCTAGCGGACCTCTTCTTTTAGCGTTCCGTGAGGTCATAGGAACAGACCCTTTAGGGTGCCTGTCTCCTCGGGCCACCCGACGTCAGGTACCCCAGTGTGCTAAACGTGTGTTGAATCGTTGTTTTGGTGGTGGTAACGTACTGGTCAATGTTCAGACGCCGGGAGTAGGTCACCCTCTACTACCACCACCGTAACCTCTGTTCAGGTCCCGTTCGACGTAAGGTGTTTTTCGACTGCAACTTATGGTCTTCAGTCTACTCGCGTTTCTACTGGCACTGAGTTTCACCTTGTTAGGTTCAACGTTTGCGTGTTTTTATTTTCTTTATGATTATTTTACATCTTCTCTCCCTTCCTTGTATAGACCGACTGCTTTCGTACCTTCAGAAGTTCGCAAGTCCTGCCCGAAACCTCCTACCTCTCTAAGGTTGGTCCTCATCCCGGCCCTCCCGTTACTCCCGTCCACACCGTAGGCCCGTTTCACACTTCCACCCTCTCCATCCCTGTCTTAGTCCGGAAGAGGTAGATAGGAAGCAGAGCCCGAAGGGGGTCGGGTGTCACACGTGGTTCGTACGCCCCGTCGTCTTTTTCACCTCTGTCGACCCGGCCCGACTGATCACCCCTTCGAATCCGCCCCCCATGAAGTCCACCCTCCAGTCCTCCTGTACCTTGTTTCAGACGTCGACCCCCCGGACCCCTCTACCCCTTTCACCCTACGACCGACAGCCGGTTCCAACCTCAACCTCTGGCGGGACTCCGGGTCGGTCCCCACCCCTCGTGTCCCCATGGTGATTCTGCCCAATGACCGTCTTTTGTCCTCTCCTCTTTCCGTTTCCGAAACGGAAACTTGTGTAACTCTCGTTCGACAGTCCTCCGTCGCCAGTCCGTCCTTAACTTTGCGGTCAGTTCCTCAACACCGTGTGAACCGAGAGTCAACGAAACGTGATTAGACGACCCCCGAGGGTCCCAGTCACCTCTCGGAAGTCCCAGTCCTACCCTTTTTCTGTCTTAGGTTTACTTTGGTTCTCCGGTTCCAGTCCGGAGGCCGTTTACGACCCATCTCAGTGACCGTGGAAGCGTTGACCTGCAACCTACGGTGGGGACGACCACCGTTTTTTTCTGTAAAAATTGTCCGGGAACGAAATCTGGGTTACAAGACCTCCTTCACAGTTGACGGTCTCCACCCCCTGTCCCCCAGAACGGAAAGTCGAAGGTACCACCTTCCCACCCTCCCCAGACGAGGGGTCGAGAGAGGCACCAGCTAAGTGGTCAGCGTCCCGTGTCCCGTACACGACCTCCGACTGCCTCTACTTTCAGGGGCACAACCAAATGGTCCCGACGACATTCCTTCCTGGCGCCCGGTCCCCGCATACGTAGTAGAGTATCAGGACCCCAGATCCTCAGACTCCAGTCTCGCACCCCTCTCAACCGACGAAGACTCCCGGGGCTCCTTCCGAGACCAGAAGTGCAGAGAGGGTCGAGGACCACCGAAGTCCGAAAGTGAGGATCCGTACATCTACCGACAGAAGAGGGTAGACACAGAAGTGTCAGAAGGAGACACACAGAAGGGAGAAACACAGATTTAGGGGACAAGAAGATTCCTGTGGCCAGTATAGTCTAGTCACTTTCTTTGTACTTTCAAATCAGCGAGTCAACACAGACTGAGAAACGCTGGGGTACCTGACATAGGGTGGTCCGAGGAGGTAGGTACCCTAAAAGGTCCGTTCTCATGACCTCACCCAACGGTAAAAGGAGAGGTCCTCTAGAAGGGGTCCATCCCTAGTTCGGACCCAGAGGGTGTAACATCCGTCTGTGAAATGGTAGACCCAGTGGTCCCTTCAGATATAGTCTAGTCCCGGGTGGGATTGCTGTAGTAAACATTGAACTGACGGAGACAGTCCTGGGATAAAGACCCTGAAGGGACCACCAGGTCCCCAATTCTGAGACACGAGGGTTACGTCCCCTGGACCAAAACTAGGGACCAGTCCCTTGATCTAGGGAGTACGATGTAGATTCTGGTTCGTACCGGTTTATTTAAATTTTTATCTGGGATGAAGATTTATGTCAAGGTAAGACTCTATCACCCCACATCCTGAACTCACGTAAAAGGTCCCCACTAATCACAATCAACGAGTCAGGACAAGTTGAGAAACGGTGGGGTACCTGACATCGGGCGGTCCGAGGAGACAGGTACCCCTAAGAGGTCCGTTCTTATGATCTCACCCAAAGGTACGGGAGGAGGTCCCCTAGAAGGGTTGGGTCCCTGACTTGAGTCCAGAGTGCGTAACGTCCATCTAAGAAAGGGTAGACTCGGTGGTCCCTTAGGGACCACCCCGTCATCCCCCGGTGTTAAGTCGGGTACTACTATCGTACAACCAAATCGAAAAACATTAAAGTTAAATGAAGAGGTCTTCACCTACTAAAAGTAAGACTACCAAAATCCTTCTATTTACATATTAACAGTTAAAAATTTAATACCTTTACTTTATTTAGACGAGACGACAAAGTCAGTAAGTGCTTTCAACCAATTGTTCGAGTCCAAACGGGCCTCGTTAAAGACAACTATCCAACCTCCCGGTTCCACGACGAACGTCTCGCAGAGACCGGCACCCTATCTATAAAAAGACACTAAAAATAACACCACCACGTCTTTACTTCCTTCACCTCAACAAGGTAACGAAAACCTGACTCTTTTGTACAAGTCGTACACCCGACACAGATCCCCGGTTTGTGGTCAGACGCCGTTTCTGGACAGTGGGGGTGGGTGGGCCCCGTCGGCGGAGCGGTCAGTCTGGTAGAGGGGTGTGCATGAACTACAGGGGCACCAAAGGTCTTTTTTGAGTTCAGCGTGTACACAATCTGGGCTGCAGACCCGCGAAGACGAGTCAGGCAGACCTTCTCGAAGAGGGTAGAACAGTGGACTCGAAAACGGTAGGTGAGGTGAGAGAGAGTCCTCGTAAAAGGACTTCCTTCGATACTCCGGAACCACCACCGTCCGGAGTTCAGGGAAGAAAGACGGTAGGGAAATCGTAGGGACGACCAATTCTGTCATTTCTTAGGTGGACGTTAAGTCCTCTGAGTCCAAGCTAGGAACCTCTTCCTTTCTGGAGGACCTCTTCCCTGGTCCTCTTAGGGTACTTGTCTCTTCGGACCACCCGATGTCAGGTGCCCCAGCGTTTCTCAGCCTGTGCTGACTCGCTGATTGTGAAACTGAAAGAGACGGTAGGCAAATACACAGTGGACGAAAAGGAAGGTGTAGAAGGAAGATCCGGGTCGTCCGGTCCCTTGTGCTCGAGACGAGACATCTGTCCTTTTACCCCACAGTCTCCGTCCGTTTGTGGGTTGTCGAGCAACAACAAGTCAGCGAGTCAGCACAGGATGAGAAACGCTGGGGTACCTGACGTCGTACGGTCCGAGGGGATAGGAAGTGGTAGAGAGTCAAACGAGTTTACGTAAAGGTGACTCAGCCACTACGGGAGGGTCGTAGAGCAGGGTCGTTGGCCGTCCGGAGATTTGTCCCTCTCTCTACCCTCCAAACCCTGAATTCGGTCGTCTTGGTGGGGGGGTGCGGGGCGGTTTTCTTGGGTGGACGGAGGTCTCCTTCCGCTTATCTTTATACCCTCCTTTCAAGAGGAGAAAGGTCCCGAAAGAACTCCCCCCGCGGCCGGCTAGCCAGGATCGCCCGGAGGACCGGGTCCCGGGTCTCGTCGCCACGACTCATTTGTCCTTTGTGGTCCTTAGACAAAATGAACCCCGTCAGAAATGAAAGGGAGGAAAGTCACCTTTTACTCAGACGTAAGGTGTCTGAGGACTCACTTGTCGTTTATCTGCCCCTCCGTCACGGTTCCGACACCAAGGAGGCACCACCAAAACCTCGGCCAAGGGGACACACCCCTCTGGAACCGGCCGGCCCCCTCCGCCCTTCGTCCACCGAACGAAATCTCCTCTGACTCCCCCCGTCTGCAACCACGAGACGCCGGCGGACGAAGGGCAGTCAGTCGACGACTGCCCCCTAGACGTGGCGAGGACCAGGGTGTGGTCAGTTGACTCGCCCCCTGCTCCACCCTCCGTGGCACCCCTTTCCTACGGGTACCGACGGACCAGACGTTCCTTAGGGTTCGGAAGGACCTCCGGCGTTTGAACCGGATTCCTACGCCGGTCTCCGACCCGACCCCACCCGACCCCACACACACTACACACCGGCCAAAACGGGATTCCGGGTGGCCGAGTCTAGGCGGACGGGACCACTGTCCCAGCTCCTTACTCTATCAATGTCCCGAGAAAACACCAGCTCGCGGAGTCGAAAAAGGACAGACACACTGAAGAGAGATGTAACTCTTCGGAGGTGGATGCAGAGGGGAGTCGTGGAGAAAAGTAGAAGGGGAGAGAGTGAGTCATCTACGGAACCGGTAGGGAGCCAGTGGTAGAAAGTCCTAATGATGTGTAAACTTTTTTCTTGTTCCAATACTACCTCTTCTGAGAACTCGTAGGAAACCTGACGTTCCTCTAGGTTGGTCAGGTAGGATTTCCTTTAGTCAGGACTTATAAGTAACCTTCCTGACTACAACTTCGACTTTGAGGTTTTGAAACCGGTTGACTACACTTCTTGACTGAGTAACCTTTCCTGGGACTACGACCCTTTCTAACTTCCGTCCTCCTCTTCCCCTGCTGTCTCCTACTCTACCAAAAACCGTAGTGGCTACGCTACCTGTACTCAAACTCGTTTAAGGTCCTCAACCACTACTTAGCCCTCCGGACCGCACGACGCCAAGTACCCCAGTGTTTCTCAGCCTGTGCTGACTCGCTGACTTGACTTGACTTCTACAGTAGTTCGGACCAGCAAAAGAACCCGGGTGGAAGAAGGCGGAGGCCAAACTTCTGACATGGGACGGACGATACCTGAGGGCCGCTTGTCCAGTCGTAATAGTAAACTTATGAACTTTCTTACAGGAGAACGAAAATTACTTCACAAAGAGGTCACCTGAGTGGAAAAGAGAAGGACACGACGTCGTCGTAGGTTACGTGCAGGTCTTCCTTTGGGTCGCTCGGGGCCCCTTCAGTCCGAGGCCCTCGCCGGCCGTGTGCACAAGAGACGTCGGTCGACACTTCCCGAACCGGCCACAACATTCGCACGGGTACTCGTGTCCACCACTCGGAGTGTATGGACCCGGAAGGGCTGCGTCCAGACCCGGAACCGAGAGAGGACCAGTCGGAGAGTCGGAGATTCAGAAACGAAGCGAACAGTCTGGGCGAACTGACGGGAAGGAGACGATTGTCTAAACCGAGAATCGAGAAAATGAGACTACTAGGGAAGAGACGATATTAAAATTAAACGATTGTTCGTACCGGACGAGTACCGGGAATCGACAGAAAAATGGAAAAATAGAAAGCTCTTTCAGAAAGAAAAAAAAAAAATTACATAAATAAAAAGTAACTTCCTATTAACGAAATACCATAACACAACCAAAGACGGTATGAGATCCTTCGGAAGGTCGAAGTCGAGGGTGAGGACTGAGGAGTGGAGAGAGATCCTGAAGGTCAAGTCGAAGACCTCACGGACCGAGACCAACCGGGTCAAGTGGGAGCAGACCCATATCGAAAGAAACGGGGGTCCGGGAGAGTCACCAGTGACAGGTCGGATGTCGGGACGAAGTGAACCAGTAAAGAGTATTCTGGATTCACTCACTCACTCACTCAGTCACTTTCAGTGAGTCAGCACAGGTCGAGAAACGTTGGGGTACCTGATATATCAGGTACCTTAGGAGGTCCGGTCTTATGACCTCACCCGTCGGAAAGGGAAGAGGTCCCCTAGAAGGGTTGGGTCCCTAGCTTGGGTCCAGAGGGCATAACGTCCGCCTAAGAAATGGTCGACTCGGTGTTCCCTTATTCTGGACCACATGGTGTTAATATGGTAGACTATAACGAGTGTTCACTGATTCTTTCTATGTCCCTTCTACAGGAATTTAAGACTGTCCACTCAAAAACTTCTCTGTGGTTACTGTAGATGTCCAGGTCGGGTGCGGAGGGCCTTACTTCCAATTGCTGTAGCCCATAGAGGGTTTAGTTCACGTCTAAGAGTTCAGAGACAGTCTCGACCGGTGGTCTCCGAGAGAATCGACGGAAAGCTCAGGACACCTCGGTAGAAGGAGAAGTGTACTCGGTGCAAGGTCTGCAAAGGGTTCGAACGGCACTCACTTAGTCGAAGAAAATATCCCGAAGAACATTGCAAGTGAAAGGCGGACACGGAGTTTTCGATCAAGTTACGGATACAAGGGAAGGATACCGACGACGCTGTTTGACGGCACTTAAACCGCCGAATTTTACTGTCTTGAAAGAAGAGGGCGCCAAGGCGTCCGGACTCGACTTCAGTTCCACAGCCGTCCCGACACGAGGGAGGTTTCCGAAGTCCCCTCTCGGGAAGGAGTGGTGAAGCCCGAAAACCTCCGAGACACGTAAAGAGACAGAGGCAGAGGTTCACCGGAAGACAAGGCACACAAACACAGAAAAGACAAAGAATACTCCTAGATATAGTAATCTAAATCCCTGATAGGTCCTTTAGGTCTTACTATCTTAGAGTTCTAATTAAATTAAGGTAGACGTTTCCGGGGAAGAAGGTTTATTCCAGGATAAGTATCCAAGATCCTCAATCCTCCTCCTGTATAGAGAAAATCCCACACCCCGTAGGAAATTAGATGGTGTCAGGGGGTAAGGGAACTTCTGACAACGGATCGGTATTCACTGGGAAAAGTGAAAACCCAAGGTTTCGGGAAATAAGTTCTTGGAGTTTCCGGGAAACTGTAAGATGGTACGTTAAATCTATGAAACCATGATCACCATTCTCACACCCAACGTCTCAACAGGACCCAAGTCTAGGGTCGACCCGGTGGACGGTCGACTTACCGAGAACAATTCAGCAAATTGAAGGAGATCGGTCCCGGTCCTGTGTCTCTCCGGGGGCCCCGTGTACCGACTTCCCCCGGAAGGAGACGTCCGGACGCGCACGTCTCAGCCGCGAGAGATAGGACCCTCCCTCTAAAGGTATTCGGAGGAATGTACAACACGGGGTCCACAGAGAGAACAGAATGGGAACGGGGACGGGACGGGGAGCGGGACCAGAAAATTAGACATTTGATCCCTATCGCTGGAGGGACTGTCTCTCTCCTATTCCTGATTTACTTCCCGGTTTCAGTTTCTGAGTGTGTCATTCCCGAGGTCTCTACCCCCGACAAACAAGAGACTGGATTCGAGGGGTTCAGAAGTATAGATTAAGCAAAAATACAAAGATTATTGAAATTTGTGTAATGTGACTTTCCTCGTACACTAGTTAATACACACTCATGTAATTACGCCCAAACGACAGACTCCGTACATTAAACCCAATCGTAGATAGTGGTCCGTCTGTTCAGGTCGAGGCTCCCGGACCTAGTTCTGAAGAACTTGACTAAGTAAAGGAACAAGTGCAAGTCACAAATCGTCTAAATCCACTCCACGAGACCTGTCGCCCTCATCTCGGGTTTCGGAGCCTTTTGGCGACTCCGACCAAAAGTTTAATCTCGGAACTTCCTTCTCCGAGGGTCTCTCCCTTCGCACGCGGGACCCTCCTAATCGAACACAGACGTCTCTCCACCGAGTTTGCACGCTTCACCGCACCCAGGTACGCACGGTCAGCCAGTCCCTGCCTACCCGAGGACGGAGCAGTGTGTGCGAACGGTCGAGGGACCCTTCGTCTAAGAAAGGACCTTGAGTCTCGGATAGAACGTAGAACGGACCTTGGGACACTTTGAGAACCGCCGTAGACGGGGACGACACACGGGGGGTGTGGGGGCTTCGTAGCGTAAATAAACTATAACCCTAACTATAAGGAGAAAAATGTGACACCAACCAGGAGTAATTGAGTTATTCCTGGTCGCACCTTCCGACTCAAAGGAAGAGAAGATCCCTTTTTTTTTTCAAAGAAACCCGGTGTCGAGGACATTGACTGAACTAGACGACCGTACCCTGTCGTACAACACACCATGGGACTCCGACCACTCTTTCCCCTGTCTCAGTTCTTAAGGACCCACCTTCCGAGATGGGACATAAATGGTGTTAATGATTTTGTGGTGTAAATTATCAAGTTCTGACCAGACATAAACGTATCTTTGGCGTATATACACCTTAAGATAAAATAAAAAATTGAAGTTCTACCGGTATTATCCTCGGTCTGACAACTACTCTCATTGTTAATCTTCGTCGAAGATTTAAAGGGTTGTATCAGTAGAACCCAAGTTAAGACTCTAGAACAAGATTTTCAAGCTTGACACACCACAAATAGATCGTCGGAGGGATTTCGTGAGTGTAACCAACCACGGTCTGTACACGTAAGCCGAACGATAACGGGTCAAGTTCCTGCCGAGATATTGGTCGGGACCTTAAATTTAGTTCGTCAGACCTTCCCACAACCTTTAAAAGTAAAATTATTGACCAACATAAGTGCAGGTATTATAGTGATAATTTAACCGTTCATCCTCCGTCGGAAGCCACACCCGCTCGGACATATCAGTGGTGGGGACCTACTAGACACACGAAACTTTGTCCCTCACATTTCTCCCAAGAACCGAAGTCCTTAAACCGAGTTACCAAGATAGGTAGACTCGGTACAGGTGGTAACGTGGACGAAGAAGACCTCGGTCTGCATGTATAGTGGTAGTGAGTAAGTTATCAGGACTTTACTGTAGTCAGATGCTTTAGACAGAAAAAGGAAAGAAAGAGACGGTGTTTTGTCTTAGAGGTCCTCGAACACCCCTACCCAACTCCCTAACTTTTGATGTAAGAGTTCAGTGACGAACTCTGTCAAAAAATAATAAAGTTCACTGAGCACTGCTTTCATCATAACAGTGTCCTGTTCGTTTGTAAATTTGACTTTTGTTAGTCTACCATTCCTAGAGACGAAATTAGGTGATGTACTCTCCACTGACGATGAGCAAATACTTCGTTAATAGGTGAACCTCATACCCTGACCTCGCGAAGGAGGTCCCGTCAATCACCACGAGTGTTTTCTTGGTGACGGAAGCTCTCTCTTTTTGAGCCCGTGGTCACTACTTAAGTAACGAAGACAAACATAGAATGTGTCCTTTGTTCTAGGATTACATTTATAGTTGTGTACCGATTGTGAGGGTAACATGGGTTAAACAAAAAGTTTCAGAACTTACGAGTTCCTCATTCTTTCTTCGACGTGTCGTTCCCGTCTCGTCAGATCTGACTCCCAACCTTTTGTTATCACTTACTTGACCGGTGGACGAAAACAGTTATTTCAAAATGACTGTGGTCGGTAAGAGTAAACAAATACAGAACAGATACCGACAAAGACACGATGTTACTCTCTCGAGTCACCAACGTTGCCTGTGGCATACCGGTTGTTTTGAGGGTTTATAAATGAGAGACACAACGATGTCCTTCTCAAGTGTCTGGGGACCAGATCTGTCAGTCAACTCGGTTCACAACCGATTTCCAGGGGTTGAGCGTTACGGTTCTCTTCCTGACCTGACCGAGACCAATGACAGTGCGTCACGCATTAATTTTTTTAGAAATGTTCGACCATGTTCATTTTGAGGATAAGTGGATTGAAACCTCTTCGTTATCCCTTTCATTTTAATTCAGACTGAGATAAAATATGCAATGGATTGATATAAAATATACAATTCATTTGAAGATTTCGTAAAGACCCAACGGGTTGACACGTATTCAGTTACAGTAAAGAATGTTGAAAATTTTCTATGTTTACAACCGCTGGTGATTCATAACCGTAATTACGAACAGAGACACGTTTTAAGATGTTACACGTTTGGTGCACGATATCGATATTTATGTCAGGGTGAAGTTCAGTTTGAGAAGACAGATTAATAAAAGGTTTAGAAACTTTGGTCAGCATTCTCAGTGGTCTTTCGACATCAAATTCTGTGGTCTGTGTAAAGAATCGACTCGGAAGGTTACGACTGTACGACCTGGTTAAGTTACTTCGTACGGTATTTAATATACTGATACAATAAACTTAATTGCCCTGTGAAAGATGTTGCCGTCCTTAACAGTGGTCCTCAAGTTTTCGGTCTGTACCCGAGATCCAATAATAAGTATGAAGTCACTATCTAAACTTAGAGTGGAAACACCGGTCCAAACCAACAAGACCAGTCCTCACATCCAGCACTGTTTCTTGTTTCTAATTTCTGGATTTCGTCGACTCTGATGTCAAAGTTATCGGGACTCAATTTGTTGGTTTGTTTACGTTCTGTTGACCGACCTGGTCATAACCGGACCGCACACTAGACCTCCAAAACTTCACAGTAATTCCTACCCCGAATAATAAACTACAACGACTGTTACTTCCGATCGAGAAAAACGGAGTAAAGTTATAAGCCTCTAGTATTTATTAGTGTCTATGTTAATGCCTGAGATGGACGTTTACACAGAATCATCTGGACGCAGATGCCGTCGTCTTCTCGGTAAGTCCCATATCCTCTTGGACCTGCTCTGAGTCCGACCTGGTGGACCGACACACGATACAGACGCCTAACTTTTACCGACTTTAAGTCAAGAGATTACTATTGTCAAGAAAATGGATCTTCCTAAAATAAGATTTTGAACTTCATTACTGAACTCCTTTTCTACCTCACAAGCACTTTTATAGTGTTTTTTAAATTTAGACTAAAAACTCTGTTGCAACTTTCAATTTTTGTAATTTTTGGGTGAACTACTTAATATTCTAGATTTGTTTATTTCCGTATCCTATACTTCGAGGAGAAGTCAAAGTTCATATTATCCTAGTATGCGACTTCTTTTGTAGTGACGAGATGTGACAATGAATTTTTTTAACTATGACTAAGGAAAAAACCATGATTAAGAATTCCAAAAGGAAGGAATTCGAATTTTTCAAGTGGTCGGTTCCAGAAGGCCAAAACCATATGGGGTAGTAGTTTACCCCATATTTGACCTAGAACTTAGACAGTATGTCTCACTTCATTCAGTCTTTTTCTTTTTCTTCATAACACGTAATTGCGTATATACACCTTAGATCTTTTACCATGTCTACTTTGATAAAGGTCCTATCCTTCTTTCTACGTCTACATTTCTTGTCTGTACACCTGGACCCCGTCCTACCTCCTCTTCTCTTTTCGCCCGACTTGACCCTCCAATCCTGGCTGTATATGTGTGATGTGGTACACATTTTATCTGTCGACCGCGTTTGTACGACATTTCGTGTCCTTCGCGTCGAACCACGAGACGCTACTGGGTCTCCCCGCCCTACCGTCCCATCCTCACTCTGAGTCCTCCCTCCCCTATATACATGTGTATATCAACCATTTCTTAAGCGGACGTTACGTCCTCTGGGGCCAGGCTAAGGACCCAACCCTTCTAAGGGACCTCTTCCCTTACCGATGGGTGAGGTCATAAGACCGGACCTCTTAAAGTACCTGACATATCAGGTACCCCAGTGTCTCTCGACCTGTGCCGACTCTCTGAAGGTGAAAATATCGACTAAGTGAAGTAACATGCCGTCTTCGATTGTGTAGTGACATATCGTCAATATGAGGTTATTTTTTTTTCCTTTGTACTTTTACTTTCTCACTGGATTCACATCAGTTTTGTGTCTACGAATTAATACTTTTTTTTTTTTTATTCTTGAAATGACAAGTTTCCTATTTATGCTATCCCGATCAAAAGTCTTTTCTACTAAGTGGTGAAAGTAGACCCTTGTCTTTCCACTTTAGAAATACCCTTCCAAGGATTTTCTACAGATTTGTTTTTACTTACGAAAGTTTGGAAACCAAATCCCTCCTCCGACACCCTGATTTCGCAGAGAAATTTCATTTCGTTGACTGGAACGTTCGACATACCCTTTTCGTTGGATACGCAAGACGTCGGTTTAGCACTTCCGTGTAAAGACACACTGTAAGGACGGACCCGTCGGTCCGAGATTAATTCTAGATCAGTCAATCTACTAGTGGTCCCTCTCTCCAGGTCCCACACCCCTTGTGAAGTTTAATGTAAGGTACTTTTGGAATCTGACAGTTTCGAATCCTTCCGGGACTAGTAGGTATCTGTACCTCAACCCCAGTCCCTGACTTTGCTTCCGTTCGTGTACAGTCGTATTTGATTACCGACTGTATTTAACTTGTACACGTTAAAAAATTTTCCACCATAACTTATTGTCCGGGCGTCGGTAGGGAGAGCCGTAGAGTCTGGGGAAAGAAGAGAAATGAGCCCGAGAAATACCTCAGTGAAGGTAGTCCGTCTCAAGGTATCCTATTCGGCGAACTTAGACCAACATAAAATAGGTTATAAACAAAGGGACACCTCTATTATTAGTGTTTCTTAGAAAACTCGAGAACATCTTATTATTCAGAATTGTTAAAGAGGAGATAGATCCGGTGTAAAATAAGGAAAAAATTTTTTCTGTTACATCAGCGGCATATTTATCTTTCTTTGCAGTCCCTTCTTTCCGGGTGTCTCGAGGCACGGGGACTACATTCTAGCACCGACAGGCGTACTCGTTTGACAGAAGGGTGGGCCCCTCGTGCACGACAGGGGCACTGGCACGACCCCTGTCTTTAGTCCGACCTAGTCAGTCCTCTGATTGTACTTCGCACATGCGTAGAGGTTTGGAGAGAGGGGTAAGACGGAGGACCAGGTACAAATCAGATTGCGTAGATTGTTGTCTCCTTTTGTCTGAAAGTCTTCCCGAAGATTTCGAGAATGACTAAGATATATATCTTGACACACTTTACTTTCTCAATTTTCCTTCATTTGAAGTGAAGGATGGTTTCTTGGGGATTGGAATCTTCCGGAGAGATTCCGTGTGGGAACGGTGCATACGGCTAAGAACGCGACTCACAAGAATCGACTATTCCACCAAGTTTACCCTTTCTCTTGTGTCTTGAGTACCTGGTATAAAAGAGTCAGTATCCGTGTTCCAAAATTACCAAAAAACGAAGTTTCTGAACCAGGATTGACGTACCACCTCCTTCGACGCTCTTGTATTGATGAGGAGCAGATCTTCGGATATCCAGTGGGGTTTGGGGATCGTTTCGGTCTCTAACAACCCCCACCACTCGTTCCTTCCTTCACTCCTGTGTCTTTGGACAAAGGAAACAAGACCTGTAGTGAAGACAACCCAGATGTACTTTGACTTTCACAATCAGCGAGTCAAAATAGACTGAGAAACACTGGGATACCTGACATCGGGTGGTCCGAAGAGACAGGCACCCTCAGAGGTCCGTTCTTATGACCTCACCTAACGATACGGGAGGAGGTCCCCTGGAGGGCTGGGTCCCTAACTTGGGTCCAAAGGACGTAACGTCGACCTAAGAAATAGTAGACTCTATGGTCCCTTCGGGTTCTTATGACCTCATCCGTCGGATAGGGAGGAGGAGGTCCCCTAGAAGGACTGGGTCCTTAGTTTGGCCCCAGAGGACGTAACGTCCACCTAAGAAATGGTGTACTCGATGGTCCCTTGTGAGGGGGGAGTGTGTCTCATCCATCGGAAAGAGTAGAGGTCCCCTAGAAGGGTTGGGTCTCTAGCTCGGGCCCAGAGGACGTAACGTCCGTCTAAGCAATGGTGGACTCTGTGGTCCCTTCGGGGTTCAGACGCAGTGCCCTCACCATAAGAGTCACCCTCACCTCTCGACCCTACTGCTACGTGCAATTTGGGGAGACCTACTTACTCCCCTCCTTGTCCCCTTCTTCGAGAAGTACAAGTCCACTGGTTCTTCTTACAGTGAGAACTCGGGTCACGTTCCCGGTGAAGTGCGAAGGGTTCCTTACTACAAGGATTCGAAGACCAGAATCCACATCTTAGGGGGAGTTTCCAAGAGGTTCGTTGTTCCCAGACACGGACGGTAAGGGTGAGGAAAGGGATGGGAAAAGGTTAAACTTTCACTTTCACTTCAGCGAGTCAGCACAGGCTGAGAAACGCTGGGGCACCTGACATCGGATGGTCCGAAGAGACAGGTACCCTAAGAGATCCGTTCTTATGACCTCACCCACTGGTAAAGGAAGAGGTTCTTTAGATTTTGTCTTTAAGAGTAATGGTGGGTTTAGTTCTTTTGTCCCAGTCAAGAAAAGATAGGGGTCACAAAACACGTTTTGACTATTAGTTTACTAATAATTGTAAATGTCAATTTGATAGTGGAGACGAAAGTAGTAATTTACATGTAAAAGACTCCCATTCTTAATGTAAAATATAATTAAATTGAGGTCTTTACTATGGTTTTAATAGATAATATTTAATTCCTTATATGTAGAATGGCCCTTGTAAAGGTTTTAGTTACATTCTGACACCGTCCACAAGGAAAAGAGATAAAGAACACTGGTTTTGGTGTGGTTCCTTACTGTCTTTTGTGGACATTCTTATTACAATTATTTCTTGTGTTCCAGTGACATAATTGATTGACTTGCGTACCCTAATTCATTCACTTGAGGTGGAAGATGTACTACTGTATGTAAGGTGACCAAAACAAGAAAGACAAAGAGTACCATTCGACGGATCTTTAACAGAATTAACGACGTCGGTTATTATAAACAGGGGTCTTGGTTCTGGACCCGGCGAAGGTCATTCAGAGACGGGGTCCAAAAATGGTAGACCTCCAATTAAGTCCGAGATTTGGGAAACCCATCTGTGATTCAGAGTAAAAGATAGGTACGTACGAGTCTGGGTGATGACCGTACGTTGTGTTCGTTTTTTTATTAAATAAGAAATTAAAAGATTCTTTAAAGCAACAGGAACCGGTATTTGTATCAGTATCGAAGGTCTGGGGTCTTCAAATCGAAGCGGGTTTTTAGAGTGTTTTTACTTAAAAGTTCTATCTATCGAAAGATACAACTTTTATCAGACCCGAGTTCAAACGTATTGTCACCAGTACGTCTTATGGTGTAGTTCTTCGTTGATTCGTAAGTCTCTCAAGATCCACCCTCGGTTGTCTTTTTAGTTGTGTAGCCACTGTAAGACAGTTCCAAGATGGGAGGCAGACGGCCTTGTGGTCTTCACTAACAGGTCGTTTAAGGCTCCGTCTCAATTTCGACCCGTGGATCTGGGTCCTCTGCCTACCGTGGTTAGACTACAATCATCCAGAGTTCCGTCTCTAGCCGGGGTCAGAACCGGAACGTAGGATCCACTAGGATCTCCGTAGACACCAAGGGTTGACTCTAGATTGGATGCCCAAGGATTCCGACCCTATCCAGACTAACTCATATTTTTCCACCTCATCGATGTTCCCGGAAACTAAATGGAACTCAAACCGACCTTGACTTTTAGAGGTCACAAAGTCTAGGGAGTGTGTCTATAAATTTAGTGTTTCTGTGACTCGAGACCCATCCCACAATTCAACTTTTTATACGAAGAAAATTCTCGAGCCCTTTGACTACAAAGAATATAATAAAAGGTTAAAAGGTACGGAGTCCAGGTTACGGTTTTCAGAGTGTATTTTCATTATCATAAAGTGTATGGAATGGAGACTCTGTAAATGAGTGGGTTTTTCTATATATTTATATCACTCTTTTCGACGTGGTTCTTTGAGGACTATTTTATACTATGGATGTTATCATTTCTATTTTAATTAAAATCCCATTCTTATAAATGTTATCGATGTATAACTAAAAGTTTAATGACATAATGAAAAAAGCTTCATTTATCAATGGGAATTTTACGTGTAGGTCAGCGACCAATCAACGATTCAGTACAGGATGAGAAACGCTGGGGTACCCGACATCGGGCGGTCCGAAGAGACAGGTATCTTAAGAGGGTCCGTTCTTATGACCTCACCCAACGGTAAAGGAAGAGGTCCCCTGAAATGAGTAGGTCCCTAGTTTGGGTGTAGAGGACGGAACCGTCCACCCAAGAAATGGTGACTCGATGGTCTCTTCGGGATTTTTCCGTGAAAGTCATCGAATCAAATTTTTTATAAACGTACGCTATGATTACGAAAGTTACTAAGGTTTCTTGTGTCTAAACATCTGAAATGTATTACATACATAGTAATATTATTTTAGTCGTGTTCATTGTATCGAAAACGGTTGTCTTTGAAAAAACAGGTCACGTTCTAAACATGGTGACCTTGCACGTTCGTCTCACTGTAAAGGGTGGGGGTCAACAAATTCGGCCCCCAGTCGTTCGGACCGGACTCACAGACCCACCTGCGACCCGGAAAGTGTATCGTGACCGTGAAGTCCGGTCGACGAGGGGTACGACAGCCGGACCCGGATTGGGACGTCAGACGCCCAGACCAGTGTCCGACTGCACACGTGACCTCGTACGATTGCACGACGGACTCGAGGTAAAGAGTGACGGTTGGGGAGAGGGTAGAGGGAGGCGACCAGAAAGGAAAACCCACTTCCCGTTACACGTAGACAGGAAATAAGGTCTCTCGGGAGGAAGAAAGGAAGAATCATAGTTACCAAGGGAAAACCCTTAGTTTCGGAAGTGTCTGAAAAAAAAAAAAAAAAAATGATTTATTCAATGGAAAATACAAACAAAATTTAAAATACGTAAATAAATACCAACGCACACCCGAAAGAGTCCAACGCCACGTGTCCGAAGAGTGACGCCACCGACGAGAACAGCCACTCGTGTCCGCGATCTCGTACACCCGAGTCGTCAACATCGTGCACCCGGAGCAACGGGACACCTTAGAAGGGTCTGATCCCTAACTTGGACACAGGAGACGTAACGGTCCACCTAAGAATTAGTGTTCTGGTGGTCCCTTCAGGATTTATTCAATGGAACATTAATAGATGATGGACCTTAGTGTAGACACACACACGTACACACCACAATCGGAACGATAGGACAACTGTTCATAAATGACTCTCAACACTCACGGCCGACGACGAATCCACAACGGCCACGGTCTCTGGTCAGACTCCAGACAACGGAGTGAAAGACGCCCTTGTTCGGTACAGGGTAAGACCACTGATAAACAACTCACTTATTACAACGACTTCGTAAAAAGGGACACTAATGTGTGCAGGAACCTCAGTAAACTTACAAAAGAACAATAAGATTCGACCACGGGGTATTATAAGTAAAGAGCTTCCTGTAAAATTTGACGAAGTTTGCGAAAACGAAAACACTACAATTATTTGAAGAAACGTGTGCAAAGAAGGACCATAAAATCCTAAAAAAACAACAACAACAGTAGCGAATTTCTCCTTAAAGACAGAAGTTCTCATTTTTCAAAGCATTTTATGTGTATTATGGGTGTTATTATCACCGAAGGGTCCAGTACGTCACCATTTCTTAGGTGGACGGTTACGTCCTCCATGTTTTCTGCGTCCAAGCTAGGGGCCCAGTCCTTCTAGGGAACCTCTTCCTTTACCGATGGGTGAGGTCATAAGAAGGGACCTTTTAAGGTACCTGTCTCTTCGGACCCTCCCATCTCAAGTACCTCAGTGTTTCTCAACCTGTACTGACTCGGACGTTCGTACGTACGTATGTATCGTATTTTAGATGGTAGGATTTGTAAAATTTCGTATGTCAAGTCAACACAATTCATATGTCAGTAGTGAGTCATATGTCTCTTGAACCAACATCCTGAGGAGTCACCTATGATTTTAGACATAGTAATCACCTACGATTACGGGTTCAGGGAATATATTTCACCGTATTATAAATGTACATTGAATATATGTAAGAGGTTGTGGTGTCAAGTTTTCGTAGGTAAGAAGTCACGAGTCGAAAGAAGTGTCAGGTTGAGTGTAAGTATGTACTGGTGACCTTTTTGGTATCGGAACTGATCTACCTGGAAACAACCGTTTTCTTACCGAGACGAAAACTTATACGATAGATCCAACCAGTATTGAAAGGAAGGTTCCTCATTCGCAGAAAATTAAAGTACATTAGTGGTAGACGTCACTAAAACCTCGAGTCTTTTTATTTCAGTGGGTGACAAAGGGGTAGATAAACGGTATTTCACTACCCTGGTCTACGGTACTAGAAGCAAAAGACTTACAACTCGAAATTCAGTTGAAAAAGTGAGAGGAAAAAGTGAAAGTAGTTCTCCGAGAAATCAAGAAGTGAAAGACGGTATTCCCACCACAGTAGGCGTATAGACTCCAATAACTATAAAGAGGACCGTTAGAACTAAGGTCGCACACGAAGAAGGTCGGGTCGTAAAGAGTACTACATGAGACATATATTCAATTTATTCGTCCCACTGTTATATGTCGGAACTACATGAGGAAAAGGATAAACCTTGGTCAGACAACAAGGTACAGGTCAAGATTGACAACGAAGGACTGGACGTATGTCTAAAGAGTCCTCCGTCCAGTCCACCAGACCATAAGGGTAAAGAAAGTCTTAAAAGGTGTCAAATAACACTAGGTGTGTCAGTTTCCGAAACCGTATCAGTTATTTCGTCTTTATCTACAAAAAGACCTTGAGAGAACGAAAAAGGTGCTAGGTCGCCTACAACCGTTGAACTAGAGACCAAGGAGACGGAAAAGATTTTGGTGGAACTTGTGGACCTTAAAGTACCAAGTACATAACGACTTCGGACCGAACCTCTTTAAAACTCGTAATGAAATGATCCCACACTCTACTCACGTTAACACTCCATCAAACTCGTAAGAAACCGTAACGGAAAGAAACCCTAACCTTACTTTTCACTGGAAAGGGTCAGGACGTCGGTGACGACTCAAAAGGTTTAAACGACCGTATAACTCACGTCGTGAAAGTGTCGTAGTAGAAAGTCCTAAACTTTATCGAGTTGACCTTAAGGTAGTGGAGGTGATCGAAACAAACATCGCTTCGAAAGATTCCGGAAGAACTGAAGTGTAAGGTCCTACAGACCGAAATCCACTCACTCGTGTGGTAGCACTAATAGACCCACCACTTCTAGAAAAAACATGTCAAGACACATAAACACGGTGGAGAAGAATTATAGAAGACGAAGACAATCCAGGGATGGTTAAGACAGGAAATAACTCGGGTAGAAACGTACTTTACAAGGGAACCATAAAGATTAATAGAACTTCTCTAGAGATCAGAAACGGTAAGATAACAAAGGAGATAAAGAAACGTGACTAGTGACTCCTTCCGAAAGAATAGAGAGGAACGATAAGAACCCTTGAGACGTAAGTTTACCCATATAGAAAGGAAAAGAGGAAACGAAAAACGAAGGGAAGAAAAGTGTCGATAAACATTCCGGAGGAGTTGTCGGTAAAACGACAAAACGTAAAGAAAAAGAACCCCTACCAGAACTGAGGATAGAGGACATGTTACAGTACTTGGAGGTAGGTATCAAGTAGTCCGTGAGACAGACAGTCTAGATCAGGGAATTTAGATAAAGAGAGAAGGTGACACTTCTTAACTACGAAAAGTTGACACCACAACCTCTTCTGAGAACTCTCAGGGAACCTGACGTTCCTCTAGGTTGGTCAGGTAGGATTTCCTCTAGTCAGGACCCACAAGTAACCATCCTGACTAAAACTTCGACTTTGAGGTTATGAAACCGGTGGACTACTCTTCTCGACTGAGTAAACTTTTCTGGGACTACGACCCTTTCTAACTCCCGTCCTCCTCTTCCCCTATTGTCTCCTACTCTACCAACCTACCGTAGTGGTTGAGTTACTTGTACCCAAACCCACTTGCGGCCCTCGACCACTACCTGTCCCTCCGGACCACACGACGTTAAGTACCCCAGTGTTTCTCAGTCTGTACTGACTCGTTTACTTGACTTGACTTGATATGTCTAAGAGGTGTTTATAAAATTTAGTAGAGATCTAGTGAATATTATGGACTATGTTGTATTTACGATACGTTTATCAACGATAGTGAACCGTTTAATTTAAAAACGAAAGACCTTATAAGACCTTAAACACCCCTCCCCTATATCAGATAGATGATAACCACCATGGGTGTCTACGTCTTTACACCTATATCTCCCGGTTGACATAAGTGTGACCTCACGTCGGTTAAAAGTCTTGAAAAATTAGAACATTTTGTTTGAGATACGAGTAATTTGTCTAGGGGTAAAGGTGGGAAGGGGTCGGGAACCGTTAGTGGTGAGGTGAAAGGTAAAGACATTCAAACTGATGAGACCTGTGGAGTATATTCACCTTAGTATGTCGTAAACCGTAAAGTACTGACCGAACAAAGTCAATCTATTACAGGAAGAATTCCAAGTGGACGCAACACCGTACATAGTTTCAGGGAAGGAAAGACTACCGGCTTATTATAAGGAGACATACATATATGGTGTAAAAGAAATAGGTACGTAAACAGTTAAATCCAACGAAGACGGTAGACCGATGACACTTATTACGACAATACTTGGATCCACATGTTTATAGACAAACTCAGGGACGAAAGTTAAGAAAACCTGTATGTGGGTCGCCATCTGAACAACCTAGTGTACCGTTAAGGTATAAATTAAAAAACTCCCTGACGGTGACTCAGAGGGTATCACCGACGTGGTACGATGCAAGGGTGATTGTCACATGTTCCCAAGGCTAAAGAAGTACACGAACGGTTGTGAACGATAAAATACAAAAACAAAACAAAAACGATCATCGGTAGGATTACCTACACACCACTAAACACCAAAGGTAAAATTAAAGGGATTACTAATCCCTACAACTCGTAAAAAGGTACATGAACAGCCGGTCAACCTGTAGAGACTTCTTTACAGAGTTCAGGAAACGGGTAAAAAATTAACCCAACAAAAAACAAAAACTCAACGTCCTAGTTTCTCCTCTCTGTAAAAATTCCGAGAACTGTTTTTGATACTTTGAGTAAAGATCCTTCCACCATGGGACCATGGGCTGAGGTGTTCTCACGGACGTTGTGAAATCGGTACGGTCGTAACGAATAACAGTATTTTTCTTGTTTTGTTTTCGAAATGATTAAATCGTCTGTTTTATGCCGTAGAGTAAAATTAAAATTCGATATGAAAAACTGCCTCCGTTTCTCCTCTTCATTCAGTTCTTCGAAGTGGAGGTAAATTATGAAATCATTGTAGTCTACTTGACAATAGTGAGGACCTTTCAAGGTCGAAGGAACTGAGTAGCTAACACACTCACACACGATTCATGAGTAGCCACACGATTTATAAGTCTAAGACGGGACAACTAGGAGAGTGTTTTGAAAGGAAAGTCCCCTTGATATACAAAATGTGTAGAAATCGTGTCATTAAAATTGATAATACAACATACAGTACGAAGATTGACAAAAACCGGAACGAAAAAAGGAAAGAGTTATTAAGATCCCGTGTATTTATATGTCAGAAAACAATGAAAGAAAACAGTTTTTACGTGTTTTTTTTAATCTGCAGAAGTCTGCAGAATATTGGAAAGAGAAATTTCCATTCCAAGTTAAAACCCTTTACTTTTCAATTAATTAATGTAAATTTTAAAAGGGTAACCGTCCTTGTGACAAACGGTACTTTATTTTTCCTGTGTAGGTAATCCATTTTTATTAGGGAGTAACGGAGGTTTTACGTATTTAAAACGTACCCCTTTACTTCAGGGTTATGTTGGTCCATCTTTTATGTCGGTTATTCGATTTCTCGATCCCGTATGGTCATGGTTTGAATCCTCACTGTAAGGACTTAGGTGACATAAAAACAAACCTGGTTCAAAGTCTGACTACAAAAACATTATCATAACACAGACTGTATAAATCTGTAAAGATACCTGTAAGAACAGGTATCTTTCTTTTCTTCACGTTATCATCTTTTGGTCTCCGGTATTGACGTTTCCGTCATCGAGGACGAGAGTAGACAGACCGGAAGACCCGTTGTGACCTAAGTGAAATCCTGGGGTGAGACTAAGTCCGCCACTCCCGGTCCCTCTCTTCTCAGTACCTTGACCCCTACAGACTGGGTCTCTGTCCTGTGTTCTCCTGGAAAGACGACGAGACTAATAGTCTTCCTTACTGTCTCTTTTGAGGTCTTTCGTCCTGATTCTACTCGTAGAACTTAAGTGTCCCTCCGATTAAAGTCGGGGTTATGTTCCACTATAAAGATTACTAATCTCGAGAGGTTTATTAAGTTCACTGAGTGTGACCCTGACTCGACGGAGGCCCCCCGTCTCTCGAGACCCCTTGTAAGTGCGTTCATCCTATTGGAGAGGATCTTCTACGACACCTTCTTTCAGTCTGTGACCCACCACCGATCCTCCTAAAACCCGATAAATAGGGGAGATTGGTTTCTAAGAAACTAAAGGAATAATGAGACCCGTTCTGAAGTAAATGGGAACAACATCCCCATCTCAGTGGATTCACATCTTCCGGGTTTGAGTGGACGCTATTACCGTGACTACCATTTCTTTTACACCAATTGTCCGTGGTGGTAACGACACAACATCTCAAAACACCGAACTAAGTCCTCGGATCTCGTCTTCTGTGCATGACTTCGAGACAGAAATACTCTACGAGTTGTTATTCAATTGTTATTGTTACTCTTTACGTACAAGAAATCGACGCTGATGTTTCTCTTTCCTTCACGTCACTTTCCCGTAAAGGTTAGTCGTCAGTATCGAATGTACGTAGACTACATACTCTAGTCTACAGTCCAAAATGCCAGACAAATTTGGTTGTTGTCATTGTTACTTTTCGTTAATTAGTAGAAACCTCCGGTGTCTTCAAACTCAACCTTCGCTAAGTTCGACGACCTGGCCATAGTGTGACCCCGACTAAGTAATCCTATCTGGGATCTTAGACAATTTATAGTATAGACCCCTTACCAGATCGATAGGGAACTGTACGGTGCACGGTTCTCTCTTCTACCTCTTCGTTTCCTTACAAATTCCAAAGTTTTTGTTACGAGTCGGGAGGTCGACGTCTCGTGTACACCCTCGAACCGAAGGGTGAGACCAACGGTTGTCCCAAGTCCAAGGGTGTTACCGTTCGACACCGGAACGGTCCCTGATGTGGAAAAGGTTTCGTCACGTGGTCTGACCATAGTGGACCTGTGAGTTTTGTCGTGATTACGAATCCAGCATAAGATCTCGTTAACCCTCTATTTTAAACACCCTTCTTGGGTTCACGAGGAAACACACACACACACACACATATGTACGTACGTCCTTATGTGTGTATACGTACATATGTCCGTACATTCATATATGTATGTACATGTTTGTTTGGAGGACCCATTATATTAACATTACCCGTCCGTCCCGACTCTTGGTGCCAACGTGTCAGGATGACGCCAGTGTCTCAAGATCACACTTCCAACACCCCTGACTTTGTTTCCTCTGTCCTTACATCAAATGGAAGTTAACATAGACCGAAAATTTAAGTACTTCGTTCTCAAAGTTCGATTCCTACGATTAGTGAGTTAAGACTTTCGATAATATTGTCATGACTAATTAAGTCTTCTTCCCTCTACTTCGTTTTATCGTTCTGCGTTCATTATCTTTGTACGAACTACAATATTTGTTTACTTTCTTTGTCAAACAAATACTGTATGTTTTGTCACTGTCCTGTAACCTCAAGAGGTCATTGTGTGAGGAACATTGTCCCAGGTATCAGTTGGGCATTGTTAATCTGAACTGAAGGTCGTGGAATTCCGTCCTTGGTGAGAGAAGCTCCAAACCCGAGACTAAAGGGCCGACCACGCGAACGTATCGTGAAGTCTCATTTGTTTTTTGAATCCCCCGTCTGAGTCCTATTAGCTCGTCGACTTCCGTTTTAGTGTTACACTTTACCTGCCCTTCATTAACCTCGGCTACCTCCACTCCCTTCTCGTCTCGTCTTTAATCTTTAAAAGGTACAACGGTGACACTCCGGGGTTCTCTTTGTATTTTGTTAGTAAGACGTTAGGGTACCCACGTTTCTTTTAAGACCGATTTCTACGTTTCAAAGTCTCTTTCCTAAAGGGAGGGTCGGTTTGCAGACCAAAACAGGTAGAGACCCGTTAATTACTCTTACTCGATTCTCTACTTCCACTTCCCAAGTACGTAAAAGGTATAAATCTTACTTTAGGAGCTACACCTGGACGGGGAAACTAAATAACGATTACTGTTGGACACATGCTACCTATAATTAATGTTCGTCTTCTCGTAGTCCTTTCATAGTTTCACGTGAATCGACCTAATCCCGGTGTGAAATCTTGAGTGTTTTACACCTCCGTTACGAAACGTTTTTGAATAACCTACACTTCATATTTCGGTCCGTATAACCGACTCCTATTCGAATCTGGGGAGTGGGAATCTTTAGTCAACGTCGATTAAAATTAATAGTAGACTTCGGTTATGCTTAATGACGAGTCTCTTCGTGTCCTTACAACTTTCTAGTCACTCACACGTCCTCGATTGAATGAACTGAACCTTTTGTGTTCTACGCTAGTACTACTATGTGTACTATATCTTCTACCCTATTCAATCAACGTAAAATAGGCAGTGTCTTTTTCACTAGTACGGACTCTGCCGAAAATGCCTTTATTGTCAGTGGCTCCGACTTTTTCTTTTGTGTTTTGTGTTTATTTTAAGTATTAACTCTCTCTTGACGTTTATTTATAGAACTTAAATATACCAGCTCATCATTTATGAGGACCATACGAAATTCTTACTTCTGACGACACTCTCCACATCCCTCCTTACTCTGCGTCCGGTTCGTCATCGGAACAACGAGTTCGAGACGACCCGAAAGGTAAAGGAATTTAGTTGCACGAAGAATAGAAACCTCGTTCTACGAATAAAAGGTCGAGAGTGACAACTTTCCTACGACGCCTCCAATATTAATGATCATCTGTCTTTCCTCTTTTTGTCACTTCCCTCCTCTATTCTTTTCCGTCTGACGGGTACACTGCAATTACCCTTTTATTGGTGCTTTGATATGACTTTTCTGACGTTCGGTTTATCTACTCTTCTGACCTTCCACTTTTCGTTGAGTGAGTCACTGAAATAATTCTCGACGTGACTTCAGATGTGCACTCGGGAAAATAATTTGGAAGATTAAAAAATTAACCTTCTATTAACGAAATGTTACAACGTAACATAAGATGACATGTTGGTACGAACAACTCGCGAAAACAATCATTTCCGAACCTTCAAAGTGATTTTTATAAGAAACTGTCTGTTCTGTGCGTCATGTCGTGTCTCGACTCATAAGTAAAGAGTCTCAGTTGGTCTTCAGATTCTAAATGTATTCGTTACAGGTAAATAAAAGGTGCAACTTCTCTTTGGATAGAGATACTCTGGTATCCAAGGTTTATAGTTAGTTCTTTTTCACTGAACTACTCCAAGACAGTTATACTATCGTTCCTTCGTAAAAGACCTCTGTATCAAAAAGACGTCCTTCTTCTTTCACAAGAGACAGAAGTCAAGCCAGCGAGTCAGCACAGGCTGAGAAACGTTGGGGTACTTAGCGTCGTGTGGTCCGGAGGGACAGGTAGTGGTAGAGGACCTCAAGTGAGTGTGAGTGCAGGTAACTCAACCACTACGGTAGGTCGGTAGAGTAGGAGACAGCAGGGGAAGAGGAGGACGGGAGTTAGGGAGGGTCGTAGTCTCAGAAAAGGTTACTCAGTTGAGAAGTGTACTCCACCGGTTTCATGACCTCAAAGTCGAAACCGTAGTCAGGAAGGTTACTTGTGGGTCCTGACTAGAGGAAATCCTATCTGACCAACCTAGAGGAACGTCAGGTTCCCTGAGAGTTCTCAGAAGAGGTTATGGTGTCAAGTTTTCGAAGTTAAGAAGATACGAGTCGAAAGAAGTGTCAGGTTGAGAGTGTAGGTATGTGCTGGTGACCTTTTTGGTATCGGAACTGATCTGTCTGGAAACAACCGTTTCATTACAGAGACGAAAAATTATACGATAGATCCAACCAATATTGAAAGGAAAGTTCCTCATTCACAGAAAATTAAAGTACCGACGTTAGTGGTAGACGTCACTAAAACCTCGAGGGGTTTTATTTCAGACTGTGACAAAGGTGACAAAGGGGTAGATAAAGGGTACTTCACTACCCTGGTCTACAGTGCTAGAATCAAAAGACTTACGACTCGAAATTCGGTTGAAAAAGTGAGAGGAGAAGGTAAAGTAGTTCTCCGAAAAATCAAAGAGAAGTGGAAGACGGTATTCCCACCACAGAAGACGTATAGACTCCAATAACTATAAAGAGGGCCGAAAACAGAATCCAGGGAACTTTAATGACAACGTATATTAAGATGTTAAATCGACTTTGGGTGTCTTTCAACTTTTTATTAAAAATGGACTATAGTTTATAGATATTCAGTTTCCGTTACACTACTTCTTTATGATGGAAACTAAATGAACCAGTATTATATAGACCCGAAATAAGGAAAATCGAGAACTTTTCATATACACACACATACACACACACACACACACTCTTACACTCACAGACACATATGTCACAAATTTTATTGTCCACCACCGGTTGATCTTTTTCGGATTAACAGTTTTTTGATTTTGAAATGAAACTGAACTTCCCATGGTCCCGTATGAAGGTTTAGTCCGTAAAACAGAGACAATTTTCAGCATTAATTGTCTTCTCTGGTCCACTATTTAAGATTTTTATTTGGGAAACAGATTTGTTTCTCCGGGAATGTCGACCCGGACAGAAGTGGAATTTGTAAAAGCTGGGTTAGTAAAATGTATAAAAGATATCTAATACTCTTATCAGTATGAAATCGATTAGGTCTTTAAATATTATGGATATCTATGCATACGGTGAACTACCAAAGTCAAATATTCCAATCGAGAACTCCCTGGATCTAAAGGAGAATTTGTGAACCGAACTTTGATCTCGTACTACGTCACTCCCCGAACACCAGGCTTCTCGGTCCAAAGGGTTTGTCTAGTAATTGGCTCTTTCTCAACTTGTGTGACAAGGAAGGAGAGTCTTGGAGTCTTAACATTTCCGGTGGATTAAGTCAGTGGTAGACTACAATTTAATATGAATTTATGTTTTGTTTTTGTTTTGATCTTAAGAAATCGTTTTGATTGATAGTCAACGATCTCAATTAGTAATATAAAAGTTTCGTACGTGGTAGCGGGGGACTAATTAGTGACAAATAACATTGAGAGGTTCAATAAAGATCCGACCACAATTCAAGATTTACTCTCTCCCATCACCGACCCCTCGTACCAATTACTCCTACCCACCCTTATGACTTAACATCACGTCATAGTAAGATTACGATATCTATATTTTTATCTTTCATGAATGTATACGGGTCTTTTTTTTTTACTTCTTTGATGTAGTTCTATGATAGTCACTAATAGAGATCCGTGATCCTAATACTTATTTGAAATTTGAGTAAAAAAGTTTGATATTTTCATATGTACGAGTAAGTTTTTTTTTTCCTTTTATGTCTCTTCAGATCTTTCTTTTTATTTTTAGTGGACGGTAGAGTTGTCAGTAGGAGTCTAGTAAAAATTGTAAACTCTGAACATCAATAAAAAGATAACGATTCGTGTTTATATAGTATTGTACACTTGGTATGTTATATATAATGAATCCTTGGACAAAAGGTAACGGTAATTCATAAAAGACACGGTCATTCATAAGAAGATTGTGCACTAAAAATAACCGACCTCTCATACGGAAACATGTTTACATATGATATAAAACCATTAAGGTACAAGAACCTATAAATCTAACATAGGTAAAAAAACCATAATTTTTACTTCGACACTACTTATAGGAACTTATGTTTGGAAACACATAGTAAGAAGGTCATAGACGTCCTTTTGTGAATTTCCCGTTGTTAATGACAAGAAGACTTTAGATAACCGTTTGATAGAAGATGTCCCCTTGTCTGTGTGAAGGTAGTACAGTACGACGTCGCGAGTTGATGTACCTAAAAATACAAAATGTACTTTTGTAAAATATAAAAGAACCATAGAAAGAGACCAAAGAATTAAGAGTTGTTATCTACACACAATGAAAGTAGTAATATTGTCGTGGTAAAAAAACGGGTCGTAATGTGACTCGGTACAGACTTTCAGTCGGAAGAGTCAAATACGGAGCAAAAGGTGGACTTGACTAAGAACCCGAATAAATGGACAGGTAACAAAAGACAGAGTAATTGTAAACGGAAATGGAAATAATTAGCTAGAAGAGACGACCGGAGTCGAAATAAAGCCCCGAAAGAGGGACTGAAGAATGATTAAATAAATAACTTGAGGACCGACGCGACCGAGAGGCAACGACAAGAGTCCGAAAGAGGTCAGCACCGGTCACCTCCGACAAATGTCGACGCAGTATAACGTCACCGAAGAGAACAACATCCCGGACCCGAGATCCGTGAGCCGAAGTCATCAACACGTACACGCGAGTCGTCAACACTGAACTACCGAGATCGCACCCGAATTACCAACACCAAGTGCCCAAATCAACGGGGTGCTGTACACCCTAGAAAGGGCTGGTCCCTAACTTGGTCGTGGGGGACGAAACGTTCCTCTTACGGTTTGGTGACCCAGTGGTCCCTTCGGGAGGGGACTAAAGAACTCAACTCACGAATTGACTGAATGTAAATTTCGGTACTTAAAGGAAGACTTATGTCGTAATCAGTATTTGATATCCAAATTATAACAAAAGTGTTATTAAATTCTTTATTTACAACATTACTTTAACTCCAAAGACGAAGTCGGGTCGACGTCAAATTCACATCACAAATTGTAAGGGTCCACCATACCGAAATGACCAAAGATAAAAACAATAATAAAAGCCGAAAAGAAAGTGACACTAGACTTTTACACCAGACATGATAAAGTTGAAGGACCTTAAATAGTTTTTAAAGAAACACCGGTTAATATTCCAGTCGGAAACATTTACAATGTGTCCGGGAACTTTCTTCCACATAAGAGACGAAAGACCTAAATCTCAAGTTGTTGTCTTGACGGTCTAGTTTTAATTCGTAAGTCAAAGAGATTAAAATGTATAAAAAGACAGATGAATAAAGGTACTCGATTCTCGTTATAAGATGAATATAAAGACAATTACATGAAAGACTTTATCGACGACGGGTCAGATGACTTCCGGAGTCAGGGGATCCCGGAGGGGAAGATTCAAGGTCAAGATGGGACTAACCCGAAGGGTCCGTCGAGTCTCCCAATTCTTAGGAGGACGTTAAATCCTCTGCACCTAAACTAGGGACCCAGTCCTTCTAGGGGTTCTCCTCCTGTACCGTCGGATGAGGTCACAAGAATGGACCTCTTAGGGCACCTGTCTCCTCGGACCGCCCGACGTCAGGTGTCCCAGCGTTTGTCGGTCTGCGTTGACTCATGTGAACTTGGTTCTCCCCCACGGAGGTCCTCGGAGGTGACGTGAATCGCGAACACGGAACTAAAATTGAATGTACCATCAGAGTGTTGGAAGACGAAAGAAAATGAAGGTTAGACTCAATGGAACGAAATCTACTTTAACATATACTTCAGTTTTATAAAGTGTTGGTCGTTCCCGGTTAGTCCTACGATAAAGTTATTGGGAATACCTCGACTTGGTCTCGTTTACCCGACTTAGGTTAAAATCTTAGAAAAAGTTTTAGTTGTCCCCTTAAAAAGAATTCAGGTTAAACCTTTAGAAAGAAAAAGTGAACCATTTGAATCGGGTAAATAGAAATACTAGTTTCGACTATACATACCAGAATTAAGACAATGAAGTAAAAAAAGTTCTTTTAAATTTTAAGGGAAATAAAAGTTATAAAAGACCCATTACATGTAGAAGAGTCAAACGAAAACAAGCGGGACAGACCATTAAACCTTCTTTTGTTTCAAAGAAAAGACAAGAAAACTAGTTGACGTATGAACTTACACAAGATCTCATTTAAACAAAGATATTCGTTGACGGTGTTTACGGTTAGAAGGTTAAGTTTCAGTCCCGTCTGTTGTGTCCTATCTACCCAGTAGAATGACCGTTTCTTCTCCGTTCCCTCCTAATATTTATTTTGGAAATTTTTCCCTTAAAGGGTTTACTAATCACTCTAAAGGATCACAACTATATGTATATATATACTCTCTCTCTGTCTCTCTCTGCCTCCTCACCCCTTCCTTTTATCCAAAATTTTATCTCTCTCCCGAATACATCCGTAGTCAAAAGTTTAGAATATTCCATATAGACCTTTTTTCGCTTACCCATCCATTTACTCACTCTCTTTACAACATAAATTCTTTTAGTGACTGCACGGACCACCAGGTCACCAATTCTTAGACGGAAGGCTACGTTCCCTGTACCCAAGCTAAGGGACCAACCCCTTATTCTAGGGTGTGTGGCACCCCGTCGATTCGGGCACACGGAGTTGGCGACTCGAACGTCCGTAGTCGATCTGTTGGGTACACAAGACTCGGACGTATGGTGTTACTTTTTAGGGCGTACGGAGTTGATCTCCGTACTACGTCGGTTTTTATTGTTGTTTTTTTCTTTTAGTGTGACGAGTGTAAACACAAAGTATAATCGGTACAAAATTTTAAAAGAATTTTTTACATTTGTCCTATCCGAACCTATCAAGTAAAGACTATATCTCTAAAGTTAACCCATCTAAGTCAACAAAGAAATTAATGAATGACGTTTTTTTTGGGGAGTTTAACAGTCTCTCGTCCCTCTTAATAGTTCTTCATTTTAAGGAAATTATATAATTTTTTTATTTGTGTATAGGTAACATCGTTACCTGTATGTTTCATATTAACCGCATTGACTCTCAAAGAAAGATATCTAGTCTTGACTTTTCATCTTTGTTACTCTTTTTTGTCTTACGAGTTTACAAAGAGGAAATTTGAAGAAATACTGAATCGTACCGATCTAATCTCTTAATCTTTTATTTTGTGTAGGAATGGATCCTCACGGTGGTCCCAATCGTCTTAGTGTTACACAAAGTAAGGAAAAGAAAATACCTTTATGTCCTCTTACGTCTTTTGATTATAAAGATTTTAGATCTTTCCCTTTATCCTTCTCATTTCAAATTTAATAAGATGTGTTTCAGAAGTCTTACGGTGTGAAAAACTAAAACGCTACTCATAGTATACTCCCAACTCCCACTGGTCTCAAGGGTTCCTGTTAACATTTATATACTCTTGTTGTATTCCTCGGAGTCGGTGGGTCTGAGTTCTTAAGATGGTGGTGGATGTCCCGTTACTGTGGGTCGAGAGCTAGAGGTCAAGAGGGACGTTGAGATCAGAGTAAATAGGTCCACAGCTGGTCTGTAAGGGTGTCCGTACAAGTTGTCGGTATAGTATACTTATACCCGTTGTGAATTGAGAAACACTCCCCCTCCCCGACATGGTACCCCGTACATCCTAGAATCAAGGGACTGGTCCCTACCTTGAGCATATGGCGCGTCATCTTCACACCTCAGAATCGGTGACCTGACGGTCTCTTCAGGGTTGTGAATTGAGAAAAAAAGGGGGAGAGGTAGTCGTTCCAACTTAACAATACCGAGTAAGGTCACTATTGTTTTTATTTCTTAGTTGCCATGTTGTAAATCTTCTGATAAAAAACACACACACCAAGACCTTTGTTCAAAAAAAAAAAATTTATATAAATTAAATAAATAAACCGACACACCCCAGAATCACCGTCGTACGACCTAGAAAGTAACGTCGTTCACCCCAGATCTAGGGACTGGTCCCTGACTTGAGGCGGGGGACGTGATTCGCGTCAGAGTCGGTGACCTGGTGATCCCTTCGGGGATCTTTGTGTCAAACTGAGAACAATATTTTTATTATATGGTGATAGACATTATGAAATGAATACGGGTTCCCCATCGACTGTCATACCTTTGGTCCTGAAAAAGAAGTGACGAAACCGGTTGTGAATTAAGTACTAACGGATCGAAGAGACGGACAAGGAGGACTCGGAGGTGGGAGAATCCTCCACGGGACAACGTGTTCGACTTTTCAGGAGAGAAAGGGAGGGAGGGGGGTGGGAAAGACGGATAACGTTGTCGAAGATGAAACAGAAACTGAACTGAGGACAGAGAATTAGTAGGTCGGTAACTTGTTCTCCTCAGTGAATTTTTACGTTAAACCTATTACTTGATAAAGTAAGTATCTCTGAGTAATGAACAGACTATATGTATAATCCATAAATGTCATGATACTGTTCATGGTGATACGGGAGATGGGTTAGACTCTTGATCTTGGGTAGTTAGAGACACTTCAGAAGGGAAGTGTCAACGAGAGGGGAAGAAGACACTGGAGGGGTCCTTCGTGATGTAACTTAAAACACAAATGGTAAGTAAAAGAAATTAATGCAAAGATACATAAGAGTTTACTATGGTAAATAAAAACGTGTAAACAAGAAATATATTCACCTCAGTATATGAACGGAAGTGGGTAAAAAAGTGACACATATTCTAAGTAGGTCCTACTGTGTATATCATTTTTGTATTTAATCTGGATCAGTAAGGAACGAATTCTGAGGACCCAGGAGTAGTAGCACGTACCGACCGAGTACCTAGCAGGTGGACGTCATCGATGTTGCCGAAGGGGTGGCGGGATGAGACCAAGAGACACCAAGAGTGCGACGAGGACGGAAACCCGGAAACGTGACTGCCAAACGGGACGGACCTTACGCGAAAGGGACTCGAAAACAAACGTGTTACTGAGGATCAGTGAGTCTGGGAACCTCTCCAGAAGGATCTAGTGAGACAAGATTGTCTCCGTGGATCAGTAGGACAGTGTTGGAGTTGAAGTCCACCGTTGACATCTCACAGAATTGGTACTGGATAGGAACACAAATGCAAAGAACAGACAGGGGTGGTCGTGTAGTCGAGACATTCTTGTCCTTGGAAATAACGGAGGTCACGGACCGTGAGTCAACCAGTGAGTTATTCATAAAAATCTTAATCACTCAGTTAATGTGTAGTTTAAATAATAGTTGTCAAACGGTTTTTCGTCTGGAACCTTCTTTTCAATACTGGTTGGATCTATCATATAAGTTTTCGTCTCTGTAATGAAACGACTGATTCCAGTTAGATCAGTTCCGATACCAAAAAGGTCACCAGTACATACCTACACTCTCAACCTGACACTTCTTCCGACTCGTGACTTCTTAACTACGAAAACTTGACACCACAACCTCCTCTGAGAACTCTCAGGGAACCTGACGTTCCTCTAGGTTGGTCAGGTAAGACTTCCTCTAGTCGGGACCCTAAAGAAACCTTCCTTACTACGATTTCGACTTTGAGGTCATGAAACCGGTGGAGTACGTTTCTCAACTGAGTAACCTTTTCTGAGACTACGACCCTCCCTAACCCCCGTCCTCCTCTTCCCCTGCTGTCTCCTACTCTACCGACCTACCGTAGTGACTGAGCTACCTGCACTTAGACTCACTTGAGACCCTCAACCACTACCTGTCCCTCCGGACCGTACGACGTTAAGTACCCCAGTGTTTCTCAACCTGTGCTGACTCGCTGCCTTGACTTGACTTGGCTTACAGATTATTTGACTCATAAGTTATTCATAATTAACTGACTTACAAATTTTAAAAGGAAGGAAATTCTTTTACTCACATGAAAACTTGGGAGTTAAAATAAAAAATCAAAAAAAAGGAAAAAACTCCAGGAATTCTATTGGGTTTTCAACAGACTCTTCTGGAATGTTTGTGGACTCTTTTCTTTTCTTCACTTTCCGTTTCTTCTTTACCTTTCTATATGGGATGACTTACATGTCAAGGTCTCTCATCGTTCCTCTCTCTTCTTTCTGAAGAATTCACTTGTTACGTTTATTTATCTCCTTTTGTTGTCTTACCCTTCCTGATCTTTAGCGAAGTTCTTTTAATCTCTATGGTTCCCTTGTTACGTTCCTACCGTGTTATTTTCTGTCTTTACCGGTTCTGAACTGTCTTCGTCTTCTCTAATTCTCCCCCGTTCTTATGTGTCTTGATATGTTTTTTCTAGAATTACTTGGTCTATCAGTACTACCACACCAGTGAGTGGATCTCGTAGGACCTCGTACTTCAGTTCACCCGGAATCCTTCATAATGATCCTTGTTTCGATCACCTCCACTACCTTAAGGTCGACTTGATAAGGAATTTCTACTACGACAATTTCACGACGTGAGTTATACAGTCCTTTAAACCTTTTGAGTCGTCACCGGTGTCCTGATCCTTTCCAGTCAAAAGTAAGATTAGGGCTTCTTCCGGTTACGGTTTCTTACAAGTTCGATGGCATGTCAATGTGAGTACAGTGTACGATCCTTCCGTTACCAGTTTTAGGAAGTTCGATTCAAAGTCGTTATTCACTTAGTTCTTGAAGGTCTACATGTTCGACCTAAATCTTTTCCGTCTCCTTGGTCTTTAATTTAACGGTAGTAGGTAACCCAGTATTTCTTTCGTTCCCTTAAGATCTTTTTGTAGATGGAAGTGACTGATACACACCTAGTGTCGTTTGACGCCTTTTAAAAATTTCTCTACCCTGATGGTCTGGTGGAATGGACAGAAGAATCTCTGGACATACATGTAGTTCTTCATTGTCTTGGTCTGTACCTTGTTACCTGACCAAGTTTTAACCCTTTCTTCAAGTAGTTCCGACATATAACAGTAGGACGAATAAATTGAATATACGTCTCATGTAGTACACTTTACGGTCCGACCCACTTCGTGTTCAACCTTAGTTCTGACGGTCCTCTTTATAGTTGTTGGAGTCTATACATCTACTATGGTGAGATTACCCTCTTTGACTTCTCCTCGATTTATCGGAGAACTCCTCCAACTTTCTTCTCTCACTTTTTTGACCGAATTTTGAGTTGTAAGTTTTTCGATTCTAGTACCGTAGGACAGGGTAGTGAAGTACCGTTTATCTGCCCCTTTTTCACCTTTGTCACTGTCTGAAAATAGAAGAAACCGGGGTTTTAGTGACACTTACCACTGGCGAGGAACCTTCCTTTCGATACTGTTTTGATCTGTCGTATAATTTTTCGTCTCTGTAGTGAAACGGCTGTTTCCACGAATGTCAGTTTCGATACCAAAAAGGTCATCAGTACATGTTCATACTGTCAGCCTAGTATTTCCACCGACTCATGACTTCTTAACTACGAAAACTCGACGCCACAACCTCTCCTGAGAACCCTAAGGGAACCTGTTGTTCCTCTAGTTTAGTCAGTTAGGATTTCCTTTATTTAGGTCTTATAAGTAACCTTCCTGACTACAACTTCGCGGTTATCAACCGGTGGACTACGCTTCTCGACTGAGTAACTTTTCTGGCACTCCGACCCTTTCTAACTCTCGTCCTCCTCTTCCCCCACTGTCTCTTACTCTACCAACCTACCGTAGTGACTGTGTTAAACTCGTTTGAGTCCCTCTATCACTTCCCGTCCCTTTGGACCTCACGACGTCAGGTACTCCAGTGCTTCTCAGTCTACACTGAATCGCTGACTAGTTGGTGTTGTTCTATAGACTTCGTTTCGAGAAAAGAAGGGGGGTTTCTCTGTCGTAGAGACCTGACTTTAAATTATACTTACAAATGTAACCTGTACATTTTTATAACCGTGATCAAAAAAAAAAAAAAGAATTTTTACTACTCTCAACCCCTGAAGTGATGAAAGTCCTATAGTAAAATGAGTACCTCGGAAAAGATTTATTTGTGTTTACAGAGGACAAGGTTGAGTTCCAAAGTGGGTAACGAAACAAAGAGGGAAATTAGGAGACACCCATGCCTTTCGTCGTCCTGGTATAGAAAGAGTGAATTTTGGAAAAGTAGATTATGCCTTCTTATTGAGTAGGGAATCAGAACAGAAAAGGACCGTTTACTTTGGTTAACAAAATTGAAAAAGAATATCCTGAATAAACGGTCTGGAAATTAAATTAGTCCAACACGATGTCTTAGAAAAGTTGAGGATAGAAAGGTGGAAGGGTTCTCGACGGTAGTTTTGGTTTCGGTAGGGAGAGTCGAACCAGAGGGGAGTTGGCCTCCTCAGGTAAAGAGTGCACTGTGTCAATGTCTGTCGAGGGTCGTCGGACACCCTAGTACCATAAACACCGACCCTCCTTCCTTCGGTAAGGACGTGGTTCCGTATCTCGTACAATCGAATTGGACAATCGTACGGCTAATAAAACCCCCCACCCCCTACCACCATCGATAGTCAGATTTTTTAGTATACACTGAAAAAAAACGTTTGAAGTAGCGATACTAAAGTCTAGTTATTTTATACTCAAAGACAATAAGTGTCTTACTGACAGTAAACGGGAACCCAAGACAGGACACCGTTCTCTAGTGTCTCGAGGGGCCCCATTCTATAGGTTCGGCGCACTCAATTACAATTAAAAAAAGGATCATTGTAAAAGGGTGGAGAGACTTGTTTTTAAGTCATAATTTCTTCGACACTGAAGACGTCCAACGACGTTGGGCCTTCTTCGTCGAAACGAGTAACGACAGAGTCTCCGGTCTTCATTATGGTCGCGTCCCACGTGCGAGACGTGTACTGAATGAACATGATTAAGTAAATTAAGAGTGTTGGTAGAGTCCTCCACCCACGATAATAATAGGAGTAAAATGTCTATTCCTTTGGCTCCGAGTCTCCCCAAAGGCGACCATCCGTCCTATTACGGGGTGGGGTGGAGTTCTACAGGTTCCAGATAAGAGACCTTGAACACACGTACAATGCAATGTGTCGTTGCCCCGAAGGGTCTGTAGTAATTCCGATACCTAGAACTCTACGTCTCTAATAGGACCTAACAGGTTCACCCGGGTCACATCAGTGTTGCCAGGAATTTTCGTCTCTTGGAAGGGTCGACACCAGTCTCTCTCTACATTGTACTCTTTCTGGGTTCAGTTCCTTACGACCGACGGAGATCTTCAACCTTTTCCGTTCCTTTGTCTAAGAAGGGGTCCCCGTGATCGTTCCTTATGTCGAGACGGTTATAGAACTAAAATCAGGTACTCTGGGTACAACTTAGAGACTGAAAGTTTTGACAACTCTTTTATTTTAGCGTAACAAAATTCGGTGATTCACACACTGTCAACCAATATCCTTTTTATCCTTTGCTTAAGTCTAAACCCATGAACTTCAGAAAGGTCTCCTTTTTTTAGAAGTCCTACTCAAAAGACTTAACTAAGACCCAAAAGACCTAAGTAAGAGATACTTAAATTTCCGTGAGGAGTGGGACAAAAGCCGTCTCCTACTCCACCAATCGGTTGTAGTGGTTGAGTTACCTGTACTTAAACTCGTTTGAGACCCTCCTATCACTTTCTGTCTCCTGAGACCACACGACGTTAGGTACCCCAGTGTTTCTCAGTCTGTGTTGAATTGCTGAGTTGTTGTTGTTATTGTTAGTGAAGCAAAATTCACCGTTTTTCTCGTGACCGTCAGGCACCCTACTGCACTGTTCTCTCTCTGTGTTTTAAAGTGGTGACCTTTGGGGTGAGGGCCATGGTTTAAGGCTCGGACGTGAGTAGAGGAGAAGAGAACAGTTCAAGAGAGATTTTCGTATCGAAAACTATATCACAGGAACAGGTTTTCGTTACCCGAGACGTTTCTAAGAGAGATTTCGGTTCAGACCTGTTTCTAGACTACGAACCTCCAGTCGGACATAGTTAAGACGTACCTCTCCACCCACCCCTTTACTTAACCTCGCACATGGGGTCTTCACCAGGTGGACCAAAACTTAAGACGGAGAAAGTGAATCAAAGATACACTGGAGTCTATTCAATGACTTGGAGCGATGAACCCGAAGGGGTTACGGTCACAGATCCTGACGAACGACGGGTCCACTTCCTGCGTTGTACCAGCCTCACCCGTACCCCGAGTTAGACGAGTCACTCCAACCACTGGACTCGACATCTTCACCCAGGCTCACATCTGGACACTCATGATGAATGTAAGTCTGTTGGCTCGTCTACTTGGAGTGCGTGGTCTGTATCTCCCGAATGTGTTCGTATCAAAAGCGGAAAATCCAAAATTGTGGACGACCACCCACAACTCCGTCGAAAACGGTCTTTCCGACTGAATTATTACCCGAAACCCCATCTTTTAGTGTGGTTTGCTGTCCGATCCGGGGACGAAGACGAATAAATTAAAAAAAAAGACCACCTCTCTTTTACTCGTGGTACGTCTAATAAAACACTTCCTCTTACCAGACACCCCTTTAGACCCATACGTTTTTTTTTTTTTTTGTTTACGTCGGTGTTAGTTCGGACGGTTTCTTGTGTCTCATTGACTCTGAGTCTCGGTGTCGGGGAGCACACCCAAGACGGCTCCACAAGTGTCGACGATAAGGTGTTTTCCGGGAAGTTCTTTTCCCGGAGTACCAGTGTTTTCGGACCCGTCCCGTCCTAATTGTTCCAATTCGGATTGAGAAGGGATTTCCTGAAGATCAAAAATTGTACGATTGCCTTTACTACTTAAAGAGTCCCCCGGTACATACAAAGTGTCGTAGAGAGGTTCGATCAAACTGGAACTTTTGGACTAACACAAAACGAAAAACCATTCGTGGTCCACCCTTTCATACAAAATCACCTACTCGTGTCCTGTGAAGTAAGGAGAGGCTGATCATCTGTGGTCCGAAGAGTTTAGGAGAAGAAAGGGGTTTCTCAGGGTCGAGTCTCGAACCCGGAACAAAGACTCCGAAGGTGAAGTACATTAGGAATTTCCCTTCTACCTATAACTGGACTCTGTCGACTCTGCCGATTTGTGTACTATTTTGCTCTACGAGAATCGATCAGATATTATACTGAAATATTAGGGGAAAACTCTATACATTTTAAATAAATCTAAAATTTTATAAAAATAAATAAAATGACAAATAAACTAGTCAAAGTTTTCCGTCAAGTCCACAATATAAATATGAACCACATTATATATTTATGTTCTATATTATGTTTATGACATATTTAGTATACATTATATTTTTGTCAATCTACTTGCTAAGAAGTTTCTTAACGGAATTAATGATATTAATACCTAGAGACGTTAGTGCCAAACGTCTTTTTCATGTCTTGGACCGTGCTACTTCCTAATTTATAATTAATACGTGTACAATTGTCTGAATTTTGGTTTGAAGTTCAGTTCTAGAATCATATATTAACTATTGAAGACTCAGAAATCTCTACATTGTATATTGCCTAATTTAAGGTTTGACTCTATTTGATTCTATTATATCTAGACAAGGGGATTCTCAGATTACGGTTATCACAATAAGTTTACACTGAGATAATTTCCGAGTAAAATACGACAGTATATTTGTAGACCTTAATAAACGTAAAAACCACTGTGAATAAAAGTTTATATGAAAGTGACAAAATGTCCTTATGCTCAGAAGGGTCCTGACATTTTAAGGGTGAAGTCCTTAAGAGGAGATATAAGATCCACTGATTTAATCAGCCTACTTGAACACTTATCTAATTGAATTCTAAATGGAAACCTTTTATCTTTTTACGTTAATAAAGTCACATGTAAAAACACCCTAATATTCCGAATTTTTCATCAAAACAAGAAAATTTTACAAAAGAGACCATAATTTTGTTATATTTTATGTAGTAGTAGTTTGTTACGACAAATAAGGTCCTTTATTCAGAACTACGTAGAAATTAGAGGTTTCCTAAGTCACGTCCGAAAATTAAAAGACCAATGTCTGAGACACTGGGAAAAGAATGGCCTACTTCTTAAGCAAAACGGACATCCGTTTCTTATTATTACACAACCATCCTGAAGTTCAGATCTGATAGTGCTTTACGAGTTTCTCAGGAAGATCACGAATGTAAACTAACTACTTTCGAAATTATCAATTTTCTGACCCATGTCACCTGTTCATCCTTCTATTTTCTCCCTTCTCCCCCTGTTTCATGCTGTCTGGACTCCTTCGGATGAGACTTAACCTTTCGGGTGAGGATTTGAGACAACCTCCTACTCCCATTCTCCTTGGAAGGTTTGCTGTCTGGACTCCTTCGGATGAGACTTAACCTTTCGGGTGAGGATTTGAGACAACCTCCTACTCCCATTCTCCTTGGAAGGTTTAATTCGCTCCTCCCTCAAATCCCCTCTTCTATAACTCAAGTCAAAAACTCTACAATCAGGACGTCTGAGATACCCTATAGGTTCGTCCTTATTCCTTATGCAACGATAACAATAAGTCGGGGAGTCAATACAGACTGAGAAACTCTGGGGAACCTCATATCGTACGGTCCGAAGGGACAGGAAGTGAAGGAGGACCTCAAAAGAGTTTGAGTAACTCAGCCACCCTTATTCATCTGTCTACTTTTGTGTCGAAACCCCAATCCTCTCTAGACCCTTCCTCTACGTTCAGACCTAAACTTTCAGAAAGATTTCTTACTACCACCACCTCATCCGTTACTCTAGTGAGGTCTTTTGGAACCCTCTCAACATGTCGTACCTTTCTATTCTCACCTACGTCTTCCCTTCCTCCACGGGTGGTTCTCGGACCCTACCTGCCTAGTCTGACCTCCTTCTCCTTGTCCCTTTTGTTCGACTTCTTCGGACCCTGCTCTCGCGACGGTTCTCTTCTCTCACCCGACAGTCTTTTGCCGCGTGTTCCCCGCTCCTCCTAGTCCTGGTTGCGTCGTGGAGGTAGACCGTTAAGAACCCCTCCCCAGATGATGGAATACTACTCACTCCTCTCTGACCCTCGACTCCCTCACCTCCCCTTATACAAAAGCCACCACAAATCTCCACTTTAGCCACTCAAATAAGTTCCCACACATCACATACTCCTTAAATAAAAAAAATTGTCTAGAATCCTCACCCTCTACATTTGTCTTTTCGGGACATTTGTGAACACAGGGTCACCAGTCTTGATACATAGTCTCTACCATTCTATATGTCCGAAGACCAGTGGACCGATCTTTACTGGTGTGTTATCACGTTATGACATACCAAGGACGTCATTCTAGGACTTAGTGTAGTGTGACTCTCGTCTCAAACGGTACAGGGACGTTTGCGGTCCATATTTATTATCCATATTTCGTCCTCATTTGATAAAATGTTTCGGTTTCGGTTTCTTACGAGTTTAATGGCGTGTCAACGTGAGTAGAGTGTACGATCATTTCATTACGAGTTTTAAGAGGTTCGGTCCGACGTCGTTATGTACTTAGTACTTGAAGGTCTACAAGTTCGACCAAAATCTTTTCCGTCTCCTTGGTCTCTAGTTCAACGGTTGTAGGCGGCCTAGTAGCTTTTTCGTTCTCTCAAGGTCTTTTTGTAGATAAAGACGAAATAACTGATGCGGTTTCGGAAACTGACACACCTAGTGTTATTTGACACCTTTTAAGACTTTCTCTACCCTGATGGTCTGGTGGATTGGACGGAGGACTCTTTAGACATACGTCCAGTCCTTCGTTGTCAATCTTGACCTGTACCTTGTTGTCTGACCAAGGTTTATCCTTTTTCTCATGCATTTACGACATATAACAGTGGGACGAATAAATTGAATGTACGTCTCATGTAGTACTCTTTGCGACCCGACTTTCTTCGTGTTCGACCTTAGTTCTAACGGCCCTCTTTATAGTTATTGGAGTCTATACGTCTACTGTGGTGGGAATACCGTCTTTCGCTTCTCCTTGATTTTTCGGAGAACTACTTTCACTTTCTCCTCTCACTTTTTCAATCGAATTTTGAGTTGTAAGTCTTTTGATTCTAGTACCGTAGACCAGGGTAGTGAAGTACCGTTTATCTACCCCTTTGTCACCTTTGTCACCGACTGAAATAAAAAGACCCGAGGTTTCAGTGACGTCTACCACTAACGTCGGTACTTTAATTTTCTGTGAATGAGGAACCTTCCTTTCAATACTGGTTGGATCTGTCGTATGATTTTTCGTCTCTGTAATGAAACAGTTGTTTCCAGGTAGATCAGTTCCCATATCAAAAAAGTCATCAGTACATACCTACACTCTCAACCGGATATTTCTTTCGACTCGTGGTTTCTTAACTACGAAAACTTGACACCACAACCTCTTCTGAGAACCCTCCGGGAACCTGACGTTCCTCTAGGTTGGTCCGGTAGGATTTCCTCTAGTCAGGACTCACAAGTAGTCCTGATTACGACTTCGACTTTGAAGTTATGAAAACGGTGGACTACACTTCTCGACTGAGTAAACTTTTCTAGGATTAAGACCCTTTCTAACTTCCGTCCTCCCCTTCGTCTGCTGTCTCCTACTCTACCAGTCTACCGTAGTGGCTGAGTTACCTGTACTCAAACTCATTTCATTAGTAGACCATCAACTACTACCTGTCCCTCCGGACCGCACGACGTCAGGTACCCCAACGTTTCTCAGCCTGTACTGACTCGCTGACTTGACTTGACTTTGACAAAATTTCCGTCATGTGACCCGGGCTATCGAAAAACTCCAGTGAAGATTGGGATTTTTACATACTGAGACACACGGAACTAAGAAAAATAACTTAAGTGTTGATAAAATGGTTAAGTCAAGAACCAATTTACGACTAGATTTGTTGGGGTAAAAAGAAGAAGGACGGACGGAAAGGATCTTATACGAATAAAAGGTTAGATTTGACTGAAGGTATTGTTCAATATACGGTTGATAAAGTTAGTGTAAGAGAGAATTATGGGTGGTCTGTATCAGTAACGTAGTTTAAAATTTTTTTTAGTGTTAATCACCGAAGGTTAAAGATGTGGTCGAGTAAGACAAAAAAGAAAAGGGGTAGAGAGTCATAACAGGAGAAAGAGAAGTCTGTCCGATAACGTACCCAGAGATATTCACGAAAAAACTCCTCTTATGGATGGAATTTATTTTAAGTCACTTCATTTTATACAGAAGTCCATGAAAGGAAACTGAACCCTTCTCTCCCAAAAAAAAAACAAAAAACAAAAAAACAAACAAACAAAAGCTCAACAGGATTTTATGCACTGAGACCCGAAACGACCTAATTTAAGGTAATTTAACACCTTTGACAAGGTCACTATTCAGTAGGGGTTCCTGTCTTATGGGTCCCTTGTCCCTATGATGAAGATAACAACTAAATCACAAAGTTTATAACCAGTTGATATAAATGTAAAGTTACTTAATAATTGTGACTCTTCTTTTCTAATAGGATCGAGAGGTTACAGAGGTACATGGTCACCAGATCTGTTATAACGAAGACCCTATCATTTTAAAAATCTCAAGAATGGTACATCTAGTACTTGACGGTCGGTTGTTTCATTATGACATGACAAGAACGCCTCTATCGGACTCAATATAAACCTCGTTTCAAGTGGTTATCCATTCAAGGGCGGTTACGGTTGCAGTATGGAAAATTTAACTTTTCTGTTTGGTACAACTTTTCCCGGTAAGTTCGGAAAAACAAATGCATTTGTAAAGGATATGCGACTCGTAATGAACATTTTCAGCACTTTCACTTGCAGCGAGTCGACACAGGCTGAGAAACGCTGGAGTACCCGATATCAGGTACCTTAAGAGGTCCGGCCTTATGACCTCACTCCTCGGAAAGGGAAGAGGTTCCCTACGGATACTTTTATGTTAGATAGTTTGGTAGGGTTCTTGTAGCGCGTAAATGGGCTGTCGTAATGGAAATCTTCCCCTATTCTATTCCCGGTACCCTACCTACCCCATCGTGTATTGAAGGCTAAAAAGAGACAGTAAGTTCTACTTAAGACTGGAGATGTCGCTTCGAAAGGAGGCTCTACCCCTGCTAGTCTTGTGCACGTGTACCTCTGTACCTTTGTGTAGATTGGACCGACGAACAAAGGTACACCTGGTCCTTCACGTACCGCTGAGATCTCGGTGGATCTAGATCTACCGTCCCGGGTGTCTCACCCCTTTAGGTAGTGGACTACCGGGGGAGACGTGAATGAGTGGAACCTAGGAAATGTGTGTGTATGAACCGATAAAATGTGAAACTTTGAGAACATTTACTTATGGTATTAGTGACAGTAAAAAACCTCAGGAAAATCCTCTTTATTTTTTCACTTACGACTGAGACTCAGTCTAACTGAACTAGACTAAATTTTAGATCTTAAGGTCCCTATCGAACCATTTTATAGTGTAATATTTGGATACATCCTTACACAATGACAGTAGTGAAATTGTAATGAATGTTATTGCCTCCTTGCCTTTTACACCCCCTCTTCACCGGTGTCTCTTCGCCTAAACCGAAAGGTTTATTGTGACCTTTGACGAATAAATAATTATTAATCGTCGGACTCTTTTTGACTAAATACATCGTAAAAAACCCATCGTGTTGAACTTTTGTATTAAGTTGGACAAAGTGGTGACTCCAGTCGTAACAACACATATATTAAATGTTGGTCGTATGTGAGGTTGGACTTTGTTAAACCAAACAGATATGTTGGAGTATTAAACTTCTGTAGTTAAAGGATAACAAGAGTTGGATTACTAAATCTCAAAACTTGAGATCAAAGACTCTTAGGTAAACTAAAAAATATATTCGATCTGTTATCGATAAGTACCATATCATGTTCGATATTTTATTCGAATGAGATTACATTGTTAAAAAAGTCATGATGAAACGCTTCCGTCTTTAATATGTGTGTTAAAATTTTCGATAAAAGATTACTCTTAAAAATTTTTCTTTTGTTATATGAAATAATTCGTAACATTATTTTCCTTTGTTATTTTTGGTATATATTCTTGAACCCGTTTTAATAACCAGTCCAGACAGGAAAGAAACTGGTTTTATTATTATTTTTTTTTCTTTGGTTTCTAGAATATTAACAAGTTATAATGTAAGGAGCCTTCTTCGTTATAAAATTTTTGGGTCGAAAGATTTGAATCATTTCGTCTTATTTACGTAACTTATGTCAAAGTGTTAGAGTCTCAGAAGGTTGGATAAGAACACTTTAGATTTAAAGAACAAATATAACTCAAGGAGACGGTCAATAAATAGAGTAGATTGACATAGATCACAGTTTGAAGCAAAAAGTCCTTAAACCAAAAATAAATAGACAGAAACCGACGCGACCCAGAAGTATCGACGCACTCGAAAAGAAGACAGCTCCGTTCGCTCCCGATGAGAAATCGCCGTCACGTACCCAAAGAGCAACGCCGCTGAAGAGAACGACGTTCTCCTCCCCGCGATCCCGTGCACCCGAAGTTATCAGCACCGGTCACCGAGTCATCAACACCGAGGGTCCGAGATCCCGTGTCCGAGTTATCAACACCGTACCGTACACGCTCGAAGGGTCTAATCCCTAGTTTGGGCACAGAGGACGTAACCGTCCACCTAAGAAGTGGAGACTCGGTCGTCCCTTTTGGAACTTTTAAATCAAAACTTACCTATTGTGTACGCATGTCATTTTTTGAGTTTTCGGTATGTTCTCCCTAGTCACTTTCCTTTGAGAAAGAGTGTAGGAACACCGGGTGCTCCAGGGGAGGAGTTTCACTCGCTGACGACGACCACGAACTCTAAAAGAAAGGTCTTTACGAAATCCGTCCGCACCCACTCTCACGTACGTAAAACTAAAAAAATGTGTCTTACTACAATCGTATAATATGTGTGAAAAGACATAGAACGAAAAAAGGATGAATTGTCTTGTAGAAAAAGATGAGGTTCTTGTAGAGCCTTTTGCAAAGTGCAACATACAGCCCGTCGGAGTAAGAAAGTCTCAGACGTCTCACAAGGTAAATACCTCCGCCGTAATAAAGGTTGTGCCAGGGACAAAGTGTAGGACTGTGTGGGGAGGGACAAGGTGGAGACGAGAGATACACGCCGGACACGGGTAAAGGTGGTCACGTCTAGAAGTGACGGAAGGTTTCGAACAATTTTTGTCTATGTTGCTGACTACCAAAACACTCATGGGAAATTTCATTAAAAAGTGTGCAGAATAGAGTGCACTTGCAGTGTAGTGACGTTCAGATCACTCGTTGAGATACCGTCGAGTCCTCCAGTGTGTGAGAAAGAACGATTACTAAAATTAAAGTCGTTGCAGGATGTAAATACTTCCGTCAAGACCTATTGACGAGAATAAAAGAACAAAGAAACCACAGTAACATACACTAAATGACAGAGGTACTCAGTACACGTGTAAAAAGTATTCACAAATTTTCACGACGTCTGTCGGTGATCGTCAACCAAGTTATTTAAAGACGTTTTATAAAAATATAAGGTGGAAAAGGATTTTCACCGTACTTTGTAGTGCAATAACAACGACAAATCAGCGATTTAGCACAGACTGAGAAACACTGGGGGTATCTGACATCGGGTGATCCGAGGAGACAGGTACCCTAAAGGGTCCGTTCTTATGACCTCACCCAACGGTAAGGGAAGAGATCCCCTAGAAGGGTTGGGTCCCTAGTTTGGACTAGCTTGGGTCCCTAGAGGTCGAACCATCCGTCTAAGAAATGGTGACTCGGTGGACCCTTCGATTATACTTTGTAGTGTCAAAGACGATAAAAATAAAATCATTTCGGTGGTTAGAAACCTTTCCATGTTTAAAGACTGAATCTTTTGAACGATCAAATGGAAGACAACCGGGTAAACGGGTCTCCTCACGAGACCTTCACGTTCTATGATTTTCTTCCTTTCGTCGTGAACTGTACGGGAACCGGGTCCCTACACCAATTTAAAGTTCAGGTCTGAACCTGTCACTTCAGATTAGACTTGACTCTGACCGAGGGATCTCAATTTTAGAGTGACGATGACGATCGACGTGTCCGGTCCACTCAACAAATAGGGAGACACTGTCTCAGAGGAGTAAAGATCCGTGCTTAATTGAATAGTATGAACGATCTGAGGTCCTTAAACCGAGACGTTCTCCGGTAGGACCCCTCGTCTTATACAAACTTTCGAATAGACCTTCGGACACTGTTTCCCGGGACCCCGTTTACGTTGAATCTTACGACTGACGGCTCCCAGTTTCCGGTAGACTCAGTTTGAAGTTTTAATTAGGTTTGAACATAGAGATTATAACCAGATCTCTACTGATCCCTGACAGGGACCCCGACAGACATGTCCCTATTGTTGAGTTAAACTTTTAATTTCCTGTCCCGTCCTTCCTGAGTCGTAAAAGACTAATAGATCACTTCTGAAGAGAGGTGATCAGAATTTTTTTTCTCGTCTTCTCTTTACTACATTGACTGTCTTGTGTCTCTCCTTCTTTGTGGTCGTCGTGACAAACGATGAGTGACGACTGGAGTCCCTCACTTCAACGAGTCAGCGCAGGCTGAGAAACACAGGGAAACCTGACATCGGATGGTCCGAGGAGGCAGGTACCCTAAAAGGTCCGTTCTCATGACCTCACCCAACAGTAAAGGAAGAGGTCCCCTAGAAGGGTTGGGTCCCTAACTTGAGTCCAGAGGGTGTAACGTCCATCTACGAAATGGCAGACTCGGTGGTCCCTTCGGGATCGGCAGACAAGTCATGTGTTTCGTGACTCTCGACTTATAACTACTCCAGGTTTCCACCTCGTCAGTCCGTCGTCTCTCATTCGACGTCCACCAGCAGTTGGTGCCCTGTGACCTATGTTGGGTACTATGTCCCCACACCCGAGTAGACGGTGGGAATACGGGTCTGGACGTGGTTTATGTAAAGGAGTAGTTTATGTTGACTTCAATGTATTTTTAGATGTTACTAGACCACCCGCAAAGTCTAAGTCGAACTATGTTCATAATTATTTTAGAGAAGGATATTTGAACAGTATGCATGTTTTGTCCCTTTGTCCGAGTAGGGACGAGAAACCTCATTTGCCTGATCCACATGACCCTCTCGTATACGGTTCCCTTCATTAGTAAGAAAAATTCGTCACACGGGTTTCGATATCTAAAGTATCTGTTAACATCGACTGTACTCTCAGTGTAATACTAGTGATGGTGTGTGTTTACACTACTATTATTCTTGATATTATCATTATCGATTATGAATCGTATTAGATTTACGAAATATGTTTGTATTGATTATAAAGAATGTTTTTCGGACGTTTTGATATGACGTACAATGATATGATTGTATATCATATACATATAACATATTATATATTGTAACCTATGATAATTTGATAATAATCGGTATAAACTGTATACTCTTTTAACTCAGTGTCTCCCTTATTAATAGAACCGACCCGATTCACTTCTCGAACTTAACCTTGGATCCATTGGATGAGAAATATATATATATATAAATAAATAGATGAACCGACACGACCCAGAATTGACACCGTACACCCTAGATCGAGGGACTGGTCCCTAGTTTGGGCCCGGGGGGACGTAACCCTCGCACCTCAGAATCGGTGACCTGGTGGTCCCTCAGGGATCCATTCGACAAGAATTACTAATGTGAGAAGACGGAGAACATACGTATTACCTGGGCCCGACTATTTACCTGATGTGTTCAGACAGTAAGTGGAACATCAGAGTCACTCACCGTGGGGTCCTTGACATGACTTGTGTTGCACTCCGACCTATTTCGCAGAGGTGTCCCCTGTCTTCCTTACCTGAGGAAGACCGTCACCAAGGACTTCCGGGGCTGACCGGGACTTCAAGGAACTCTTCTCGTAGAGGTTTGACCACAAGGGATCTTGGGTCAAAGTATTCTCCCTGTGTGGTGGTTTTTTTCAAAGTTGAGTTTAGATAAACCTTTCTCCACTCAATTTGTTTAAATTTAGCGATAAAATGACCTTCTGGGGACTCTCGGACATACACAATCGCAAGTAACAGTTAGAGGAACCCCTCCTATACCAATATTATAAAAGATTTGTATAAACTGGTAAATATAGTAGGACTTCATCACAAACCTCCTTATAAAATATGAGACTCTTTACGAACTGTAAATTGACCTAGGTCGACACTCTTATGTCGGAGACAAAGTTCTCCGATGACTTCGAGACAACGTTTTCAGAGGATATCTACGAACACCTACCTCCGACTGTATGTTTCTACCTCCTTCCCTTTTGTCGGATATCAGTTCGAGGAAGACTACGTAGACAAGTGGTCGTAGATACCGGACGACTCAAGGAGTGGACACGTTCGGAACCGAAGATCTTAGGTAAACGTGTCAAGAAGGAGTTTTCTGTAGGTCAAAGGGTCGGGTGGGAGAAGGAATTCATTTTGGACTTTAGCGAAAATTAAAACAGGGGTGAAAGGTCGAGTCACGGTCGATCACAATTGACGACAAATCGATCGAAGACCTTAGACCGAACTAGACTGAAGACTATCGGAGTTCTCAACTTTTTAAGTCGATTGGACTGGAATGGGATGTAACGACAGACCAAAAGAATCTCGAACGCTATACGGCGGACTAGTTACCACCAGGTCGATAACGAAGTCTCCACCATATGGTGATTTGTGTCGTCGTATTTGACCTAAGGAAGTGTGGTTTCCCACGGAAGAGGAGTCATATCACAGAGGTCTAAGGAGTCCGAATTCAGTCGGTTCAGGACTTCTTCGGGACCTAACCGTTCAGAGTTTTCATAACAACAAGTCAGTGAGTCGGTACAGACTGAGAAACACTGGGGGCACCTGATGTCGTACGGTCCGAAGGGACAGGAAGTGTTAAAGAACCTCAAACGAGTTTGAGTACAGGTAACTCAGTCACTACGATAGATTGGTAGAGTAGGAGACAGTAGGGGAAGAGGAAAACGGAAGTTAGAGAGAGTCGCAGTCCCAGAAAGGGTTACTCAGTCGAGAAGTGCAGTCCACCGGTTTCATAACCTCGAAGTCGAAGTCGCAGTCAGGAAAGTTATTGAATTGATTCATCCCACATATAACAGTGGGACGAATAAATAGATTTATTATGTCACTTAAATTTATCAAGACTTAGTTGGTAGTATTTCAGAGGGTAAGAACTCCGTCGAAATTTTGGTTTATCGGTTAGACAGGAGAGTTGGTCTTTACTAAAAACAAACCGATCTAATGATAAGATCCAGGACCGAAGTTTGGTTCGACTGGAGACGACACCCTCTTCCTTCCTTCCTTCACCAGAAACAGAGTGATAATTAGAGAACTGTAAGATAGTTACCCCTTTGGTACATATCCACTGAACTTTATTAGTTCAATGACCAGAGACCTCTCACGACTACATTAAAAATAAAAATACTACTGTTATAAACCTGAATTCAGTTGATCCTAGAGTGTCTGATAATCTAAGTCATAAAAACTACTGATTCCCTCCTCTCCCCCTTTATGATATCAAAACCGACTAACTTCCCCTCTCTTAAAACCACGTAAAATCTCCTTTTTATTAGTAATGTTATTAAATTTCAATAATTAGGAGATTCTTAGTCTCGTGTCAGGTTTCGGACAGTAACTTAATTATTATCAACCGCTAAAGAAAGTCTGTATCGAAAACACTCCAGTAAAAAAACTTCAATCACCACTTTTCGAAGTATCGGTGTCTAGTTGTAAACCGTTATTTAATCAAGTCGAACAAAGGTGTACCAGGTTTTTTTAGAAGTAAACAAGGTAGTACTTTTTGTTTGAAAGTAAACGAACTTCGTCCCTTTTTATTCACTAAAAGAAAATGTGTAAAACTGTTAAATTAAAAATCGTACGAATATACAATTAGAACATGTTTTGCGGTGATTGATGAGAAAAGGGACAAACCAAAATCAGGGACATTTCTTTTTTGTTACGTAAAAATCGAAAATTGTCTTTCTCGGTTCAAGAGAGTTCCGTTGTTGTTATATCCAGGGTTCTTTTATGTACACTGGATTGTGTGAGTCTCCTACCAACCCCTTTTCAGGAAGGGATTCGGACTTTTCCCAATAAGGTAGAGTCTAGTACTATTAGTATACCATAACGACAGCCTCCGGACCCATGCCTTAGCCACTGATATAGGAAAGAATAAGGACACCGTAATTAGTTCTTAACTAGTGAAAATTGATGTCAGACTATGTTTATACTATTGTCTATTTAAAGACGAGTTTTTCGTAAGTCAAGTCAAATCAAGTCAGTAAGTCAGCACAGACTGAGAAACACTGGGGTACTTGGCGTCGTGCGGTCCGGAGGGACAAGTAGTGGTCGAGGTCCTCAGGTGGGTTTGGGTACAGGTAGCTCAGCCACTACGGTAGGTTGGTAAAGTAGGAGACAGCAGGGGAAGAGGAGGACGGGAGTTAGAAAGGGTTCGTAAGTCCATCTGCCGTTTTTTTTGAGTTAGTCTCAACACCCTTTACAATTGAAATTACAATAATTTCAAGTGATTTTATAGGATTAGTTCCAAAAGAGAGTACTTCTTTGTCGTGTTCCACCACCCACCACCATAATTATCGATACTATTATTATCGTCGGTAATAACTCCTGCATAATGTACTGTCTGGGAGAAGGTTCTCAGGATGCACGTGTTCAAAATATATGAACTAATTAGGATACTATATCCATTATGATAGAAGTAAAATTCCTACTCCTTTAAACCCCGAATTTCCCTAATTCATTAAATCATTTTCAGTGTATTGAGAAACTCACCCTTTACCGTTGGGTGAGGTTATAAGAGCGGACACTTTAGGGTGCCTGTCTCCTCGGATCACCCGATGTCAGGTGCCTCAACGTTTTCTCAACCTGTGCTGAATCGCTGATTTGTTGTTGTTTCGTCTAAATATTTATTTACAAGGACGTAAATTTACTCTACCGAGTACGTTTTGTGAATATCGTGGACTCTCTTCATCTATAAATTATTTAGAACCGATAAAAATTTCATTCTTTTTAATCGTTTCTTAGTTTCTTAGTTATCTCCCCAAAAACAAAACAATCGACACATACGCTCACATAAAGGATAAAGAATGCAAAAATCATAATGGAGAATCCTTACTTCAATTAGTATATTTATTATTAAAATAATAATTATTGTCCCGAAAGGTACAGAGTTTCACGAACATAGTTAATAGGTTAAACTGGGAATTTTATCAGAAGATATAAACAGTCGTGTGACCGAATCTCTTCAATTCATTATGCAACCGGTGTGTCAACTATTGTCTTCAACTTAGGTCGAAACTTGTGAACTCTCACTCAAATAAAATATAGGAAACTACAACTTGATCAAATCACGAAAATCATTACAAGTCAACTGGAACCCAAAAGATTCTTATATTAGTTTAGTGACCGTGTATAACGATAAAGATAGAGAAAGGAAGGATATCGATACTGAAGGTAACTAAAAAGAGGATTAGGAGTGACCGTCACGAACATCGTGTCATTTGAGCAGAATAGAAAAGCATGCAAACAGTTGTCACGAGTCCAATAAGGGAGACAAACGGTGGGAGGTTTACGAACCTCCACCAGGTACGGACAGGATAAGTCGACAGTCTTGATTAAGTTTACCATAGACACGATGTCTTTTAGGAGAGATTCGAAAGATTGATCTCATTAGAGAGAAATAAGATTTGGTCACCAAGAGTTGGCCTCCGTTAAAACGGACGGAAGGCGGGGGGTTCCCTCTAAACTGCTACAAACTTCAATAAAAACCACCAGTATTGACCCCGTCTCACACGATGACCGTCGATTACCCATTTCCGGGTTTCCCTACGACGATTTGTGTGATGTTCCGTGTCCTGTAGGGGGATACTACTTATTCGGTTGGATTTTACAATCGTCACGACTCCAACTCTTTGAGACAAGATTTGATTACCAAGTCCGTAATATTATGTATAATAAAAGATGAAAATTTTTACATAAAAACATATGTAAACTAGTAACTGGTATAATGAACTTCCGTCCCTAAGACAGAATTAGTAACAAAATAGTGTTCCCAAGTATTATTAACCGTTCTGAAGGAGATATAGGTAGACATAATGAAGTAATTTATGGAATGTAAATAAATTTGTAATTAGTCGGTAATTAATGTTTTCTACTGTATGTATTCTAATTTACTGAATTTTCAAAGGTATTCTGAAAACTATTTACTCTTTGTATTGTATCCTGGATTAACGAAATTAGATATTTTGAGTCCGTAACGAGTAAGAATAAAGACTAAGGTATGTTACAGGGGTTTACTCCGGTATTGGTATCATGTTTTTTTCTCATATCTTTTTATTACATAAACTTTTCGGTGTCAAGTGTATACTTACGTAAACCTTTTTGTAAAATTGGTACTTTTAAACTGTCACAACTGATTTTTTGAGATGATCGTCTTAGTTTAGTTCCTCCTTTTTCTTTTTCACTTTTGAGGAAGTTCTGTGATCCGAGTTCCCTTTGTGCTAGTCCCTTTGTTTACAAGTTGTATGGTTGTGACCACAGTGTAAATTTGAGTTTGTCAAAAAAGAAATTATACTAGAGAAACCTTGACTCATCTGCACCGAAATAAATTTCACGGATTTTAGAGTATGAGTAATAGTATACAGCCGTCATTAAGTCTGTCCTAAAACAGTTCTTTCTTTTATACTTAAAAATATTAAGAAGAGTGGTCACTATAATGGTTGTTCTCCATCTTCTATGTTAGTTATACACTACCGAAACGGCACGTCGTCTTTGTAAAAAAATGTCGGTCATTTCGATGACACTAAAAAGTAATAATCGACATAAAGATTTAATTTTTCTTTTTAAAAAAAAACCGATATGACGTGCCGAATACTCGAGAATTCAAAGGACTGGCCCTTAACTTGGGTATAGGAATCGTCACTCATGCACCTCAGGAGTGGTGACCTAACGGTCCCTTAAGGGACATTTATTTTTAAACTTCTAGTTATAAGATACAATGAAAACCTTTTCGGATTGTTTTTTAATCCATCAATTAACCATGTAGATTAAAAACCTACACCAAAAGTAAAAGTACGTCAGGGAAGTACGTTGTTAGATAGTTTATACAGGAAGCTTCACCTTATGAGATAATCCATTGTGTCTACAAAAGAACCTAAAATAATGCAAGTATTTTGAAAGTATTGTAGGTGTTATCATTATTATGACATTATTACTAGACGGCACCAGTTCTCGAACCCGTCGTCGGAGTTACTTCTACGTGCATAAAATACAGTTTCTCGTCTACCGTTGAGGTTCCGTCTTATCGCAAGCGGAGATCTACTGTGATATAGGTAAAGTCATTAAACAAGGAACGAAAATTTCGTGTGTAAAAGTTACCTATCCTAATCAATAAAGGAGTAGTTTGTCTCGAAATTAATAGACTTAATTTATTAATTGAATGGATCATTTAGGCTCCGAGAGTTTAAAAGAGAGTCTTTGTATTGTCTTTATTATCGTGATGGATCTTTCTTTTACCGGTAATCTCCACAAAGGTTCATATTTTTGTGTACAATACGTTGTGGTAAACTTTCCTCAGTTCATCAGAGGCCAGAGTGATCGACACAGGACCAGTCTCTGTGAGCCGCTGACACCGACACCTTTGCCGGAGACAAGGGGAGTACCGACTCCTAAGTGCCTTTACCCGGACGAAGTATTACTTGGACGTCGTCACTGGCCCTACCACGTGCCATATGTCACTCCCGAATTATTTCCGACTGACTTACTGATTTACGGACTCACTTTTCTTTTCTTACTTTCTTTCTCCATCCCTCCCTCATTCCTTCCATCTCTGTCTTCCCTTCCTACCTTTCCGTCTTTCTCTGTCTTCCCTTCCTGTTTTTCTTTCCTGTTTCTTTTGGGGGGATTGAAGTATAGAGTTTGACTGTGCATGAAGGGGAGCGAAGGAGGGTATTAGGGAGAAGGTTCCTATGGAGGTAACTCGTGGTCCTGGGCTCCTGAGGAGGGCCTGAGGGGAGAGGAAGTGTGCTGAGTAGGTTGTCAGATGACCCAGTCAATCCAACCCTAAAGTGACAGGGAGTTCAGGTCGGGACGGAGAAGTAAGGGAGACAGTGTCAAGGTCGGTCGAAGTGGAGTCCGAATCTGCCACCATTGTCGAGGGGAGACCTCGGAGGGTAAAGTGATGGGGAAGGGGTATCGTGATGTCCGTAGAAAGATTTTCCGTTTAGTTTACTTTTAGGTGTCGAATTTTGGAGAATTACCGAAGGACAGTATGTCTCCTGTTTCCGGTTTGACGATTTGTATTGTAAGTTTTTGTCGGTGTCAAAATGAGGACTGTTAAAGGAACGGCACAAACGAGAAGTAGAGAAGATATAAGTCACAGGTGACAGTGATTTAATTAGTATTAGGGGTCTTCGTGGTGACTCAAAGTACGATTTCCTAAAAAGATGTTCACCAAGGGACACGTAGAGACAGAGGTAGAAAATTGGGTTGAGATCTGAGTTCGTAGTGGAGACCTAAGAGGGTCTGACTCAACTGGTGAGGTGGGTATACGTAGTAATGGGGAGTATGTCGAAAGAATAATGTATTCTGAAAAAAAAAAAAAAAACCGGACAAAAGGCGTTTTCTATAAATCCGAAAAAATAACACCACAACCTCTTCTGAGAACTCTCAGGGAACCTGACGTTCCTCTAGGTTGGTCAGGTGAGACTTCCTCTAGTCGGGACCCTAAAGAAACCTTCCTTACTACGATTCCGACTTTGAGGTCATGAAACCGGTGGAGTACTCTTCTCAACTGAGTAGCCTTTTCTGACTACGACCCTCCCTAACCCCCGTCCTCCTCTTCCCCTGCTGTCTCCTACTCTACCGACCTACCGTAGTGACTGAGCTACCTGCACTCACACTTACTTGAGGCCCTCTACCACTACCTGTCCCTCCGCACCGCACGACGCTAAGTACCCCAACGTTTCTCAACCTGTGCTGACTCGCTGACTTGACTTGTCTTGACTGACTAAGATTCTATACAGAAAAATTTTTGATAAATAAGCCGACACAACCCAGAATCAACACCGTACGGGACATCACTCACGCTAGAGTCAAGGGACTGGTCCCTGACTTGAGTGTTGGGGACGTAACCTTCCGTCTAAGAGTTGATGACCTGGACTCTATATAGAATACTCTATCCTGGACCTTCAGGACTCTATACAGAGTGAAAAACTTCTAGAGAACATACATCAATCACACACACACAATCAACGAGTCAGTACAGGTTGAGAAACCCTAGGGTACCTGACATCGGGTGGTCCGAGGAGGTAGGTACCTCAAGAGATCCGTACTTATAACCTCACCCATCGGTAAGGGAAGAGGTCCCCTAGAAGGACTGGGTCCCTAACTTGGGTCCCGAGGACTTAATTTCTACCTAAGAATTGGTAGACTCGGTGGTCCCTTCGGGTTCCTCAATCATGGGTCGTGTATTTATTTTCCCAACCACCCTAGAGGACGTAAACAACTGGGAGAAAGGGTAATGACTACGATTACTTGGGAGTTGGAATTGTGGCTTGGTACTGGATGATTCTACACACCCCATTCAACTTAGACTCAACAAGAAGGAGACCTTAGTACTCTGTTACCCTTGTAGGTTTAAACACTATTATGTTTGTGTTTTTGGTTTTGAAGTGTTGTATTGAACGTAAATTTTAAAAAATTTTTTGGTAACCGACTTGAAAAACAAAAGAATTTGGTTTTTATGTCTTTCTTTTTAGTGATGTTTTATTATATTAGTAGATCTTTTTTGGGGGTGTCAATTATATGAACACACAAATGAAGGAAAAACAACTCTACTTTAATATTACGTTTTAAAGAAAAAAATCAATGACATGACTTTTGTTAAACGGTATAGTAATTTTTAAGAAGTATCTATATTAAAATTACTTAGACTTAATATTAGGTGGTTTAGTCAATGTAAACTTACATTGAGATAGACCACAACCCCAAAGGGATCACCGAGTCTACCATTTCTTAGACGAACGTTATGTCCTTTAGACCCAAGTTAGGGACCCAGTCCTACTAGGAGACCTCTTCACTAACCGTTGGGTGAGGTCATAAGAACGGATCTCTTAAGATACCCGTTTCCTCGGACCGCCCGGTGTCAGGTACCCTAGTGTTTCTCAACCTTTACTGACTCGCTGATTGTGTGTGTGTATAGACCATAAGACCGTTGACTAAATTTTATTTTCGTGTTTAGATGTGGTCTTTGGAAGTGAGTTCTGTTCGACCCTAGAGGTATACGAAGGAGGTAGAAAAAGAGTTGGGTCGAGAGAGAGTAAGTTCCCTCTGTGCAAGAACGTCTCGAAAGGACCCGTTCAATAAATATCTTTGTCTCCAAAGTGTGTTTTATTTGTCTCGTACCCTTTGTGGGTGGTTCGTACTCAAACTGACACACCGTGCCGGTGAGAAGTCTTCTTTTCAATACTGTTTGGATCTATCGTATAATTTTTGGTCTCTGTAGTGAAACGGTTGTTTCCAGACATCAGTTTCGACACCAAAAAGGTCATCAGTACATACCTATACTCTCGACCTGGTATCTCTTCCGACTCACGACTTCTTAGCTACGAAAACTTGGCACCACGATCTCTTCTGAGAACTCTCAGGGAACCTGTCGTTCCTCTAGTTTGGTCAGGTAGGGTTTCCTTTAGTTGGGACTTGTAAGTAACCTTCTGGACTACGACTTCGACTTTGAGGTGATGAAACCGGTATACTACGTTTCTCGACTGTGTGACCTTTTCTGGGACTTTAACCCTTTCTAACTCCCGTCCTCCTCTTCACCCATTGTCCTACTTCACCAACCTACCGTAGTGACTGAGTCACCTGTACTCAAACTCGTTTGAGACCCTCTATCACTTCCTGTCCCTTCGGACCACACGACATCAGGTACCCCAGTGTTTCTCAACCTATGTTGAATCGTTGACTTGTTGTTGTCACCGAAATCTTGTACTTTCGTTATAAAAGATGTCTATTTAATTACATATCTATGTATCGAATAACGGTATTCTTGACTCAAACCCTGATCGTATTTTTACATACTTTTTAAAGATAAAATCTAAACCTGGTTTATTAAGTTCCTTTGATTAAAGTGTGAAATCTGGTAATCTTTTCCATATAATTTTTTTAGTTCTAGAATAAGGGTTGAGGGTAATGATTGTAGGATACATATACCTTCCTTAGAAAGGTTCGTCGGGAAGAGGTCCCCTAGAAGAGGTGGTTCCTTAGTTTGGTCCCAGAGGACGTAACGTCCATCTAAGAAATGGTCGATTCGATGGTCCTTTGGGGAAGGTTCGTCTCCCTCTACCTAATTGTTATCCATTGTTATTTTTTTTATCCATTTCATAGTAATGTGACGACGACATCGACGACGACGACGCAGCGAAGTCAGTACAGGTTGAGACACACTAGGGTCTCTGCCGTCAGGTGGTCCGAGGGAGCAGGGACCCTAAGAGGTCCGTTCTTGTGACCTCACCCAACGGTAAAGGAAGAGGTTACGTACTTTCACTTTTCACTTTCACTTCAGCGAGTCAGTACAGACTGAGGATAGCTGGGGTACCTGACGTCGGATGGCCCGAGGGGCAGGTACCCTAAAAGGTCCGTTCTCATGACCTCACCCCACGCTAACGGAAGAGACTAGTAATGTGATTGTGTATGATTTACGTAAGGTAATATTGTTAGGAACTCTTCAGATAAAGTGTCACTTCCTAAGGTAGTCCTTCCCTCTGTAACGAATGTACCTTATTCCTCTAAAATCTCGATCGTCCTCTATGTCTCTATTAGCTGAGATCCAAGATTGGAAATGTCAACCCTTTGACTCCAGGTTTCCAGAGGATAAATAACTAGAAAAGTAAATTGTTTGTAAATATAATGTCGTGTCGACCTTGGTCGTGGGTATAAAGGAACAGGGTGAAGTCTCGGGAAAGATCGTATGATGTGAGGTAAAGGAAGGAATCTCATTCTTTCCGTAGTAAAAGGATGGGTAACGATTCGGTGTCAAAGTCTTTATTACAGTGAAAGTCTTCCTTCTGTCTTCTTGTGATACATCATCTGTTAAAGTAACGATTTTCGTTTTTCCTGTACTAACCATTGTTATTTGAACTTTATATGATATATGTAGTTTAATATAGTTAACGGTATTTTATCAATAGTCTCAGAATACTTTGTGTTTATATGATGAAAATGAAAGACTTTCTTAAATACACGGACTACATAAAAGGCATTCAAAACTCTCTTGTACATTAAACGATGTTTTAAAATCGATTCTATTCCCTTACTCTAAAAATTTTTTAAATAGATCGTTTCTTTCATTACTTTTTCTTGTAAGATAATTCTATGTAGATGAATATTGATTAAATAGAACGTTTTGTACTAATTTTACTCTAGACATAACTCGTTTTTCTGTCAAAGACTCGTTGTCGATTATTGTACTAAAGATTCTTGTCGTCATTTAAAATTAAAATAAATATAAATTAACCTCCTACTAACGAAATGTTACAACACGACCAAAGACGGCATGTTGTTCTTAGTCAGTATTAATCTATATGTGTATGAGGGAGAACTCGGTGGGAGGGGTGAGGGTAGGGTGGAAAAGTCCAACAGTTCTTGTCATCATTTAAAAAATTTACTCTTTTTTTATTCGTTTGACGTGACAAGGGTATATGTAGACGTTAGTCTCTAGACAGTTTGAGTCGGGACAGATCAACAACGATATTGTTGTTGGAACAGAAGATTTGTACATGTTCCTTCCCTTTTGATAATGGGAAAATAAAGATATCATTTTTAATTATAATTTTTTATGTCGTAGAATTCTAATTATCAAATTTTTTCGTAACTTTGTCTACTATGACCATTGACTTGTCTAAAAATGATTCGTATAATTTGATTTCAATGATGCCTCGGGATTGAAGTCGTAAGTGTCAAAATACATGTAAAAACTGATTTCCGTAGTAACTCGACTCCGAGTATTTAGGAAAAGGTACGACCGAAAGTGTCCAATACGAAGATATGTCTCTTACGAGGGTCTGTGTCCGGATGTGTCTCACGAGGACCGTGTCCTCAATTAAGTAACTTACCACTTGTGTCACTGAGGTCTGCGTGTCACCTGGTGTTACTAATTTACGTAAAAATTTTTTTCCATCGGATACTTTCTATTGTGCGGGTTTAAGTTCGTCACCAATACATCCTTAGCACCTTTTTTTATGTCGCCCTTATGATTCATTCTCTTTTCCTGTTTTTCGTAGAAGAATATAAAAGAAACCAGGTTTTCTCACGGGGGTGCCACGGCAAATAATTGCATAAGTGTGTCGGAACTAGTATTATGGAGCACCAGTCCTCTTGGTTGTTGTCAATATTACCTGGCTGAGGACAACCCTTCGGTAGACACGAGAAAAACCACTACCTCGCAGGGGACCGAACGTCCGTCTTACCTTTGCTAAAGGACAGTCCCGACACATGTTCCCACTCTATGTACCTGTAAGACTGAACCTAAAGGTCTACCTTTGTCTGTCTCCGGTTCGGTTCTAGGGGCACGAGGTCGACGTGGTCCACATACTCCTCGACAGTCGGGGTGCACATCTGCACGAAGTCAAACGTCGCACTACTATATACACGTGTAAAATGGATTTTAGAGAGGAGGTTGTGTTTATTATTAAAGAAAAAATAATTCCCAAATTCTTGTGTTTTCTCCGAAGTCATTGATAAGTTTACACAATACCATACCGATAAAAAAGCAAGTGTAAATAAATGAAAAGATGTGAAAAAATGGGAAAATACTGGTGACGATATTTCTATCTAAATTGGGTTTCAAAATTTTTTAGTTAATGTGAAATAAATTTACACTCATACATATACTGTAAGAATAGACTAAGTCGACCTTTCCTTTTTTGGAAACCAAGGTCCCAGTGTTTGGGTTTGACCGGTTGTCCCCGCTCAACCCATTAGGAGATTTCTTCTTCCTTGTTACCCCCACCACCCGACACAACTAGTCCCCGACACCCGGACACCACTGGACCGTATGTGTTCTAGTTACTTTCCACCATCGATCTTGAGTTCAGGATCGGTTGAAATTCAAGTCACAATGACCTAGACTAAGAAATTCTGTTTTTAGGTCAAAAACACGTAGTGACAGGTTAAAAATTTGTACCCTTTAATTATACATAAGAATTTTTCGTAAGAAACTCGGTTTGTTTATGTCGTCTCCGGGCTAGACCAGATGTCCGGTGGGGAAATTTGAGACTAGATCAGGCGTTTACTTTTAAGGTAGTCGAGCGGACGGATCTATAAGTTAAATAACAAATTGGAGATATTAGACTTCTCTTTGGTCCCATATACAAATATTATGTCCCTTCGTCTTGTGTTTTATGATTTCTTTTGTGAGAATAATTTTTTTTTTTCTAGGGTACTGTACTTTTCTTGTATAAATATGTTATTACGATGTTTGTCAAGGAGTGTACATTTATAGACCGAACACCAAAGACTGGCGAATTTTGCCGTTGAAATAACACGACGATTTTTCGTTTGGTGTCTTCGTGAAAGTACAACCAGTGTTAGTTTGAAGTTTATGCACCCGTACAACTCACGTGAGTGTCCGAGTTCGTTGAGATTGGTAAAACTCCATGACTGAAGAGGTTTTCCTAGTGAGGAGAAATCAACGTCTTAACCTCCTCTCTTCATACAGTTAATGTCACTTAAGGTTCCTTAATCCTAAGCTTTCAGACTCCTACACTGTGACTTTTTACAAAGAACCGTCTTTTCCTTCAACAGGGTGGTGGATATAACCGTCCTTTCATGGGCTATTAAGTACAATCACTTCTAGCGATTTCTCACACCTCTTTTGCCTTGGAAGGATGTGGTAACCACCCTTCCATTTAACCATGTCGGTGACACCTCTTGTCATACCTTCAAGGGATTTTTTGATTTTTATCTGAATGGTATACTAGACCTTAAGATGAGGACTCGTGTGTAGGTCTGTTTTGATATTAAGTCTCTCTATGTACGTGGGGATATAAGTAGCGTCGTGATAAGTGTTGTCAGTCCTGTTCGGTCGTTGGATTTACAGGTGACTCTACTCAACTGTCCACTCACCTATTTCTTCCACGCCGGGTGTGTGTGTTACCTCATAACGAGCCGGTACTTTTCTTACTCTGTCACGGTAGACGTCGTTGTACCTGGATCTCTAAAAGTATAATTCACTTCATTCCGGCTGTCCCTTTCTGTTGATGACACAATAGTGAATAAACACCTTAGATTCTTTTACTATGTTTACTTAAATAAGCGTTGTGTCTTTCTTTGAGTGTCTGTATCTTTTATTTGAATACCAATGTGAGGTCTACATTTATGTTTCGTCCTTTTGTTCCTGGATGACGTATCACGTCCCTCCGTGTGAGTTATAAAAAATATTGTGAGATAGTGCCTTTTCTCAGACTTTTTGTGTGTGTGTATATATTGATTTAGTGAAACGACATATGTACTTTGACTGTGTTATAACATTCAATTGATGTGGAGTCCAAAAATTTTTTCTCTTTTTTAACGATAACAGTAAATAACTTCTATTACTTTAATATCCATTGTACGTATTAAAGTTTACTCCTTTCAATGGACCTAATTCTTGTTTATAGAAAAGATGTAAAAAAAACTATATGTAATCACTAATTTAACTTACTTTCCTGAGGTTTTTACATTTTTATGATAGTGACTGTCCTAATTGAGACACAATATGTACATTATCGTGTTATATAGTAGTCGTCGTTAAAGAAATCTTTATAAGACACCACAGGAGTTTTTCATTCCTACCCACCTTTTCTACAAAGTTTATTTCCAAAGACCCAAAATCCTTACGAAAGTCGACTCTCACGTACTCGTCTGTACTTTACTCCTGAAGCCCCTAAATAAGGTGTGTAAAATAAATCCGTCCAAAAACCCTGTTTACACGATTCCGTCTGTTGGGTCGTTCGGTGGCTCTTTTCCCTATAAAATGCGTATAAAAGTCCCATTTTTGTTCGCAGGCACACTTCACGGTGGTAGTGTCCGTCGGGTACTCGGGACCGTCGGAGTAAGTCCGACCGCGGCTCGTGTCCCGTAATTTCCTGTCTCTTAGGCGGCGTAGCTCCAAACACCCGGCGATGTCCAGTGAGCGAGTACCGGGACAAACACAAAAGGAAGTAAACAAAGATTATTTTTAGAACCTCTGGTTTCAATGACGAACTCTACTGAAGAGACCTTAAGGTTTTCCGGAGTGGTCCCAAAAGACCGACACGATCCTGGTAACAAATTACCTTATGTCTGTGTAACGTCGAATGTCGAAGTATTGCCGTGTGTCTTTATGTACTTTGTTGTATATAAAGGTGTAGTACTTAGAGTTAAACTTGTTTTCGGTCGTACGATCCCTTTTACGTGCCACCTTTTCTGAATGGTCAGTAGACGAAGTAAGAGCGGAGTAAAAGAGTCACGTCAAGTCTAGAGGTCGGAATTAAGTTTAATCGACTCAGTGTGTCCCACTGATGAAGAGAATCCTTTAAAAGGGTCCCGGTTCCTCTGGAGTGACGATAATTAAAATAGTAAGGTATATTTTAAGGTTCACAAACTAGAGTATATTGAGTAGCACTTAAATTAGATGAATAATGAGTGAAGATGAGTGAACCTGTCATTAATTCATTTTATTGTTCCAATAAAACATGGTATGTCATGGGCCGTGTCACCTACGAGTAAGTCGTAATCAAAGGATGGAAATTGATAAAGATTTGACAATGGACTTAAATTAAAACCTTTTCAACTAGATAAGAGACTTGAGATTAATGAAAGTTAGTAATGTGAGTCTCCATATCTTGACTTTTTACAGGTAGTACAAAATAAAGGGGGTGGGAAGGACGGGGGTGTTGTTGTAGGGAAGTATAGGGTGAGGGATCGATGGGGATCTGTTCAGTTAAAATATGACTCTCTTCAGATGGTACTTGGAGGAAGTAAAAGACACCGAAGTTGAGACGTCAAATAACTATTGAAATAATAAAAGTGAGTAGAGAGTTACCAATACGTATCATACCTAGTGGTAGCCACCTATTTGTCTTTTTTCTTTTGTACTTTACATTCCCGTGTAAAACATAATTATCTACGTGTTTATGAGATTGAGTTGGGGGGTTTCCTGTCCGAATATTTGGACATTCATAAATGTCTTCACTTATAAGTGTTCAAGAAACGTTATTTACAAATTGGTAACGTGAAGTAGTCCTTGACTTTAGAAAATTTATTGTGGAACCTCTTCCTTTACCGTTGGGTGAGGTCATAAGAACGGACCTCTTAGGGTATCTGTCTCCTCGGACCGTCCGATGTCAAATACCCTAACGTTTCTCAGTCTGTGTTGACTTCACTCTCTCGTTTGTTTGTTGTGGGACCTTGTCTTGTCTTGTGAAGAGAAAGTTATAGGATCTTGTCCTGTAGGATCTTGTGAGTTAGGAGTGAAATAGTTTTAAGTTTAAGTTTGGTTAAGACACTCCGACATAACATACTAAAGAACATAGTACGACAGGACTTTTTTAGTCTGTCGGCCGTTGTACTGTGTATCAGGGTTAGAGGACCAGAGTCGACTTACCGGTTCTACTTGTAATTCGTCCAGTAAGCCTCGTACTCCTCGCAACGGTTTCCCCTTCATTCCCGGTTTCGAAGATGTGCGTCAACTTGTCCAACGCGTGACGTGTTTCTGTGATGTCAACTCCCCCGTGGTAGGTGTAGAGTCTAGAACCACGAAACATATAAAGAGTCCTGTTAAAAGACTGTCTACCGTGATCGTACAGGACGAGGTTAGTGTAATAACATAATTCTATTAGACGTGTGGTTTTATTTCATAATACTCTTTCCGACGGAAAAAGATTAAGTGTTTTCCCGTGGTTTATCTACTCTCCTACCGGGTACGTCCCAAGATTCCCTCGTCTCTTCTTCGGTCAAATTAAATCATGTCCTCGTTTTTTTTTTTTTTTTTTTCCGGAGGACCCCTTCTCCCTGTCCTTTCTAATCGTCGTCAAATTTTAAAATAATGTTTGACGTGTCTTATGGGTTGAATAAAGAGAAATAACCTAAAGACCACGTTATTTATCAAAGAGTCTTTTTGTGAAAGAGTTTAACGTCAATCTAGACTTACAGAGAGACTTCAATTAATCGTTCACTTGTTTTCACGAGACTTCGGTCTCGTTCTTCTGTCTCTCAACGTGCGTGTAAAGTCTGACAAAAGGGAACCTGTTTTAAGACACAGACAAAAAATATACATAAAACAAAACGATCCCATAAACCTTTAAGACCATAAAAGGTTGTGTAAAACCACCCCTTATACACCTCCTCAGTTTTCTATTAACGACGAATTACCGACTTGTTTACTCGACACTCCTCGGATGGGAAGAAGAGGGACTCTTAATTAATTAATGACCTCCTGGCTGTGACTTCGACTTCGAGGTTGTGAAGCCATAGGACTACGCTTGTTGGCTGAGTAATCTTTTCTGAGACTACGACCCTTTCTAACTCCCCTCCTCCACATCCCCCGTTGCCTCCTACTCTACCAACCTACCGTAGTGACTGAGTCACTTGTACTCAAACTCGTTTGAGACCCTCTATCACTTCCTGTCCCTTCGGACCACACGAAGTCAGGGTCCCCAACGTTTCTCAGCCTGTGCTGAAAGCGCTGACTTGTTGTTACCATTCCTACTATTTTCCGTAAAGAACTTCACCAAGTAAGTAAAAACTCTTAAATTGTTGGTCCGTAGAAGTCTTCGTGCCTTCATTTGAGGGAATATTTCTTATTGCATGACACAAAGATCAATTAATTTTTATATTTAGTGTCACTACTATCGGTCTAAACAGTGACACAGTTTGTGACGTGACACATAGGTTGTAACAAGAATTCACAAACACAAACGAGTTAAGAAAGGGTACTGTTGAAGACTCCCTTCTTGACAAAGATAAGGGTAAAATATCTACTACCTTGACTCCGTATTTGGATAGATTCATTGAACGGACTCCAGTGTCTCGAAAGGTCCGCGTCCAGGATCTCGAACATGAGAAGTGGTAAGATAGCGGGACAGAATAACCCTTCTCATAGGTCAGTTTCGAAATCTGCTTTAACTTTGTGGTTGAGAATTCTAAAGAATTAATGATCTTTTTGTTTGAGGATCTTAATTGGTACTTTTTTTCACTTTGACCATCAGTAAGTCAGTACAGACTGAGAAACGCCGGGGTACCTAACATCGGGTGGTCTGAGGAGCCAGGTACCCTAAGAGGTCCGTTCTTATGACCTCACCCAACGGTAAGGGAAGAGGTCCCTTACCTCCATCGGTAAAGGAAGACGGTTGGGTCCCTAGCTTGGGTCCAGAGGACGTAACACCCGCCTAAGAACTGACAGACCCGGTGGTCCCTTCGGACGGTCGTATATTAGTCGTAAAATCGGTCTTATTCGAAACCATGAATAATAAGTCACTCTTTTCCTTCCATTTTCATATTTCACTATGTTCTTATACTCCCGAGACTCGAAGAAAGAGGTTTTCTCCTGGGTCCGGACCCGCAAGTCTAGACAGACACATAGTTCTAATGAGGGTAATAGGTGGAGGGGTGGCACGACATCCATGGCCGGTCCATAGATAGGATAGACTCAGAGATCTTGCGAGACTGACGAACACTCGCAACGGTAATTCCTGAGAGATCTCCCAAAAGACGTCTTGACAACAGGGAACTCTACAAAGAATATTTCCGTAGAACATCTGTTATCTAAACCTTTCGACGACGACGACGACAATTCAGCGAAGTCAGCACAGGCTGAGACACGCTGGGGTATCTGCCGTCGGGTGGTCCGAGGCGGTAGGGACCCTAAGAGGTCCGTTCTTGTGACCTCACCCAACGGTAAAGGAAGATACTAACCTTTCGACCGAATGACGTAAACGAAGACTTTTTAACTGTCGCACGGACCCGGATAGGGTCTCGGAGTTCTTTAGGAGGTGAGTCCTTTGGAAACATGACAAAATTTAAGTTATAACGTCTTTGGACGAACTAATGTCTTAAGAAACGAAGAGTCTTGCGGATACTTTGGTAGTCATTTTGAGCACGGACTCTTTTACGGTGGAGGTCCATTCGTACAGTCACATCTCGTCGTCCTGTGTGTCTCTCTTCCTTTCTTTCTGATCTTTCCTTCTACCAAGTTCCGCTCTTGCACCCACCTCATGTTTGACTTTATAGGGACCACCAATGACATCACGAAGAATGTACGATCAGGATTTTTTTTTTTAGACAACGTAACTTCACATGTTTCCCTCCTCCTTAAAACTAATACATTCTGTTTCGTCACCCTGACTGTATAATCGTCGGACCCGAATCACTGGGTGTGTCATAGCGGAATGAAGACCTCTCCTCCTTTTCCTTGTGTCACATAACCATACTTGATCCGATGGGTTTCTCTTACTTCTTCTACCTTCTTTCAAGGAAGTGAACCTGAATTCTCGATTTTGAAGTTTTTTTTTTTTTTTTGTTTTGACAAACCTGAAGTCAAAAGAAAGAATAAAAAAAAGAAAAGTTTGAAACTTTCGGTGTTTTCTGTCGTCTTTTCGGTCTTTTCTTAGACGTCAGAGAGTACGTTGTAACGTTGTTTATAATGGAAAATTTTTTTTTTAGTATCCTTCCAAACTAAAGGAAGAACTTCGAGGGTTCTTTATTATCACTTTTACTTTAATCATTTCACATCTGCGAAAAGACGGAGTCGACATCTGTGTCGGTATCCTATTGTATAAATAATTTTTTATGACAGGGGAAGCGAAGTGCAAAAAGATCTCAAAGATCTTGGGAATATTTCTTAATATTTTCACCAGCCCCCAACAAGACCCCTTTTAGGAGGTAGAGGTCGTAGGGAACAGGTGGGTGTTGTGACGTGTCACTGGACTTAAGTTGCGTCCTCACGACACCCTTATAATAAATACTCGTATGTAATGGCACACGTTTCTGACATTTCGTTCTTTGTTAAACACAGACTCCGATGTCAAAATGAAGAACCTTAGTAAAATTTACCCATCTCTCCCTCCAACGATTTTTACGAGATTTCAACTTTGTAATTAGGTCCGATCCCCATCTGCTTCTGTTTGCTTCCTCTCGTACCTCTTCTTGGGTAGAGGTTCAGACTTCCACCCACCTGACGGGGCGGGGGAGGTCCTTTCGACCCTCCTGTGACAGGCCCCACCCCCCTTCCGCCAATTTGAATTTTGGAGGGCAATAATTGCTGTCGAAGTTCGTTCAGTACGGCTCTACTCGTCGAAGTGTCCGCCGAAGTGACTTCCAGACACTCCTCAAATAGTTCCGACCGGGAAGTAGAGGCTATTAAAGGCTGAAGAGTGAAGCCCAGGGTTCTCCGGACCGAATAGAAGTAAAGACACTCTAGAGACCAGAAATATTATTTAGGTCGTGTAGGGGGAAGGAAACACGATCAACCTTACCGAGAAAAGAACAAGGGTCTTTTTTCGAAGGGTCCTGGTCCCCTAAGCTCTATTTGCCTCTTAAAATCGTGTTACACCACGTGAGTTCGGAGGGGGTCCGGAGACAACCTAGACGGACCCGTGAAGACAAAATCCGAGAACGTTGCTTTGTCGTACTTCGTCTTATTCTTTGTTTTGATCTCTATTCGAGATTTGTCTGTCAGTGATACTTTTTATTATGTTGTAAAAGTCTAGTTGCCCCCGGATATCTTCAGAGTTCCACTGTTATATTGATGCACACGTACGATTCAGTGAAGTCAGTACACGTTGAGAAACGCTGGGATATCTGATGTCAGGAGGTCCGAGGATGCAGGTACCTTAAGAGGTTTGTTCTTATGACCTCACCCAACGGTACGGAAGGAGGTCCTCTAGAAGGGCTGGGTCCCTATCTTGGACGTAGAGAATACAGAGGACGTAACCGTCCGTCCAAGAAATGGTGATCACGGTGACCCCTTCGTGTTATATTGATATAGAAAAATAGATAATAAAGAGTCTAAAACTCTTTCTTTTTTATATTTCTTACAGGGACATGTGTCATATACGTCATCATTTATCTTCTATTCTATGGAAGTTTAACGACTAAAATAGACTTACAATTTTTACAGTTTACTAATGTATTTAACACACGGATAAGTCTCATCCCACTAAAATTGACTTGTTAAAGATCTTTCGGTTTTTTCGTAAGAAACGATTGGTAAGATAATAACATGTAATACTTTAATAAAATTTATTCTATGAAATTTACTAATTCTTCCCTTTTGACGAAAGTTTTACTTTGTTTGAAGGGAAACTCATATGTAATAAAGTCAAATTTAATACAAAAATTTTTCCTATAGTATATTAAAAAACCTTTTATAATGTGAACCCTATTATGCGAACTAGATCAACAATAGTCTGTTATTGGTAGTTGAGCAAAGATAAAGTTACTTCTAAGGTTCAAGTGTCTTTGAATCTTTGTACGACAAAGGTATCGTCGTCTATTTCCCACTTTGAGTTTTCTAAAATAACTAAAATTGTGTCGAATCTCTTAAACGAGAGAAAAAATCGTCATTAAAAACGAAAAAGAAATCAGAAATCGTTGTAGAGTATAAGAGAACAGATTTACATAGATCGTTCAGTATTTTTTAAAACTTTCATCCAATTAATACTATAATGACATTTTAATATGTAAGAATATCTATCATTACATAGATTAAGAATTACATTTTTTATACGATTTGATACCTAGTCCGTAGTTCCTGAGATGCAGTACAGTCAGATTGTATACTTATTTTATACAGTAAGATAATGTTTACAAAATTCTATTAAGTAATTACTAATTTTTCGTACATATTGTAAACGACACCGATAACTAAATAACTGAGTCTGTGGTCCTTAGTCCGAAAAGTTGTATTTGCAATATCGATGTTTTACGGTCAAAGAAGTACCAATTACCCCGTGGTACTGTTACTTATTGACTTTAATCCTCATATTAACAAAGTTTACTCGTACGATTCTTTTGTCCTTTGTCTGAAAAAAGAAAACCCGGACACAAGTCAACATACAAAAAAGTGGCTAATAAGACTAGAGAACTTTAAAGATAAATAGTTTTGTGTCTTTTTACCGGGTGGACATTGTCTGTATGTCGGATTGCCTCGCTACTCTCATTACCCCCGCTTAGGTATCCGGCGCTTCAAAGGGCAGAGAGGGTCCCGGTAGTCATGCTAAGGCGAGGTGGTGTTGTGCGAGGACTTCATACCGGAACCCACAAGAACGACACGGCTGGCTTCTACACTTATGAAGATCTTCAGTTTGTCTTACATTTATTCTTTGTAAAGGTGCGTTGATTTGTAACGGAACTTTTAAAACGAGGATATTTTAACGAAGTACCGAGAATTTAAATAAACGTCTAATATTGTCTCGTCAATAATACTAAAAGACAAAACAAGGTTTGTATAAGTTTCACTGAGTATGACTGTGTCATAAAATATCAAATTTCCCGTAAGAAGTATAATTAATTAAGAGTATCGAGACACTTATTTATAGTAATAATGATAGTTTCCACCCTACACACAATTCCTCAATTCACTAAAAAATAAGATGGTGTGGTTTTATGAAGAAAATAATCTTACAGTTTTTTTTTAGTCCAAGGGTTTTATCTGTAGTACCTTTATTTATATTATTTAATAATTTCTTTGTGGAAACCTTTTCCCTAAATTTCTTTCGTATAGAATCCTACTCAGTTTCATCGATGGTGTTATTGACATTGTCCCGTCTTTCGAGACCATCGTCTCCCGACCCTATCTCCTTGAGTAAGTATAGACGAAACTTATATAAGAAAATAACGTTTGTACACTTAAGGACTTTTTGACCGGTAATTTATTTCGGGATAAAGGGAGAACATAAAATACTATTGACTTGAGTGAAGAAATTCTACATACATGTTAAGATCTACTGAAATTTTAAAAAAGAAATTTTTAAAAAATTTTCGAAGTCTTCAGTAAGTCTTTTATTATTTTCATGATATTCTTTTACATCTTGTAATTTTATTTAGAACCAAATACGGTTGTAATACTTGTAGAAAAGATTCACACTATGGTTAAGTGTACTTTAAACTGACCCCATATGTTATGATTATTCTCCAAGTGTTTTTGTAAATTGAAGAAAATTTTAGTCTTCTTTTTTTGTACTTATGTTAGGTCAGTCATGATGTAGACAGAAACATAGTTATTCCTGTATTCTATGTGAAAGAAATTACCTCCTTCTTCCGTTCTCACAGACTCTGAATAATTTCAGTATTACACAGGGACCTAGTTTGATATCTCAATCTTTTTATTCGAAGAAGAATGGACTTATAAATCCCTTTACGACTAATGGTCCAAAGGATTTTACCGGTCGTTTTGAGGTTTTTCCACTTAGATATTTTGTTTTACGAAAGAAATTTATTGTGAACATTCTATAAATGGTCTTTTTTTTTGATGTTTTTACATTCAATTATGTAAGTAAGGAAACAAGTAAGTAAGTCGTTTATAAAGGTATCGTGGTGAAACGGTCCCAGTAAACCTTATGCCTATTGTCAAAATAACCCTAATTAAAGAGTGAAATCAGTTTATAATAAAAAATCTTGATCAAGTCAGATATAAATTAAGAGATCCATGAACGAGGTAAGTTATTTTATTTATCAGTAGTCCAAGAGTGAAAAAGGGTGATTCTACGAAGACGACGACGACGACGATTCAGCGAAGTCAGCACAGGTTGAGACACCCTGGGGCATCTGCCGTCGGGTGGTCCGAGAGGGCAGGGACTCTAAGAGGTCCGTTCTTGTGACCTCACCCAACGGTAAAGGAAGAGATTACGTACTTTCACTTTTCACTTTCCCTTCAGCGAGTCAGCACAGACTGAGAAACGCTGGGGTACCTGACGTCGGGTGGTCCGAGGAGGCTGGTACCCTAAAAGGTCCGTTCTCATGACCTCACTCTACGAAGATGAATAGGACAAAAGTCAAAAGGAGTCGTTGGGGAGACTAACCCCACAAGTGACGGAGTTCATACACTCACGAAAAGAGGGAGAAAAGAAAAAGAATTCTGTAAGACCATCTATCCTTCTATAAGACCTTTTGACACCATACTTTCTTTCTGAAAACCGAAACCTCAATTTCCTATTTAGACTTTAAGTCTAGACGACAAAAGACTGCCCGTTGAAACTCGTTCGATAAAGTCGAGGGACCTAGGTCATCTGTCCCCAACAACCTATTCTACAAAGGTTTTAGGGAAATAGAGATTTCACAATACTTGAGATGACCTCTGTCTGAGTTAAAGGGTGACGAGAGGACCAGTTCTTGGGTGTTAGGGAGAGATGTCAGTTGATGTAACTTATATTTTGATGATAAGGTCGAGGGGTATTAGGTAGGAGTAGGTGACAGGTGTCACCTTGTGGGCGACAGGTGTCGTGTGAGTTCCACGAGAGAGACGGAACCCATTGGACCAAGAACAGAAGAGGTCAGTCTACAGTATGGGACGAGTGCAGTAAGGAGAGTGGATCCGTCATAGAGGAAGGGAGTCGGGTAAGGTTTGTCTGGAGCGGGAGGACCGGAATGTTGACAGAGTCTGGGGTATCGGGTAGGAATGACAGAGTCTTAGATTTGCCACGTGTAGGGATAGAGAAGAAAATATAACAGTACACATAGTAGTCCGAGATAGTTCTCTACCGTTTAAGAGGTTCCCTTCTCCTAGCACAGAATCCGAAGGTGATTCAGAAAGTGTAGTAGATGATATGTGTTACTCGTCGAATTTTTTTGTGAACGAACTTTTTCATATATCACCAAATTTTGTTCTTGATGTCTCCAATTTTTTCATTCAAGACTGTGTAACGGGTTCTACAAATGATATCTAGCGTATACATAATAAAACTATTGAAGTTTTCTACGTAAATGACGATGACAGATCCATGTTTCTACATGATAGACGATCATCATTTTTAATCATTACTATCTTCCCGAGAAGGGGGAAGAAGAAGAAACCATGTCTTGAAAATTGATCGAAGTTTAAGGTTTCGTAATAAACTTAAAGTTTACTTGTAATGTTCGTGTTCCTTGGGAAAAGTCTTACGTTTTACAGAAACTTCAAAATCTTGAAATAATACGCGCGACTTCACTTTAAGTCATAAAAAAAATTTTACTTCGTCTCTTCGACTTTTGGGTAAATTATCGACTGTATATTATAGGTATCAGAAATTAGTCAATTCTTAAAAGAAAAGGATTATTTCCGTCAACCGTTGTTAAAACTAGTGACAAGGAGTACCCCTTGTTAACATAGTATTATATTACACGATAAAGGTACGAAAGCTAAATGTTAACTCATGTAAACCGTCATTAGTTCTTTTATTTTTAAGTCTTCTTCAAACCCTAACTTACTCATTAATACTTTTAGAAGACATTAATATTTTCATTTAACCCCTTATCTTTATTGAATGAAGTTTTAAGAAATTTACTAAGTGACTCATCAAATTTGTGGTGGTCCGGGTCACAAATCTTTGACCAATCGTCCTAAAAACCTATACTGTACTTTTCGTGTCCGTGGTATTCTTTTTTGTCTATTCGACCTGGAATAGTTGTCACTTTATAAAACACGTAGTTTCCTGTGATAATCATGTCACTTTCCGTTGGGTGTGTTACCCTCCTTTATAAAGTTTAGGATATAGACTATTTCTAACCATAGATTTTATATGCTTCTTGAGGGTGTTGACTTGTTGTTGTTGTTTTATTTGTTACGGCGACTTTTTACCAGTTTCTTGAACTTGTCTGAAAAGAGGTTTCTTCTATGTATTTACCGGTTATCCGTGTACTTTTTTACGAGTTATCGTGATCAGTAATCGTTTTCCGTTTAGTTTTTGTTAATTTTTTTTTATCGTTCGAAACCATTCTTACACCTCTTTGCCTTTAAGAACAAGTGACGACCACCTCTACATTTTACCATACCGACGGCTAGAGTATGGTATATGCTTTTTAAGTCGAGTTTTAGTTGGTTTCTGGATTTACGTTTTCGGCTATGATGTTTTAAGAGCCTTATTTTGTGTTCCTATCTAGAAACACTGGAATCTAAACCGGTACCTAAGGGCATCTATTCTGTAGTTTTCGTATTTGTTGTTTCTTTTTTTATTGACCTGAGTAATTATAATTTTTTAATACATAAAGTTTTCTATGCTAGTTCTTTCACTTTTCTATTAGGTGTTTTACCCTCTGTTATAAACCTTTAGTATGTAGACTAGTATGTAGACTATTCCCTGAATATGGACCTTAGATATTTCTTGAGTATGTTACGTCATTATTACTGTTTACGGGGTTAATTTTTACCCGTTTCCTAGACTTACCTGTACAGAGATTTTTTCTGTTTACCGATTATTCGTGTAACTTTTCTACAAGTTGTAGTGATCAGTAATCCCTAACGTTTAGTTTTGGTACCACTATTTGGTGAAGTATGGTTTACTCTATCGATATTATTTTTCAGTCTATTCTTCGTAATCATTCCTCCATCTATTTAGTTAGTCTTGAGAGTGTGCGACGAATACCTTTATATTTTACCACGTTGGTGAAACCTTTTGTCAGGCCGTCACGAAGTTTTTCAATTCGTGTCTTAAATGTAAACTGAGTCGTTAAGGTAAGGATCCATATTTAGGTTATCTTTACTTTTACACAGGTGTGTTTTCGAACATGTGTTTAGAGGTATGGTCATAACGAGTCTAATCAGTTTTCGCCTTCATTGAGTTTACAAGTAGTTGATTACTTGTCTGTTCGTTTTACACCATATAAGTATGTTACCCTTACGCCATATAAGTATGTTACCCTTACACCATATAAGTCTGTTACCCTTACACCATTTAAGTATGTATATAAGTATGTTAGAAGTAAAACAAATGAGTTAAAAAGGAAAAAACAGAAGAGGTAAACTTGAGAATTGAGTAAGTGAAAAAGACGAAGAAAGATAGGTCATTATATACGTTTACTTTCACTTTCACTTCAGCGAGTCACGACAGGCTGAGAAACGTTGGGGTACCTGACATCGGATATTCCAAGGGGGCAGGTACCCTAAAAGGTCCGCTCTCACGACCTCACCTAACGGTAAAGGAAGAGGTCCCCTAGAAGGGTTGGGTCCTTAGCTTGGGTCCAGAGGGTGTAACGTCCGTCTGTGAAATGACAGACTCGGTGGTCCCTTATCCCTATGAGTAAAGATTCATATGGAAGACAAAATCGACGGACGTATCGAAACCGTAGGTCAAAAGTGACCGTAAATCAAGATTTAGAAAATACTAGTAGAATAAAATTAGACTCGGATATAATAGGTTGCCACACAAAAAGTTATAAAGATTTACTTACCCCACACCTACTAGTGAAATAACGATTAAAGATTAAAATGACTCAACACCCGACACATATTTAATTGTAAACGGAAAGTGGATAATATGACACATTTAATTTTAGACACTGACCGACCACATCCCAGTTGTTCACGAGATACGTATAAACTTTTTTTTTCATGAATTATCAACTCAATTATATAAAATATATAAGATAGATAGATAAGTAGATAGAGGTAATTAAGTAACGAGTTTAAAAACGATAAGAATGATTTAAAATCTAACAAATAATTCATGGATCCCTCCATACAATTTTTATGTGAGTTTACACACATGAATGGGTAAAAAGGAGAATTTAGATAACCCGAAACGAAATATAAAAATTCTGGTATCACGGTCGACATATGTCCAAGTCCTGACAAAATAACAGGGTCGATTAATAAGGAAAATAGTAATTCATAGTTAGAGTTACAAAAAAGAAATTTTAGATAAAATCCACTATAATTACATCAATGAAAGAAAACTATGAACGGTAAAAGGCGTAGTGAAATTGTAAAGACACAGTATAAACTCAGCAGAGATTATGGGTCTTTTATTGACCTAAAAATTTTTTTGGGACTGTGAAAGACACTTTACCCCTCCACTCAGGTAAAACAAATAACACTGATATTTGTATAAAAGTATATAAAGCTGTAGTAAAAACAAAAACGTCAATAGAATGAAAAATTTGGAACGAAAGATTAAAGAGAAAAGGACTTAGGGTAACTTTACTGACTCAAAAGAAATAAGAAAAGAAAGGGGATGAGAAGACCGGTCCCTTCAATGTATACAATAAATATAAGACAATCATTGATGACAATTTACAAGAATTGAAAGTTAAAACTTTATCAAAACCGATGTTTCTTTACAGCTCCATCCAGATGTGTGAGAAGGAGGTCGGAAGGGGAGCTACAATTGTAAAATGTGTTAATGTTAGGTCATAGATACCAAGAGAGATAGGAAAGGTACACCTTGAGGGGAATGTTCATACAATCTGAAAAATTAAGAAAAAGGGGATTTTATCGAGAGTATAAAAGGTTGAGAATAGAGAAACATGACTTAATACCTCTTCAAGGAGTCTAGATAGAAGTTCAAGTCGTAAAGACTGGAGGGAAACTCCAGTCTTATATGTGCGGGTAGTCATGTATATAATTTGACATATATTAGTAATAGAAATTTTTTATAAATAAACCACTATAAAAACCTGATAATTCTTTCGACTCACGACTTCTTAACTACAAAAACTTGACACCACAACCTCTTCTGAGAACTCTCAGGGAACCTGACTTTCCTCTAGGTTGGTCAGGTAGGATTTCCTTTAGTCAGGACCCACAAGTAACCTTCCTGAATGCAACTGCGACTTTGCGGTTATGAAACCGGTGGACTACGCTTCTTGACTGAGTAAACTTTTCTGGGACTACGACCCATTCTGACTTCCACCCTCCTCTTCCCCTGCTGTCTCCTACTCTACCAACCTACCGTAGTGACTGAGTTACCTGTACTCAAACCCATTTGAGACTCTCAACCACTACCTGTCCCTCCGGACCGCACGACGTCAGGTACCCCAACGTTTCTCAGTCTGTTCTGACTCACTGACTTGACCTGACTTACCTAACCCAGAACCAACGCAGTACACCCTAGAAAACAACGTAGTGCATCTGAGAGATCGACGCCTCACCCGAATCAATGAGGTACCGTCCACCCTAGAATCAAGAACTGGTTCCTGACTTTAGGGGAGGGGATGTGACGTTCCGCCTGAGAATTGGTGACCTGGTCGTCCCTTCAGGGATATTAATAAGAAATGTCCACATAAAGGGGAGTTCTGATATTCGAGGAACTCCCGTCTCGATACTGAATGGTGGAGTAGAAACATTGGGATTACTGATCGTGTTCACAGACCGTGTCTCTTCAACAAATAATTTCCGATAAACTTGAATTGATGAGAGTCTAATTAATTTTTGACAGATCCTTATCGTTTGAAACTGGAAACCGGAATCCTTCTAGAGTTTCCTCATGAAATATTAGTTGACCCCAACCTTAAGTCCTTTGTGAGACAAAGTACTCTTTTGTTTGAACAGGGTCTTAAGTCTAAAGTTGTTACTTCCCAGGTGAACACACGTTATCTTTCGACGGACGACAGAAGATTTCAGATCAATAAACTATAGATGACTTTATATATCCATATTTCGTCCGCAGTCTTTGTCAAAGGTCGATTATCTCTGTGTGAAGTAAATAACCCGAAGTGAAGTAACACGGAGTGTCTATTCGTAAAATATGTTCAACTTCCGCACATCCTTGGGACGTAACTCCGGAAAGTCGTGGAGAAAAAGTTGTCATAAACGAATGAAGCACAGACACATAGTGTAAAACCATTAAGAACGTTATAAAGTTTGAAAAAGTAATAGTATCATAAATAATACTAATAGACACTAGTCACTATAAACTACAATGATAACGTTTTTCTAATACTGAATGACTTCCGAGTCTACTACCGACCGTAAAGGATCGTTAATATATATATATATATATATAAAAAAAAATTAAATCAACCGACACGGTCCAGAATCAATATTGTACGTCCTAGATCAAGGAACTGGTTCCTAACTTGGGTCCGGGAGACGTAACCTTCGTACCGTAGCATTGGTTACCTTGTGGTCCCTTCAGAGTCGTTATTTAATAATTCCATCCATGTGACAAAAAGATTCTGTGTTACGTTTTACGTTGTATTAACGTGCAAACTATCTGATACGTTCACATTGGTAATGAAAATGTACGACGATGACGACGACGACGACGCAGCGAAGTCAGCACAGATTGACACACGCTGGGATATCTGCCGTCGGGTGGTCCGAAGGGTCAGGGACCCTAAGAGGTCCGTTCTTATGACCTCACCCAACGGTAAAGGAAGAGGTTACGTACTTTCACTTTTCACTTTCACTTAAGTGAGTCAACACAGACTTAGGATCACTGGGGTACCTGACGTCGGGTGGTCCGAGGAGGCAGGTACCCTGAAAGGTCCGTTCTCATGACCTCATCCAACGGTAACGGAAGAGGGAAAATGTATGATCCTTTGGTTTTTAAGTACACTGAATGAAACAACGTTATGAACGAGATAATGTCACCGGATCTTGACTTTGACGTTATAGAGTCTGCATACGGACACGTGTCATATTTGACCATATAGAATAACAAAAAGACTTTACAATGGATCAATAACTTCCAATTAACGTATGAGTAATTTAAGTAAACTGTGTATGGACATTTATCATTTTTAAGTCATTTAGGAGTAATTACAGGGATTAACCAACTCTACCCCTCCAAGTTTAAACGTTACATAAGGGTCTTTTCTACCAAATTAATGGAAGTTCCTGTATATTATTGAACTCCATTCTCAGGCAACCTGAAGTTCCTCTAGGTTGGTCAGGTAGGATTTCCTCTAGTCAGGACCCACAAGTGACCTTCCTGACTACAACTTCGACTTTGAGGTTATGAACCCGGTAGACTACTCTTCTCGACTGAGTAAACTTTTCTGGGACTACGACCCTTTCTAACTCCCGTCCTCCTCTTCCCCTGCTGTCTCCTACTCTACCAACCTACCGTAGTGACTGAGCTACCTGTACCCAAACCCACCTGAGGCCCTCAACCACTACCTGTCCCTCCGGACCGCACGATGCCAAGTACCCCAGCGTCTCAGTCTGTGCTGACTCGCTGACTTGACTTGACTTAACTTCGTGATGATTTGGGACAAAGGTTAATCTCCGAGACCATTTACACGAAATTACTAATGTCTTAGGAGTAGTCTTTAGTCACCACAGTAAACGTATATCGCTCGTCGGGAATATTTGAACGGTGAATTTAATTCTCTGTAGATCAAACGAAGTAATGAAATAAGTCTCACGAGAGACGGAAGGTCGTATGTCTTAATCACCTTCGAATCCAAGGAGAGGAGGGGGATGGGGAAAAGAGGGGAGGGATAACTAGACCTCTGACCACCAGTCCTTTCTCTTGTCTCGACCTCTTCCTTTCACTGAACATGTTTCAGTGTGTCGATCTATCTATGGTCCGGTTAAAACCGGGGTCCTTGGGTCGAGTGCAGACTTAGTGGCAAAGAAGTATCTGACGTTATCCATTGACAGACCGATCAGTTACAAGTAAAAGGTGTTAAAATTTGAATCGTCCTAGACAAAGAAAAAGGGTCATATGTATTTGATTTCGTTTCTATTATCTTCGTTTCCACCGAGCCGTAGAAGTATTGCGCTAATGTTCACGTCTGGTCGTTGTGTCTTTCTACGGGAAATAAAAACATCCCAAGTGAGGACAGTGATGACGTCGAATTCCAGACCGAAAAGGTCCTACAGAACCGTTTGTCTACCACCATCGGTGTCGTTTTTAAAGACCTCTTACTCGAACTTTTATAGTCGTGATTATTCATGAGTCCTACAAAAACAAAATAAACCTTATTGTTAGAAGATAGGGTGAAAAACCACGGTCTTACCAGAAATCTATAAAGTGTATTTCAATGACTGGATATTGGTACCCACCTCCTCAAACCGGTCTAACACTACCCTATACTATTATCCCTGCGCACCTTAACCAGTATCAGACAAGGTCAGAGACCGAGACGGAAGTTTTGTATTTAAACCTTAGTCTGGGACCACCTCGGTCATATACCAAGTTTTCTTGGTATCTAAGTCTCGATCAAAACTTGTGACATTATCAGTATAAGTTGAGTGTCGATCTTATTACGACAGGGGACAAGGTCCGTCATTTTATGGGGACTTGTACCTTTACTCTCTAGGTCAAAAATCATACCCTTTATAGTGTCCAATTCACTAAATCCAGTTGAGTAGAGACTTCCTCACTAGAATGTCTTGGACTTGGATTTTCCCCTACTATACGGACTCTTTACTCATAAGTCAAGTAGAGTAGAGTGCCCTTTGAGAGTCCTTACTCGACTCCACCAAAACATAAATGTGGATCATTTGTCCACGTTGGAGTGAAAGTCTTTCAACTCTCCCCTATCCTCCTGTAGGTTTCAGAACGTTATGTAGGAATTTAAACATCCTCATTTCTAAGTATTACACACGTTAAATGAAAGTTTACTATGTACTGTTATATTTATTTTGTATCCTTCTCTCTCCCTCTCTGTTTCTCTTACTCGTTCTTGTTTGTTTGCACCATATCACAATTGTTCACTTAGAGGTCTACTTCTGTACACCACAAATGACATAATAAGAAGACTCAAAAGATATCCAACCTTTTTAAGGTTTGATTCTTCAATTTTTTAGACGAAATCTCCGAGTTACTTAAAAAATTCTCTTATACCCAAGTAAAATTTTCTCAAGTTTCTCCTCTACTATTGTTCCTTTCTTTTTTTTCGCTCTTTATTTATCCTTCGACCGACTTGATTCCTTTCTCTAATTACTCTTTTTATTCTGGTGACGTGTTGAATTTTGGTGTACATCTGTGACCAACCCTTTTTATACGTTCCACCTCCTTTTCCTGTATTTTACATTCACTGGTGTCTCTTCTACCACCTACACCCTCTGTTTCAGGTGTAGTCTCCGATAAACGAATCAGTACTTGGGTAAACCATAAATAAATCGTTGATTATTTATAATCCAGGATAAAGTCCTTGTTTCCTACGTTTCTTAGGAGCTCTTCGAGTCTTTTCCATCTTTTTCATTGGTTATTGTCTGTCGACGACGACGATTCAGCGAGTCAGCACAGGCTGAGAAACGCTGGAACACCTGACATCGAGGAGACAGGTACCCTAAGAGGTCCGTTCTTCTGACCTCATCTCACGGTACGGGAGGAGTCTCCCTAGAAAGACTGGCTCCCTAACTTGGGCGTAGAGTGCAGAGGACGTAACCGTCCGCGCAAGAAATGGTGATCGTGGTGCACCCTTCGGGTCATTGTCGGACCATCACCAAACCAGCGAGTTGGCACAGACCGAGAACCCTGGGGTGTCTGACATCGGACGGTCCGAGGAGACAGGTACCCTAAGAGGTCCGTTCTTGTAACCTCACCCAACGGTAAAGGAAGAGGTCCCCTAGAAGGACTGTGTCCTTAGTTTGGGTCCAGAGGACGTAACGTCCGTCTAAGAAATGACTGACTCGATGCTCCCTTCGGGGGGCGGATAGTGGACACTTTAGATATTATCTCAATGCGAGATATCTTGGGTACGTTTGTCTTCCCTGTCTCGAGTTCAGACAGATCTGACCTGTCATATAATCGATGGACTCCGACGACATTGTTTAGTCGTATTTGGACCATCGAATTTTGTTGTCTTCAAATGAGAGAGTGCCAAGACCTCGGACCTTCGAGGGTTAGTTGAAGTGACCCGACTTTGGTTCTGCCGTCCCGGTATGAGGGAGATCTCAAAGATCGTTTCTTAGATAAGGTACGGAGGGGGTCAAAGACCACCGACGACCGTGTAGGAACTCAATAACCAACGTAGTGAGAGACGTAACGGAAGGAGAAGGTACACTTTAGAGGGACACAGAGGGAGAGTATTTTTTTCCTTTTTCTATTGTACACTACCACAAATCCCAGGTAGGTCTATTAGGTCCTATTAGAAGAACAGAGCTCTAGAAATAGAATTAATGTAACCGTACTGAGGTCGTATCGACCTGACCTCCCCGTCCGTCGTCGGAAAACTACGGTACCCAGACGTCCACCACGATGTTGTACTTCCTACGATTTGGTCTCTTCCTATCCAAGTTCCCTCTGTAAATCTTCTGTAGGACCACGTCACACCTCCTACCTGACCCTCCGTCGTTCCGGTCCCTTGTCCTTTTGGTCAATCCTCTGTGAAACCCTAGAGTCTTCTTCCTCCCATTTACACCTCTCAATTGATGTTGTCCCGGTGCTTCTTTGTTATAAGTATAAGTAACGCCGTTTGCAACCTTTATGCATTATGAAAAATCTTACGAATTACCCAACCTGACAAGAATGGGGATTAGAGGAAACGGGAACATCTATTAACGTAACAGACGTTATGATTGGGTTTGATTCAATTTCGATATTAGGGTATGCATTTTTACTTCTTTCTTTTTTACAGTAAGGTCTTCTCTAAAAACAATAGAACCAAAAACATACGGTATTCCAATAACGGAAAGATAGGACTCTTTCAGAGTATCGTAACCTAGGTTGAGACCACTAAATTTCGGTTGTCTTTTCCAGTCCTAATGTTTTGTGTGACATACCAACGATAAGATGTTCGATAAGATACGGTTAAAAATTAGTTGGAATTTTTGGATCCGTCTTTTCGGGTTGTATGACGGAAGGGTATGTTAATTCGCGACAATGTAAAACAGAAAATGAACCCTTGTGTAAATGAATGTATTAACATGTAGGGAATAGAATTTTTTGACTCGAGGTAATTGCTATTCGGAATGAATCGAATGATTCGGTGGTACAAACAACAAAAACTCTTTAAATTCAACATCATCTTGTTTAAATACCCTTTTTACATTATTCTGTAGGAAACCCTCAAAAATTGTGACATAATTTTCCTCTTGTTGTTATCAGTTCTTTCCACTGTATAGTGAATTCCTTTAGAATTTGAACCCAGATAATGTTTTGTTTAGTTAGGACAAATTGTGACCTTTCCCCTAGAAACTTTGTTCCTGACTGTACGACTTGTGTTTCTTACGATAACAAACGTAGGTCTAGTTATACTCCAGGGTATTGAAAGTTTAAAACGTTCTCGTATAAGAATTATTATTAAATTGTTTTGACCAGTAAGAAACAACAGTATCTTCGTCCTAACGGCCGACGGAAAACGTCCCTTTAGGGTCCTACACACTCTCCGAAGGAGGGAACTCGACCTTTTGGACCCTCGAGTGACTTAATGTCGAGAAAGGGGATGTGGACGAACCCAAAGTTCCCATGTACTGAGAAAACTCTCGTTACGGCCGGAACTTGAACCCGACATAAAACAGTCGAGGTAGGAGGACCTCTGATTTGAGGTGACACATACAGTCCGGGGTCGGGGACCCACTCAAAAACGGAGGTATATCCCCTCCCTAGCACTGAGACGGAGAATGACTGTGCGTAGACGGACTCTGAGGACGTCGGGAGAGGTGGGTGGTCTGGTCTAGAAAGACTGTAGTTCCGTCCTTAGTTCGCGTCTAAAAGAGGAGACCCTGTGACACTGGACCTGTGAGGTAACGGAGATTTCCCGGTCATGAGTATTGGTTTATTTAAGGGGATTGGGGTTCGAGGGGGAAAGGACCGTTTTAAGAGTGTAGGGTGACCAGGTCGTTGGTCCAGGGTTGGGTGCAATACCAGTTGGGTGGAGATATGGGTTTCTTGAGTAACTACCACTGACACTAAACCCAGACGTTCATGTCAAGTCTTCAGATTATTTTACGATACGTACATTGAGTCCTAATAAGAGCTGAAACACCGACACCGGCGGCGAACATTCTCCTCCAGGTGAACGTGGAACAAGTGTTTCTTGGTGAACAAAGGGGTGACGACGCCGAGTCCGCCAGTGTAGGTTTCCGTGAAGTGTGACAGAGGAGAAGACGAAACCGAGAGAAATGAACGTCAATACATTGACATGATACGACCAGGACCTTCGTGTTGCCTTCGTCAGGTAGTCTAACATATTCGTTCCCGTCGAAGTGTGGTCAGGAAGGTGACACTAGAAGGTTCATAAAGATTACGTAAGAGTAAGAGACAGATATAGAAAGTGTGTGTGTGTGACATGTAACATATTACATGCGGACGCACACACGTGAGAAACTCTGGGATCCCTGACATTGAGAGGTCCGAGGAGACAGGTACCCTAAGAGGACCGTTCTTATGACCTCACCCAACGGTGCGGGGGGAGGTCCCCTGGAAAGACGGGTCCCGAGTTTGGACACGGAGACAGAGGACGTAACCGTCCGCCCAAGAAATGGTGATTATGGTGGACCCTTCGGGGGCATATTTCATACACGACACGACGCGAATCAACGGGTCAGTGTAGGCTAAGAATCGCTGGGGTACCTGACGTCGGGTGGTCCGAGGAGACAGGTGCCCCTAAGAGGACCGTTCTTATGACGTCACCCAACGGTACGGGAGGAGGTCCCCTAGAAAGACTGGGTCCTTAGCTTGACCCCAGAGGGTGTAACGTCCGCCTAAGAAATGGTCGACTCGATGGCCCTTTCGGGACCTATTACCTATACACCAGATTAACTGCACATAGTGTGGGGTATATACCGATGTCAAACTCCTGTCTCAGGTACAAGGGCTAAAGAGACCATAATGACGGGTTGCGAGAACTCTTCCCGAGAGATGAACACTAAAAATGATTCACCTTACAACCGACGTAAACCCGGCAGTGACAACTAATCGACTAGTTTGAGTCGCACCCGACATTACTACCTTTTCTCATAGTGACAGAGGGTTTATCGGGGCCTTGTTAGTCTCGGGACGTTCAGGTCTCCGACTTCTCCTTTATTTCTGGAGGGTCTTAAGTGTCCTGACTGGAGTTGGAACTTACTGTAATAACCGTTACGACTGCACCGAAGATCCTGAGGCATGTCACAACGTGAGTGAATGGTGTGGATAAAGTGAAATTAGGTGATTTGAAAATCCTCCGAGGAGGGAAGACTTCTCCACCAACAACTGTCATTTCTGTAGTGATTCGTCCATCTCCATTCTGACTCTACGACGAAAACGGTCGCCTATGGGAGACTGAAAAGACAGACGTCTTTCTGTTCTCCGAAAAGATCTTCAGGGAGAACTCCCTCTCTTGTACTCACCCCCACCAATTCAAAACTTAAATCTCTATTCAGTGTCGAATCTCGACTGCGATTCTTTTTATAAAGTCTTTAACTAGGATATTGATTCGAAAATTCCTCTAATGACGAGACCAAGTGGGTGTTGCCGTTCCGCCCGAAGTGACGCCACTGAAACGACCTCGACGAGGAGACTCCGTCCTATATCTTTCACTTCCAGAGACTACTCGACCCCCCTCTCCACCGACGGGTTCTTCTGTCACTTGGTCTCCTCCTCCTGAGGTCGGATGGGTCACCAGTGGCGACAATCCTGATGCATCATGGAGAGTAGGACCGATGTCCTGGACAGAAAGTAGGTCGGGAAGGGTTCCCGAGTACAAGAAACCCGGAACCGTTGACCAAGTCCTTTCCTGTACCTGGATTGGAGTAGGTCAGTCTGATTTCCGTTACCTAATAGTAACCACCTCTTTCAGTTCGAAAGGAAGGACTTTTACTTTTCCCTCCTACTTCCGATACCCCCACTCGGACGTTTTTCACCCTAGTTGTCAGGGCTCCTTGTCTTCATCTCCTCCTCTCCCTCTCGGACGCAAACGGTACACTGACGTCACACACGTAGTTCCGACCACACCTGGGCCTCAAGAAGGTCGGAAGGTTCAGTAGGTATGACTAATTAAAGGAGATAATAAATTCGGTCAATTTCAATCCAAAGGACCCTGAGTGGTTGGTTTCGGAGAATTGAATGTTTCGCAAGAACCAGCCCTTCGGTTCACGGTTTCGGTCTTCTCTCTTGTCTGGGGACAACGTTCGGTGTCTCCAGTCCGCCCCCCGGGTTCAGTGACTTTGGTAAACTCTCCACGACTCTTCCACTCCCCCACCGAATCCCTTGGTGTCACAACTCCGACGACCGTCTGGAGTCTTACTGGACGGTTCTGGTCCCACCCAGAGACTTCCTCCGTACGGTCCTGTTTATGTTATAAACAACTCCACACCTCGAGTACTGATTTGTGTTCGATCGGGCACAAATGTGTTCGGACACAAATGAGACGTAGAGGACTGTACACGGTTTCTGCTGTTCTCTTGTGCGACCCTCACCGGTACCAGGTCCGGTTCACTGTTCTACTGCATTTGCGTGTCCACACGTGTACTCTTGATCCACCTCCCGTTTCATCATTCGGAGGCCCGTTACTTCTGAGGTCACCTGGTCCTGTCTCACTATTCTCGAGACTGAAATACATTTCACGTTAAGAGGACCTTGTCTCTTAGTGTAGGTTCTCTTGTCCCGTCCAATATTTTCCACATTTGCCTCACCTCCTTATGACCTGGAAATCCTTTTTTTTTTTTTTCGGTTTTGTTTATTTGTTTTTGTGGGGATTTTGTTTGTCGTAAATCCAGAGTTACGACTGTGTCGTACTCGAAAGGGTTCGACCCCACGACCAGGAATCAACCAATTTGATGGCAGTCGCAGACCTCTACAGTAGTGTGAAGACTGTGGTTTAGGACAGTCGACAAGGGTCCCGGTGTGTAGGTAGGAAGGGGTTAGGTCTTCGGACCTTTCTCCGTCTTCTGTACCCCCTTTAGGAACGGAATCATGTGCACGGAATCTACTGTTCACAAAGTCGATTCTTTAATGATGTTAGTTCACAAGACATTACACTGATACAGACCTCTCACTTCCCCTCCGTTTGTAGTTTACCTCACTCCTCCCGTCACCTCCGTCTCTTTATCAACCAAAACCTAATTTCTTTTCTCTCAACGTAGTTTATTGACTGTCTTAAAGAATAAAGGTAAACGTTACTCAATTTACGAGTTTTAAGAGGTTCGGTCCGAAGTTGTCATGTATTTGACACTTGAAGGTCTACAAGTTCGACCTAAATCTTTTCCACCTCCTTGGTCTCTAGTTTAACGGTTGTAGGTAACCTAGTAACTTTTTCGTCCTCTCAAGGTCTTTTTGTGGATGAAAACGAAATAACTGATGAGGTTTAGGAAACTGACACACGTAGTGTTGTTTGACACCTTTTAAGAAGTTCTCTACCCTTCTGGTCTGGTGGAATGGACGGAGGACTCTTTGGACATACGTCCAGTTCTTCGTTGTCAATCTTGGTCTGTATCTTGGTGTCTGACCAAGATTTAACCCTTTTCTCAGGCAGTTCCGACGTATAACGGTGGGACGAATGCATAGAATGTACGTTTCATGTAGTACACTTTACGGTCCGACCTACTTCGTGTTCGGCCTTAATTCTGACGACCCTCTTTATGGTTATTGGAGTCTATCCGTTCACTGTGGTGGGAATGCCGTGTTTCGTTTCTTCTTGATTTCTCGGAGGACTACTTTCACTTTCTCCTCTCACTTTTTCAACCGAATTCTGAGTTGTAAGTTTTTTACTTCTAGTACCGTAGACCAGGGTAGTGAAGTACTGTTTATCTACCCCTTTGTTGCTTTTGTCACTCTCAGAAATAAAAGCCCCCGAGGTTTTAGTGACGTCTACCACTGACGTCAGTACTTTAATTTTCTACGAACGATGAACCTTCTTTTCGATACTGGTTGGATCTGTCGTATAATTTTTCGTCTCTGTAATGAAACGGTTGTTTCCAGGTAGATCAGTTTCGATACCAAAAAGGTCATCAGTACATACCTACACTTTCAACCTGATATTTCTTTCGACTCGTGGTTTCTTGACTACAAAAACTTGACACCACAACCTCTTCTGAGAACTCTCAGGGAACCTGACGTTCCTATAGGTTGGTCAGGTAAGATTTCCTTAGTCAGGACTTATAAGTAACTTTCCTGACTACGACTTCGACTTTGAGGTTATGAAAAACGGTGGACTACGTTTCTTGACTGAGAAAGGGACTACGACCCTTTCTAACTTCCGTCCTTCTCTTCCCCTACTGTCTCCATTCTACCAACCTACCACAGTGACTGAGCTACCTGTACTCAAACTCACTCGAGGTGTTCAACCACTACATGTCCCTTCGAACCACACGACGTCGGGTACCCCGACGTTTCTCAACCTGTGCTGACTCACTGACTTGACTGACTTCGAGTTATTACTGATTAGTAATCTTTATATATAAAATACTATGAAGGATATTGTATCCAACCGAATTATGAAGATTATTATCGATCAAAATTTTTTGTCAAAACGTCTAATGGAAATTAACCAACCCGACCCAGAATCAACAGAAACTCGACACCGTACACTCTAGATCAAGGGACTAGTCCCTAACTTGGACCCGGAACCCTCGTTCTTCAGAATCGGTGACCTGATGGTCCCTTCAGGGATCGATCACAAATAAGACACTAAAGATACACAGACCGTGACGATTGATAAACTATATATAATAGAATAAAATAAGGATGTAGTTGGGATATTCCATATATCACAATAATCACAATAACGATAATGGTAAAACTATTTCTTTCAGTTCTAAACCTTTTTAATTCTTTTAACGGTTGTGTAGATCATTTCTCCGGTTCGAAAAATTTCGTGGGATAGGATCTTGTTTTTCCTATCGAATCCCCTTTCAGTAGAAAAGGTATCATTTGAGAGTTTACGGTTAAACTTGTTAGTGGTTGTGAAACTTTTCTTTAACAAATTTATTAAGGGGATTCGTTTGTTTTACTTAGGTCGCATGGTAAAGGGTGCGATAGACTCATTTTGTACGTTCAACTTGTCAGTGTCGTAACTATTATAAATTTTGTAAAAAAATTAACATCTTATATTATCTATGTCCGTTAACGTTTCTTTTACTATGTCTACTTATTCAATGATTTTACTTAACAATATTCCGTTTGTGAGAGGATTGTCGTAGGTCTAGTGCTTTGTCATTGACCCACGGGTGGGTTTCGGGAGGGAAACGAAGTAGGGTAGTGTCGGAGAAGCATGGGGTTCCTTTGGGGCCAGACTGAAGTACCACTAGGGAAGGAAGGAAAACGAATACCAAAGTGGTGCCTTCGCACGAGGGACTTGTGGCACTTCCCTCCGACAGAAAAAGTAGATTATGTAGAAGATCGACATAAAATTAGACGTTCCTCTTAGAGATAGGAACGAGAGGGGAAAAAAGGGGGACATTTTCACTAAACGTTTCTTTGACTCGGTGTATTTGGACATTTGACCACTTCAAAGGGTGTCGGACTTGAATCGACTAACGTACTTACGTTGAAATATTGGTCAATCATCCTTAGCCGAAGGGACCACCGAGTCACCATCTCTTAAGCGGACGTTACGTCCTCTTCGTCTTCTATGTCCAAGTCAGGGACCCAACCCTTTTAGGAGACCTCCTCCTTTACCGTTGGGTGAAGTCGTAAGAACGGACCTCTTAGGACACCCGTCTCCTTGGACGACCCGATGTCGGACACCCCAGTGTTTCTCACCCTTACTGTTCATCTAAATTTACGTTTGTACACCACACTGTTTAAGTGTTATCGTAATACTTAGACAACGAGTCAATTCCTGGTACCCTACTGATACTACTACTATTACCAATGTTTTCGAAACTATGTCAACGAAACTCCATTAACTAAAGAAGGAAGGAGGAAAAACGACGGAATATAACATGTGTGTAGAACTTCTTTTGGACCATTTCTCCTTTACGGTGTAACCGATATATTCCTTCCAATTTTTTTGTTTCCAGTTATTCATATTTGTTTTAAATTTTTCTCCGAAAAGAACCCTTCCTTTACCTTTCCTGGTCATTGGAGGTGGAGCGGGAAACCAATAAACATTCAAAACTATGAAAAGACAGAGGTTCTCCGTTAGTCTACGTCACTGGTCGTCTTTTCTCTATTTACCATCGTTTCGTTTTAGTTATTTTCCCGTGATATTTTGGGTTACACTAAAAAGAAATCAGGTCGCTCTGTTCGGTATAAGTAAAAGGGAATGGTGTAAGAAAAGTTCGAAATCAAAGATTCGTTACCGGAAGTCCGTACCTTATTTTTATCGAGACGTCAATTTGGATGAACGACATTCTAGACCCCCGTTGACTAAATTGTGTTTAAAGGAATGTACTTGTCACTCCTATTATACATAGAATGTTCCAACAACCCCCCGAGCTTACTCTATTATCGATATTTCACAGTGTATCGTTTACGTATTGTTTACAGTCAGAGAAGGTAAGGGGAGAAGGGACGGTTCTACATAGTTAAAAGGAAATTTATACAACTGAAATTTTTAAGTTCGGTAACTTTTAGTTTTCAAGTTTGTTTCCTGTAATTGTTTACACTTAAGAAGTAAAGTGGGCTACGTCTTCTTTGGAAAGACTGTCATAGAAACGCTTAAATCTATAAATCGTTACACGTATTTGAATTTCTTTGTCGGAGCTTTGGAGAGGAAATGTTATAAAGGGTGTAAGTAGGAAAGGACAGGTCAGGGAGATGTCGGAACGACCTAACCGTGAATAAGTAAGTTGGTCTATTGTACTTTTTCTGACACCCAGAAAGTAAGATTCGTATTCAAATGGTCGTTCCTTTTGACTTCGGGTCACACTGAACGGATGTGCGTGACTCGATCAACTGTCGTCTTTGATCTGTTGTCGGAGACTGCGAACAACGTTTAATTTACGGATGTCCCCAGTCATCCATTTTCTCTTCTGTCGTCCCCACCCCTCGGGTTCACCCCTCGTGTCTACAAGACTCGACACTCGAGGGGGAGTGTCAATAGTACACCCCTTCTCCCGGTTCAACGATCGTGAAGACTACAAATTTTTCTAGTACCTTTAAACTTTGGAATGTATGAGTAAAAAATTTACAACCGTTACATAATTTGTAAAAATTTGGAGACACGTCAAACTGTGTTCTGTGTAGATGTCCGACCTAAGCCAGGTGTCAACCGGACAAACTCCGAGGAAGTGTGACGATTGGGGTTAAGTTTACGGAAAGTAAACGAAACCCTCTTCCTTTACCGTTGGGTGAGGTCATAAGAACGGACCTCTTAGGGTCCCTGTCTCCTCGGACTACCCGACGGCAGATACCCTAGCGTGTCTCAGTCTGTGCAGACTTCGCTGAATCGTCGTCGTCGTCGTCGTCGTAAACAAAACTAACGGAGTGAGAGACAAGTGTTTTTTTGGAAGTTACCGAGGGGTGACAGATGGTCAATCTCAGGTTTGTAGAATTGGGCAACAGGAAGTTCCGTTGAGTGCACCTATAGATTCTGGACTTTGACATGAGTGTGAAAGGCCAGTGACAGTCAAAAGATGACGTTGGTCTTACCGGTGACTGAAGATAAGATACATGTTTTTGCAAGTCTTCCCGTGGACAGGTCTGGTGCACCCGACGAGGAACCAGAGGTCTGAAAGAGGAAAGAACGTTACGGAAGGTAGACACGTGAGAGTAATTACTTTGAGACAGAAATTCGCAGGTCGAGTTTATCGTGGAGAGACCTTTTGTAGGGACTACCGGGGACGATTTTCGGTGGAACAAGACTTAAGGGTTTCCTGAAATATAAGGAGTATACTGTGAATTTTGTATGACGGAACGAAATTTCAATGGATGTATCGAACAAAGGGGTTCGTAGATTATTGTTCTTCCTTCCTTCTTAAACGCAGATTTCTGATACAACTTATAAGGTATCACGAAACATGTCACCCCTCAAGTTATTAGTAGAATCTTCGTAATAGAAAAATATGACTTTTGAACACCTAGTTTGTATTTCTTTTATGGAAACGTCTTGAATTAACGTAAATATGAACATATCCGTCTACGGATTCACTACGTCTAACCTGTTTTCGGAACGAAGGGACTAAGGGATCTTGTGAAAGGGGTGACTTGAGGGTGAATAATGAACAAACCCCTAAAGAAGGAGATTTTGGTGAGTGAAGAAACGGAAGCTACAGTGACTAAGATTCTTCCGTGACAATTTATAAGTAGACAGTGGACTTTACACAAAGTCCCTTCAACGAGAAAAAGACACTCATTCCACCACGTCCACCATGTCTACCACTGACGTCGGTACTTTAATTTTCTGCGAATGAGGAACCTTCTTTTCAATATTGGTTGGATCTATCGTATAAGTTTTCGTCTCTGTACTGAAACGGTTGATTCCAGGCAGATCAGTTCCGATACCAAAACGGACACCAGTACATACCTACACTCTCAACCTGACACTTCTTCCGACTCACGACTTCTTAACTACGAAAACTTGACACCACAACCTCTTCTGAGAACTCTCAGAGAACCTGACGTTCCTCTAGGTTCGTCAGGTAAGACTTCCTCCAGTCGGGACCCTAAAGAAACCTTCCTTACTACGATTTCGACTTTGAGGTCATGAAACCGGTGGAGTATCCTTCTCAACTGAGTAACCTTTTCTGAGACTACGACCCTCCCTAACCCCCGTCCTCCTCTTCCCTTGCTGTCTCCTACTCTACCGACCTACCGTAGTGACTGAGCTACCTACACTCAGACTCACTTGAGGCCCTCAACCACTACCTGTCCCTCCGGATCGCACGACGCTAAGTACCCCAGCTTTTCTCAACCTGTGCTGACTCGTTGACTTGACTTGACTTGACTTCCAATTAAATAGTCTAGACTACCAATAGAGAACTTTTTTGTGTCTCTCGACTCGATAGTGGCTTGTCTGTGACAGGTTTATAAAGTCATCACTATTTTAAATAATTTGAGACCGATAGATCATTAGTCCCGAAGGGACCACCGAATGAGTCATTTCTTAGACGGTCGTCACGTCCTCATGACGAACGTTACGTCCTCTGGCCTCAAGTTAGGGACCCAACCCTTCTAGGGGCCCTCATCCTTTACCGTTGGGTTAGATCATAAGAGCGGACCCTTTAGGGTACTTCCCTCCTCGAACCACCCGATATCAGGTACCCCAGCGGTCTCAGCCTGTACTGAATCGGTGATTTGGTGGTGGGTCATTAGTACCAATTGAAACTCACACCTTCGGGATTTGAATATAGGGAATAAAACAAAAGAACTTCGGTGAGGGTAAACGTCGATAGATATTAGTTAATCCCGAAGGGAGGACCGAGTCTATCATTTCTTAGGTGGACGTTACACCCTCTGGACCCAAGTCAAGGACCCAACCCTTCTAGGGGACTTCCTCCCGTACTGTTGGGTGAGGTCATAAGAACGGACCTCTTAGGGGTACCTGTCTCCTTGAACCACCGATGTCAGGTACCCCATTGTTTCTCAACCTGTGCTGACTCTCTGAATTTGTACCATGTATTAGTCAATTACAGGTTTTTCTTTTCTTTTTAATCTAAGGTAAAATAAAGATGACCGGACGAGTCGTGTTCTCCGTGAGTTATTTTACAAACGACTTACTTAAAAATTTTTACTTCAAAATGAAAACGAATTTTTGTTTACGTTAGTTACTTTTCAATTTTATGGTGTTAGAATATTCTATCAAATTTAGACGTATTATTACCCTTTTCAACTATGTCAGAATGGAGTTTGATCGATACCAAACCCACAGTCGACTCATCAAAGCTAATCGTATAAGGACTATGTGAGAAAGATTGGACATGTTTGGATATGACAGTTTCCGTTCAATTCGGAACGTTTGTATTTCAATTCAAAAGTGTAAATGCAGTGTATTATTCGATACAAACCACAGTCTCTCGGTTCTGTTAGAACTTAAGGTCCTTCGTAATTTCTTTTGATTACAGATGTCTCCAAAGGCGAGACGTTTGTTACAAAAGAGGACAAAACCTACTACGGTAGAGTCCAGTGTAAATGATTGAGAAATTAAGGAAATGGTTTTTCTGTTTTTTAGTCAGTTGAAAACAACCCTGACAAAGATCGTAATCGTATAATATTATACAAAATATTGTATTCGATCGTATTCGTATCATATTGTCTATACGAGTTTCTTGAAGGGTACTTTTCGTCAGAAACATTGAGAAGAACCATCTTCCTTCCTCTTTACCTTAGATTATCCGAGTCACAGGAGAGTAAAAAGGACAAAATCATACAAAACACCATTTTGTGTGAGTGTCACTGTAAGAGAGGAGACAACTTTTGATTGTTCCACCAAAAGACAGAAATATATTCGTTTAATAGAAGAGTCGATTTAAAAACTTTTGTTTTAAGATTGTAAAGTCTTTGATTGTAAGTTTTGTGAACCGTTCGTATTTCCGAAGGTCCACAAACTAATAACCAATTTCGGGAACTAAATCTGGTTGTTGTCTATAAAATATTAATGTGACAACATTTTAATTTTCTGGATAACTAAACAATATCATGTTCTTGTTTCATTGTGTAATACTTTTGTCTTCCCTCGGACCTTAGGTGGTATGGGTCTAGTGAACGAGCAAAAAAACTTTCTTATATTCTCCTTCCCGAAAAAGGCGCGGGCCGGGGGGGCGGGGGCGGGGCGAGGACGAGAATTTGGTTCGGACTTTATTTACCCGTCGAGGTTAGGGGAAACTAGAACAATTTACACACAAAGGTCGCATGTACCCGCAACAACTCCGACTGCTGCAAAAGGGTGACCCGGCCACTCGTTCGTCTCTCAGACCGTTGACGTTGGACTCTTACAGTCGCAAGGAACACTCCTTTACCTTCCTCGACTCGACTGTGTGACCCCTGTGTGTGTGTGTGTGTGTGTGTGTGTGTCTCAGTGCGAGTCTCGTAGACGTGTCTCCACGATAGACCACCGAAAGTTGGTCAAGAGACTAAGACTCTTATGTCACAGTGAGTACAAACATTGACATTTTACTAGGACCCCCGCTTATGCCCACCTCCTCCAAACGGGGGTGTGCGGAATCTCAGGTAGACCCTCTTCTCCCGCCTAAGTCCGACCTCTCCACCCTACAGACCCCTGTGGCTCCGGGTCTTGGCGGCCGGACACGCTGGGTGAGGGCCCCCGCCGACGGGTCCCGAAGGGGCGAGAGGGCTTGCGCCCCGTCACTCCAGGTGCACACCTTTGACGCACAGTCGAGGCGGGTGCACCCGTCGGGCCACAGGAGCCCTGGAAGGCCGGCCTCCCGCCGGGGTTGGGCCGGGGGTGGCCCGCCGACCCGCCGGCCGGGAATGGACCAAGGCCGCCATGGTGAGCGGGCTGTCCCTCGGTAACGGCCGCGGGGCGCGGGGCATGCACTTCAAGGCTCGGTCGAGCAGGTCCTGCCGGCTCCGCCGCCAGGGCCCCAGGGGGCCGCGGCCGCGGCGGTACTCGTGAGCGACGGGCGAGCGGCCCCGAGCCCGAGGCCGGCGGAGGGCCGGGCCGGCGTGGGCGGTCTGCGGCGCTTCCTCCGCGCGGGACGCCTCCGGCGCGGGCCCGGCGCGGCCTCGGTGAAGGACGAGCCACAGGGCCGTTCCGCCCGCGCGGGCCCGGTGGACCAAGGGCGGGGGCGCGCCGCGGTCCACGGGGCCCCCGGAAGGGCGCGACGCCGGAGGTCCCCGCCGAGCCGAGCCGGGCGTCGAGGCGCACCGGACCGGACCCGCGCGTCTACGGAGTGCTGCCCGGGGTGAGACGCGCGTCCCAGCCCTACGCGAGTTCCGGTTTCGCGAAGGTTGGGGTCCCCGCGGCTCAGTTGTGAATTTTGATTTCACTTGTCCTCACTTTCCTCTGTAAGTTAAGTCAAGTCAGCGAGTCAGCACAGGCTGAGACGCTGGGGTGCCTTTCGTCGCGCGGTCCGGAGGGACAGGTAGCGGTTGAGGGCCTCAAATAAGTTTGAGTACAGGTAACTCAGCCACTACGGTAGGTTGGTAGACTAGGAGACAGTAGGGGAAGAGGAGGACGGAAGTTAGAAAGGGTCGTAGACCCAGAAAAGGTTACTCAGTCAAGAAGGGTAGTCCACCAGTTTCATGACCTCAAAGTCGAAGTCGTAGTCAGGAAGGTCACTTATAAGTGCTGACTAAAGGAAATCCTAACTGACCAACTAGAGGAACGATACCTTCCCTGAGAGCTCTTAGAAGAGGTTGTGGTGTCAAGTTTTTGTAGTTAAGAAACCGCGAGTCGAAAGAAATATCAGGTTGAGAGTGTAGGTAAGTACTGATGACCTTTTTGGTATCGAAACTGATCTGTCTGGAAACAACCGTTTGGGTTTCGTCGGTGGAAGAAGGCATCGACCGTTAGGTCGAGAGATAGAGTCTACGTCACAAAGAGTGAATATAAAAATTTTGACAAATGTATACCTTTTAAGTCCTCAAGGGTCGTTTACAATATTCGTTGTCCTCTTATTTCTAGCCTCTCTAATGTAGAGTCCCGGGTGTGAACTGTCTTAGAATAGTTTAAAGGATCTTTCTTTCTTCCTGAGGTCAATGGTGACCTCTTGGAGCCACACATAGACCCTGACCTACCCGAAGGGAGCCTACCTTGGTCTTCCTGAACGACCTTTCAACGGTTGGTAACACACATTGTTAAATCCAACCCTCTATTAAACATTACCCCTGAAGGGACCACCGAGTCTGGCATTTCGCAGACAGATGTTACACCCTCTGGACCCAAGCTAGGGACCCAACCCTTCAAGGGACCTCTTCCTTTTCCGTTGGGTGAGGTCATGAGAACGGATCTTTTAGGGTACCTGCCTCCTTGGACCACAGGTACCCCAGCGTTTCTCAACCTGTGCTGACTCGCTGAAGTGATAGTGATTCCTTGAGAATTGGTCTACAAGACCAAAATAGAGATAAGTTTATTATGACTCAATGATGTGCACTACAATCCAGGGAGACCGGAACCCTTGAGGTACTAAGAGATAACAACGGGACCTTGAATTGCTAAGAAAGTAACCGTGTTACGACTCAGAAGAATATATTCCACGAAACTGACGGGACTGAAGTACTTTCTATCTGGATGTTCTTCTCTCTTAACGACGAATCGTCCCTTGATCCTCTTTCAAAAGTCACAAGTAATCCCTTTACACGTTCACTCTCTTATTTTACTCTTTTTTTTTAGTAAAGTCTATCTTCTTTTTGTCCTGTAGAGACTTCAACATCAAAGGACGAAGTTGTGAGTTTTATAAGTCACTGGTCAATTATACCGTCGATTGATAAAGGTCAAAGCTCCGAGTAAGTAAAGGTTATTCATAGACTTCCCTTGTCACAGATAAAAATTATAAAGGACATTGTCATATAATGAAACATGGTCACTGAAATAATTACAAGGAAAGCCAACTCTACCAAACCCGATGTTCATTGTCTTATAGGTTCATTTTTACCGAATTCGTTACTGGTAGACAATAGAGGTCGCCCTCCCACCGAGACACGCCAAGATAGTGTAACAGTGGAGGTAGAAAGACGAGACGGTAGGGACTCCATAACCGGAACAGGGATAAGCACCACCGTCGAGGTCTGTGACGTACGTTTGTACTAGTGTAAATCTTTTCTTCACCCCGAAAAGAGGAATCCGTAGAAAAGCGATCTGTCCTTTCGAAAAGGTCTTAGGGGGGTCGACGGAGGGGTAGAGACTAGGGTAATCAGTCCTGACCTAGTGTACGGTTCCTCCGACCCTTTCACTGACCATCTGTCAAGGTCCAAACCCTCACCTCCTCTCGGGGAGACCACTCCTTCTTTGCCCCACCCTCCCGTAGTGATCGTCTCGAACCGTGTTGGTAAGATATCACATAAGATAGTCGGTCTAACATTGATCAGTATCCCAGACATTGCTCGTTTGATTATTTACCTAGCACAATGAAAGGATTGGACGGGTGACGGTGTTATTTCAAGTGTGAAGAAGTCAGATAGTCCTCCTCTGGGAAATACTAGACCGGAGGTAAGAGACGATGTAAATCGAGTAAGAGTAAAATAAAAACTTTATTTTTTGGTAAAAGTCAAAGAACCGTAAAAAAAAAATTTGGAAAGGAAAACCTCCTACTACCGTGAGCCACGTCTTATCCGTACTACATGTCTGGGACACTACACGAGACGAGATCTTCGGTTCTACAGGGACGTCAACGAGACTGACAGGATCGCACACCCCCACCAACTTTGTTTCCTAAGCACTGGTCGCGAGGAAGGGTGTGTCAAGTGTTCCTCCGTCGTCCTTACGGCGCACTCGATAAAACCAGGGTCCTCACATCCGTCGTGGCCTCCGACAAGGCCCGTAACACTACCGGACACGGAGAACGTCCCAAAGAAGCCCCCGACAAAACAAGTGAAATATTCTACGGTTTTCGGAAACTAGTTGGAGGACAGGAGTCGTGATCTTGTCACCTCCAGACGGAATGAGTCAAGTCTCCTAAGATAAGACCTCGGTGCAGTAAACTTCGACCTGAAGTGACACTTGAACCTCTCGTCCCAATGTAAAACGGGTGGAACGGATCCTAGTGAACGAATATCGGAGATGTTTTATCAAAACAAAAAAATTAAGTGGAAATCGTACTCAGTCAGTTACTATCAAAGTGATTACTACTTACAGATTCCCCTATTACATCGATAATCCCATTTCTAATTAAGCCCATAGAATGTAGTATATGTTTACGGTTGGAGTCCCATTTATTACTCTTTCCATTTAGAGAATTAAGAAAACCTGATTGGTCTACTAGAGATGTCGACTATCATATTTGTCAGAGATTTTACGTTTACGATTTCCGTCTACCAGTCCAAGTGTAAGAATAAAGTGGCGACACAAATGACACACTGTCACTAGTCCAACGAATTAAAGAGACACAGAATGTGAGTAGTAGGTACTTTCCTTCAATTCTCATGACTTCGTATCATGAGTCGTTCCTTGAAGGGACCACCAGGTTACCAATTCGAGAGTTACGTTCCCCGGCCCAAGTTGGGGACCAGTCCGTTGATCTACGACGTACGGTGTTGATTCTGGGTCGTCTCGGTTTATTTATTTATATACGGTGAGAACTCGTAGATAGGTCACTTTTCGTACCAGACTTTCCTGTGTACGTGGGGTCACAAGTAACGTCGCGACGAACGTTATCGGTTCTGTTCCTTCGATTTACAGGTAACTGTCTTCTCACCTATTCTGAATCTCTTGATTGAATACCAATGACTCCCTTCCGCCTCCCTTCCCTATCAATCCCTCAAACCCTACCTGTACATGTGTGGTGATACAAATTTTATCTGTCGACTGTCCGCTGTTCCTGGATGACATATCGTGCATCTGAAGACGAGTCACAATACACCATCGGACCTACCCTCTCCCCAAACCCCCGTTTACCTATGTACACATACATACTGACACAGCGAAAAGACACGTGAACTTTGATAGTGTTGTAACAATTGGTCGATATGAGGTTATATTTTATTTTTCAAATTTACTTTTTGTTTTTGTTTGTCATTTTAGTTTGGGGGTTCTTTAGAATATTTTTCTTTCCTGAGTCATTCACGACCACAAACGATAATGGAACCACCGTCAAACTAGCGATTCAGCACAGACTGAGAACACTGAGGTACCTGACATTGGATGTCCCGAGGAGACAGGTACCCTCAGAGGTCCGTTCTTATGACCTCACCCAACGGTAAAGAAAGAAGTCCCCTAGAAGGGCTGGGTCCTTAGCTTGGTTCCAGAGGACGTAACGTCCCTCTCAGAAATAACTGACTCGATGTTCCCTTCGGGATGATAATGGAACCCATGATGATAATGGAATCCTACCCCTTCATAAGGAATTTGTTTCTCTGTTTTTACGTTTGGCGTCTCCTTTTTTAACTGTGTATGGTAATTTTATTTTAATTCTTGAAAATATGTAGTTATCTGGTATTTCATATTTTTCTATTCAGTGTTTGATTCTTGCAAATAAACAACGTGTACACTAACTGTTTACTAAGTGTAGGTTTTTTATATTTATTGTCCATTTATTGTTGTTTTCAGTCCGTCGGAGCACCTTTTTACCCGTTTTTTATATTTATCCGTAAAAAGTACTCTTTTATGTTTACTGAGTATTTGTGTATTTTACGAAGGTAGAGTAGTTATTAGTCCTTTTCAGTTCAACTTTAGGGTTATTCTTGGTAAAACATGGACGACCAAACCGTTTTGTTTTTTTTAAAAAAAATTAAATGTTTAATAGAGTCATGTAAACCCTTGTGATGACTAACACATCGAATATTTGTTGTCTTTAAATAACGAGAATCAAAACCTCTGACCTTCAGGTTCTAGTTCATCGGTCGTTCCAGTATTAGTTGCTCCGGAAGAACGACCAAATGCCGGTCGTGGAAAGACGACACGGGAGTATACCACTTAACTTTGTCCGGTCCTAGGGAGACCTCGGAAAAGACCTCCGAAAAATGGTCCGTAATTAGGGTAAGTACTCCCAAGGGGAGGATTTCGGAGCGGACGATTATGGTCGGGGAAAACACCCCCAACCTAAAATTTATTCTTAAGACCTTCCTACCTTCGTAAATCTGGTTTACGACCACTTCTATGCCTCGTAGTCTTTGAGGATAAGTAACGACTACGATATCTATAACCTTTAACCTGCAACAAACCATTTCTGCTTCCACGTGCATATTTAAAGTGAGAACATTTATATGGGGTCTCTTTGAAGACACATACCTATCGTCCTTACATGTTCCTATTGTCCTGAGAAACATTATTGTTTGTTCGTTTGTTTGGACCTTCGTCGAGTTCACAGATAGTTGTCTTAATCACCCGTTTACCTGAGACTATGTACATATACTACTTTATGTTATGTAACTCATGTAGGTATACACCCTTTCACACTTCTTTTCATTCCCTTACTTTTTTAAACCTATCACCAAGTTTCCATATCCGTTACAAGATAAAGAATTTGACCCGTGCCCGTAAGTAAAATAATGATTTCTATATGTAAATATACATTATACTGTATTGAAAGATACATACAAAAATACAAAGATACATATAAAATATTCATTTAGTCCTCTCGTGTCTCAAAACACCAGTTTCAAAGGTTTTCAAGTCCCAGGAATCTGGACCTAAATTCAAGTCAGAAGACGAGAAGTAGTCAATGTACGAAAACCTGTCTAAGAGACCCTAAGTCAAAGAAGTAAGTTATTTCGTTTTTATTATTATAAATAGAGTTTCTGACAACGTTTTTTAGTCACCATCCATTACGACCACTTTTTGTAGAAAATCAAGTCAAGTCAAGTGGTTTGTAAAACACGTCCTCGGTTCCTGTGTTCCTACTTACTTCGCACCCGGGACTGGGACCCCGAACGTGACATCGCTCGTCTAGCCGTCCATTCGACCATTTGAACTTAATTGGAGACGGACCTCGATCCTTTCTCGTTTCTTCTACATGAGTCAAATCCAACCTTTCCGTCCACATTCGGACTCTACCGAAGGATCTCCCCCTACTACAGACAACCTTAGGGCTTCCTGCTCAATCGGTTTACTTACTCTCTCCATCCCCCACTCGTCCCGTCCTTGTCGTATTCGTTTCTGGTCTCCGTTCTTTGTCGTATCAAGCATGTAAAAGTGTAATCAGAGTCCACCCTACTCCACATGGGATTTTATTTCTATCTCTCTGACCGTCTCGGTCCTCTAAGTCTTAAAGTGTACAACTAAATAACTTTAACCTGAACTAAGAATTACCTTCGGTACCTCATTGAAATCTATTCTCTCGACGTCCTGTTCTAACCACGACATTTTCTACGAGACGACCTTCCTGTCCACCTTTTGTGGTCTCTATTTCTCTGTTCACTCTTCTGACGTTACCGAGTTCACTCCTATATGTCTTTCCGACCTCTCTTCGTCTCTCTCAAATTCTTTTCAAATCTGTATTTTTGGTCTCGTTGGACAAATACCCCGTCTCCTCCTTCCGTCTTTCTTCTCGGATCGAACCCACGACCCACGGTTCGGTCGTGGTAACGACTACGTTTGACCTTCCTTCTCGACTAAAACCTCCTTTTCCCTACTCAAGCTAGATTCAGTCTTTGAATGACTTAAACTCCACGAACACCCCGTAGGCACGTCTTTTCCCACATGTCTCAATAGGGTTCTACGTTCCACTCTAGTCCCGGTCCCTCTGTCTAAACCCTGAGTGGTCGAACGTCCACTTACTCTGACTGGTCCTCTCGTGTACCGGAGGTGAAAAATCCCATCCCGAGTCGTGACAAACAGACATTTCCCGGTCCATCATTGACAAAATCCAAAACACCTGAGACACCGGTGGTAGTATTGATAAATGAAGAGTATAATATCACACTTTCGTCGGTGCCTGTTATGTATTCACTCATGTGCCCCTACACAACGTTATTTCGATAAGGGTTTTTGTCAACCGGCCGGTGTAAACCGGGTACTTGACATCAAACGACTAGGAACAAGATCTCTCTCTTCTCGACTCATGTCTTGTGTTCCGGGTCTTCCTGGTGAACTCTACCTTCTCTGATATAAAAGGTCCGGAGAACCGTACACTTACTATCTTAGAGTTAAGTTTCCCTTTAAGTTATCGAGCATTGGTTATAGACCCTTCGCCCTCTACCTCAGTCTGGTGACCCAGCTCCTTGAACGAGAAAACCCCCACACAAAGTAGAAGTTTAGACGAAGTACACTCCTCCCGTCCCGGTGTCGTCGAGGGTCACAGGCAGAAATCTCGGACCCAAGTCCCTCCATTTCCCCTACGGCGTCTAGCTGACAACAAGGGCCAAGAAGTACAGGGATGTGCGTCCCCATAAACATACTGTGTTGCGGACGTTAAGGAGGGTGTTCTCCATAGAAGGGTCACTAGCACCTACACCGGTGTACTGAAGGGAACTCTCACACCTGTCAGTGTCACACTGACAAGACCGGTTCCGAACTTCTTTGCAGTGTACAAAGACGAACGAGCCACGGGACAGGACTCTTTTCACACAGGGTTCATCGGTGACAAGGTCTCTCTTATTTCTCTCGACACTTTGTATGGGTTTCCGTTGGAAACGGTGTAGGATGACACCCGATAACCGTTCTTTTATTTATGACCCACCGTGTCCGGTGACTCTCAAACTCTCACAAACAATGTATTGTTTTCACTAACCAACTTCCATAAGGGTTGGTCGAAGTAATCGTTTAGGGCCCCTTTTTGAGACTAACCGGACTAAACCCTGTACACTGGGTAGAGACTTTGTTAGTCACTCCTGTCTCTCTAAACCATAATACTAACCGAGTGGATCCAGTGTACGGGTGAGAAGTCCCTTCACCCAACACATTGTTCGAGTCCTCGTCCGTATGACTTGTCTCCTCTGGTACGACTTCCCTTGGTCGTATCTCACCACGGTACCTTGGAGCCCGTCTCCTCTCATTGTTTTTACCCCCATCACTCATTAAGGTAGTCGTCGTTTCTCTTGTGGTTCTCTTGTTTGTTTTACACAAAGAACCAAAACCGTTCCACGTGAACACGCAGGAGTCAAGAGTCAGTACAGGTCGAGAAACACCGGAGTACCTGACATTGGGTGGTCCGAGAAGACAGGTACCCTAAGAGGTCCGTTATTATGACCTCACCCCACGGTAAAGGAGGAGGTCCCCTTAGAAGGACTGGGTCCCTAACTTGGATGTAGAGGACGCAGAGGACGTCACCGATCGCCTCAGAAACCAAAACCGTTATTGTTGGTCATTTTCAGTAACCACTAGAAACGAGCTCGTCAAAGTTAACTCATAGCCTACTGTCGGCCTAATATCGAGTGCTATTACAAAGTCAGTTGAGGTTAGGTGATATCCTTACGACCAACATTGGTTTTTCCTGGAAGCTATCCTCGTCTAATCCTCAGACAATTCCCTCTCGGTCCTCAAAATAAATTAACACGTAGTGAACCTTCGGTGTCCTCCGACTCCTGTCCCTAGTAGGTGTGAGATGTTCTGTGCTAAGAGTTCCACACTCTCCAGAGAGCTCCCACCTTAGTCCGCCTTTCCACCTCCGGGACAGGGCCGTACTGGGAGTCCCGGACATCCGTCTTGGTCTGCACTTCTGTCCTAGGTTCGTTGTCCTTTAAATTTTGTCGTCTCAAATCACTCTCTAGTGCTCCTCCACCCTCTCCGGTTCCCTCCCCTCTCGACTATTCTCAGAGACCAAGGTCCGGACCTCTTTGTCCTTGTGTCGGTCGGAACATTGTGTTCATAGGTTGACTACCTTACAAGTAGGTCACGGGTGGGGAAGCCTCCTCAGACTGAAAAAGAACTGAAGAAAATTCTGGAGAAAGGGCCGGGACGGGGCACGGGACAGGAGGTATACGAGGGACAGGGAGGACGAAAGTGACTACAACCTGAGACATGTTGAAGGGTTCCGACACAGGGGAGCCCCGACCAGGGACTGTAGAGAGGGAGACAGAGTAGTATTTACCATCGTAGAGTCCAGGGTAAGGAAACGAGAGATGAAAGTAGACCCCTACTTAGGTACGGTTCCATAATTTCATTGTCGAGAAGAAGAAAACACGAATAAACTAAAGATTTATCTCAGGACCATTACACTACAGAATTAGGTTTTCTCATAAAGACAGTTCCCTCATTCTTAACCCCGACAACCTCCACCCCGTCCGTCTTAAAAGGAAGTTTAGAATGACGTTCTTCTCGACTAAAAAGTCAAGTTCAAACTTTTGTCCTATTCTTGTCGTAGGGTCGAACCGTCAGTCGTAGGGGAGGGAGAAGAAGATGACTACCCTGCTCCGGGTGGATGTACTCCCTCCCGTTAGACGAGAAGAGTCAAATGGCTTAGTTTACGATTAGAGTGGGTCTCTGTGAGTTTCCTTACGAACCGGTTTACAGACGAATAGGACACCGGGTTTAACTGTGTACTTGAATCTATGGTATCGTCCGAGACGTTCTTTCCCTTATTCTCTCTGTCAGGACAAACGAAAATTTTGACTATTTTACCGGGTGACCGTCACTGTTTACACCGTCCGTCTTCAAGGGGTCTGTCGTTAAACTAATAAAGATGGTAAAAGGAAACCGGACCTCAAACTAGAGACATCATTAGACTAAACAACCGGTAAGATGGACCTATCTTAAAGAAAAGACAGAAACAGGAGGGGCGGAGGAGGAGGTCGTTACAATAGTAGTAACATAACAGGAACAGTAGTTGTAGGTTCCAAAGAACTTACGGACGACGAATGTCCCGAGACACGATCCTTCTCTAAACCTTAAGTGTCCCCTTTGATCTAGGCAGGGAACAAAACTCACCGATTTACGGTCAAATCCTCGGTCTTGTACATGTATTTTTCATGTTTAGTTCATACTTGACCTATTGATTCACGCTGTACGTCCTCCTATAAGCAGAATCTGACCTCCTCCCGTACCGTTGGGTGAGATCAGAAGAACGAACCTCTTAGGGTACCTGTCTCCTCGGACCACCCGATGTCAGGTGTCCCAGCGTCTCAGCCGGTGTTGACTTCGCTGACTCGTACGCATCCAAGTAGAATCTAAGGTCTTTTTCCTCACGAATCCGACTGGTACCGGACCTTATCGAAGTTCCAGTACTAGAAACCCGTCCCGGACTCCCTTCTCACACTGGTTTTGTCCACAACCCTTCCTCTTTCTGATACAGTCCTTATGCCTTGTGACCTACGTTCACCTCTCACGTCCACACCCGCCCCTGGCTGTCCTGCGGTCCCTTGTCGAACTGCGGACCCCACGTCGGAGGTCCTTGTCGAAATCGGGGTCGAACGAGTAATTTTAGAAAACTGACACACACTTCAAAAGGTCCTAGTCGTATCTCACAGCCGACGTATAGGGCCCCCGCAGAGGAGGACTTGTGCGGAAGACTTTGGACGGATCGTCCAGTTCGTGACTCCGAGGAGGTACCTCACTATGTGTGTGGGAGACGTTTCGGGAAGAGGACCTAAACGTGTACTAATTTTCTTTCTTTTCGTTACTTTCGTTTTCGGAGCTGAACAAAAGGGGCCACGTCAACACGACCAAAATATGACAGTCAGGCCACGAGGACCCGGGCGTAGTGACAGCCAAGAATCACTCACGAACCTCCTACCCGGTCTTTGACACACTCGGTCCACTGTCCCTTTTGACACGGAGGATGTCGGTTACTCCGTCGGGGAGCGGGGACTTAGAGGGGGTCCGGAAGGAGCGAGGAGTCCTCCGTCACACCAAACGTCTCTCAGTAGAAGAGACTCTTCGGTGTGTTCGAGGTCAAGACGAGACGGTCCTTAGTCGACGTACTGGAACCCGTTCAGTAAACTGAAGGAAGTGGGAGTAAAGAGTAGACACTTTAGTCTCCAAACCTGATCCACTAGTACGTCTTACAAAAGTTGAGACTTCCTACTCAGGTCCTCTTAAAATAGAAGGAACCTAATATTGTTTGTCGAAAAAAAAAAAAAAAGGGGGAGGGGACAGATGAATCCCCTTCTCTCTCAGTGAACTCTTCCCTGATTAGGTAGAGGGACTCTACAGAACCCTACAGACTGTCAGAGGTTAGTTTCTCTCAACCGACAATGGATAAATTCGGTGTGAATTTTATTATAGAAAATACCCATAAAATCTCTCTACCTTATAAATCTCTTGAAATTTATTTCCTCTTGATTCTAAGTTCTTACGATATTAACTCATCGAGACACTAGAACCTGTCCAATGAAGTGAAAAGACTCTAAGTCAAAGGGAAAAACACCACCATGACGGACGGTTACGTTCTCTATATTTTCTGCGTACAAACTAGGGACCCAGTCCCTCTAGGGGACCTCCTCCCGCACCGTTGGGTGAGGTCATAAGAACGGACCTCTTAGGGTACCTGTCTCCTCGGACCACCTACTGTCAGGTACCCCAGCGTTTCTCAGCCTGTACTGACTTCGTTGAATCGTGTGTTATCCTTATTATGTTTGTTATTCTTGGTGTAAGGAATCCCAATAACATTCCCAATTTAATATTCGATCCAGGACTCCTGTCATGGACGTGTAACGCTTAGAGGTGTCTGACTTCGGTGCTCCCAGGGACAGTGAACACACAAACACTCCTCCTCCACACTGCATGTCACCAATTTTCATCCCGTGGGTTCGTCCACCTAGACTCAAAGTGAGACCCGAAACAGGGAAAACACACCGGCACCCACTCAAAAAAAGAAAGGGGATCGGAGTCAAAGAAGGAGAAATACCCTTATTATTATCAAGGACGACACATCCTAATAAGTACTTCTAAGTCCCTCTGTTCCGTAGCTTTCACGAATCGGGTGAATGTCTCATTTGTAAGTTATTAAATTAGTGTTATTGTTTATTTTTATCATTATTATTTACAGTACTAGGGAGGCGGTGACCGAGAGGAGGTCCCTACCGTCATCCCCTTCCTTTTGAAGGACTCACTCCTGTCCCGGCTTAGTACACCGACCTATCATGTAAAGTACTCACATCCCGGCACAGGTAGACCAAATAAGACTTCGAGGTTATGGATCGTGTCATACGAGCGTACGCCGTTAGTGACCTTTCTTTCGGAAAAGAATACCACCTTGGTTGTGTTTGTACGAGTATGTAGTAGGATGAAAATGTTCTGTACCGAATCGACGGTTCGAAAGTCCAGATAAGATAGACGACGGAATTACCGAAGTGGGTCCTCCTACAAGTCTCTACAGATCTAGAGGAGAATTCAGATCTGGTCGTGACAGGGTTTCTTGATATTCCGTTCTGTGTGTACCCTTAAAATTTTTAGAATCATCGATACACTTTTTTCATTTTTCCTTGTCCACTTGAATTAAAATTATTGTGAAATAAATCGGGTGATATATGTTGTTATAACTCCCGTCTTCCTCTTCTTCTCCCGTAGTCTCCTACTCTACCGACGTGTCGTGGTGACTACGTTCCCTGTACTTGAACCCGTTTGAAGTCCGCTACCACTTTCTGTCTCTCCGGACCGTACGACGTCAGGTACCCCAACGTTTCTCAGTCTGTTCTGATCCACCGACTTGTAGTTGTCGTTGTATGTTTTATAGTAAAGTTGTGTCTCAGTTGTACCTTTACAATTAATTTATAAATTAAAGAATCATTGCACGAACTTTAGACCAGACCTAAAATGTGAACGTGTAGAGTCAAGTCTGTCGTGTCAAGTTCCGTGTTTTCGGTGTACTCAAATTACTTACCGACGACATAACCTTCCGTATGGAGGTCCAATTCAAACTACTTCGGATCGGAAGGTGGTAGGTAAGGTGAGGAGTCAAGATGCAGGACAAACTCTTGGGTCCAGAAAGGGTCCACCGACAGGACTCTTTCCGAAACCCGAAGAAACTTCTGTAAGGGTGGTGGGTGTACCCGCACGAAGTCAGAATGTACAGAATGATCTTTTTAGTGTCGTACTGTGGTATTGGTATTATAGGTAAGGTGTTCTATGTACATATGGTACTCTTATTTAAAAAGATCCGGGAAGTTCGAACAATAAACTTCATAGTTGATAGCAGTTTACAGTTGATAGTAGGAGAAAAAGTCTGTACGAAAAACCTCTCGAACTAAATGACACTAGAACCGAATGTAAGGTGGAAGAGACTATTAAGTAAACAAGTAAGTTAAATACCTCACGGATAGTACACATTACCTCAATCCTTACAATAGTGTACGTCCTTCCTAAGTTCCGGAAGGGAACCCTTGGAATTTAAGTTCAACCTACTCGTATAGTTCTTTACCCTAAAATATTGTGTCTCATCACCCCCTTTATGAGTCATGAGACTTTCAAACATCCTTTCGTCGATGGGATTGTTTCCTCACACACACACACACGCACACACACACACACACGTACGCGTGTGCACGTATACGTGCACGTTCCCCCGTCAGTCCCTCCGTTATAGATTTCATTCCGGACTTCATATCTCTGTCCCTTGGGAGAATGTGACAACCACCCTTACCTTTAACTGTGTTGGAGATACCTTTTGTCATACCTTAAAGGAATTCTTTGATTTTCGTCTTAATGGTTTACTAGGTCGTTAGGGTGAGGACCCGTATATAGGTCTTTTCTATTTCTGGACTTCCGACCCAACTTCAACCCCACATTGAATAACCCCATACAGCCCGACCCCTTTCCTCCTCTCGGAAGGTCTGTCCACTCCTTACTCATCCGTGTACAGGGTCTCCCAGTTCCTGTTATATCCCCCAGACGTTTAGTGAGGTAGGTCGAGTTCAGGTCCTTTTCATGTAGAAACCGAACCCATCTATGTCCCTTCCGTGTCAGTTATCAAAGCTGAAATAAATGAAAGATGTCATTTCTATGACCTTTGACGTTGAAACCAAGACTAAAGAGGTGGATGGAAGAATTAGAGATAAAAGATCGACAAATGTCCATAGAGGGACAAGGTGAATTCTAGTTGTAAGAGTCTTTAGTGAGTAGTGGGAGTGAGGAGATGATTTATAAGGTCTGACCAAGAGACAGGATTAAAGAGATAGGGAGTATTACTCTAGTCGTATTAAGATCAGAGGATGTGTCGATTCTGTAGAAAGTAGGGAAGAGATAGAAACGGGGACCATGGGTTCGACAGTGACTGAGAGTGATTAAAAAACTAACTTATCGACTTTCGAAAACCAAGTTCGTGAAAGACCGAAGGAACTTAAGTAGTGAGTAGAAAGATATTATCGAAATTTAAAAGTGGTTCCGATAGACTTGAGGTTCACCATATTGAACATGAGGAAACTCTATAATAAGACCTTGTTTCGTCGTCAAAATTTCTAGTGTAGTCTAATATTTCATCCTTTTATTAAAGACGTCAGGTCTTTTCGGAGTTCATTAAAAATGACCTTTTTTCTGGTAAGAATTACAAAATAAATCAAAACTAAGATGGTAGTCGAAATTTTTTTTAAGTAGTTGGAAGGAGAACCTTAGACTTCGAAAATAATGGATGTATCTCTTAAGTCTTCAACCTTAAAAATGAACAGATTAACACAGGGAGGGAAGGATAAGTTCCAGAAAGGACCTACGTAATGGACTTACGAGTGAGTGTGATTTTCTTACAAGTTGCGACAAATTTGAACGGGACTAATGGTTCATAGAATGAAGTACGGCCGAGTCGTTAAGTAATATTGGTGTGGGACTCTTGACCTGTGTCTTTTAAATTTTGTGTTTTTGGTCTAACGTAAAACACAGAGTCCTTATCTACTCTTCTCTTTACTATTAAAGGGGGTCAACATAAAACAGTATAAAATTTGTTTTACAGATGACCGACCTTTAAGTTAAAGTTAGTCAATTCATAATCCACTCCAAATTCATTACACGAGTCGTACTTTGATGAATAATCTCTATACCAGTAGTACAAACGATGTAAATTTTAGTCCTGTGTACGACATTGTTACCCTGTCTCCCAAACTTCAGTTACAATGGAACCTTTTACACCCAATACACTGACGGTAGCAATATCCTTTACGTTCTTTTTATGACAGGAAGTTCAAACGTCACAGATTATGTCAGTAAATGAGGTGGTGATTTGTCACTTGTAAATCATATTCTCCATAAAAGAATCGGTCATTCAAATGTTTGTACTTTTTACATCAGTGAAATTTACGTAAGAAGTCCACCCGGGCATACTCCGATTAAAGTACACGGTTGAACCGATCCGGTACCACGAGTCAACAAACCAGTTTGTGAGAAGATCTACAACGACGAAAGTCAAAGTCAAGTCAACGAGTCAGTACAGGTTGAGAAACACTGGGGTGCCTGATGTCGTGCGATCCTAACGGACAGGTAGTGGTTGAGGGTCTCGAACGAGTTTGAGTACAGGTAACTCAGTCTCGACGGTAGGTTGGTAGAGTAGGAAACAGCAGGAGAAGAGAACGGAAGTCAGAAAGGGTCGTAGCCCCGGAAAAGATTACTCAGTGAAGAAGAGTAGTCCACCGGTCTCATAACCACGAAATCGAAGTCGTAGTCAAGAATTAAAAAATCTACACTAATTGTAAATGTATTCATCTGAACTCATTTCGTCTAATACGACGTATTGTACTTACCCGGAGGAAGTCAGTAAACTTCCGGAATTCTCGTTTCTGAGTCTGAGGAAGGGGAGTTCCTCTCCCTTAAGTCGGAAGTTTGAACTCCGATGTTTTAGATGAGGATCCCCTTAAAGGTCGGATGGTCGGATGGGACGGCCCAAACCTAAATGGTGAGGGGTGTCAGTACACTCGGTTGAAGAATTTTTATTTAGAGGGAGAGAAGACAGACTTCTTAAGATTATGTTGGGAGTATTTTTAATAAAGGGTGAGAGCTCCACATATAAATTCGTATGAACATATTGGAAAAAAAAAAAAAAAGGGGTGTTTGTCATTGTAGGGGGAAGTGTCATACAGAAGATCTTTACAAAAATTTGTATACCGTAAGTGATAGTTCCGGGTCGAACGACGACTTCTCTTTTAAATCTTCGACTATACATTACTTGACTACCTTGTTTCAACGGATTAAAATTCACCTTACCTTTACTCCCTGACGTCTCTTGAACTCCTTTGGACTCTCGCAAGTTCAGTCTCTCCGGTATACTTTTTTTCGTGTTTCTTCCGTTGAAGGACTATTACCTTAAACCTCCGTTCTTTGACGCACCTTCTACCCCGGACACAGATAGTTCTGTGTGTCATCTTTTTTCTGCCATACCCCCCTTTTTTTCCTCCCGTCATCTCACTTCGACCAGTTTCGTTAAACCTATTGTTAGTTTTGACGAACGACCATTTTTTGCTCGTTTTTTACAGTAAATTCTATATCTTGATACTTAAGTTCCGATCTAATCACAAACCCCCAAACCTTAAGGATACTCGGAAAGGTCACCTTTACCATGTCAAACTCGACAGGATTTTCCTTTATGCCCACGGAGTGCCGTTCTCTTAAAACCTTCCTTATTCCCTATCGACTGAAGGTGTAGACCAAACTCGTGTATCGATCGGGTGAAGATACTTAACCTCTATTTTGGGTGAACCTTCTCCCTTTAGAATCTTTATTAATCTGAATTAATCCAACAGTCGAGTCTATAGTCATACAGAACGACGAGTCCCTACAAACCGTTTAAATTAATCAATTACAAACATTTTATTCGATGTTCACGGTACATAGTAACCGTATCTTAAACTAAAAGTCATACTACTTAGAAGTCACACTACATTAACTCAGTATGACTAAAGTATACTTGAAAGTAACGTCCCATTACAGACAAGACCTCACAAGACCCCCGTACCCGTGAACCCGAGAGTATGACCGTAAAGTAGTCCTTCTCGAGACTGTGACCTCGTGCCACCGTCCGTAAAACGACCTTACACTATGTGTCTAGTCCACTCTGCTCTGTAAATTTGACAGTCTACTCTTAACACTGAAGATGACTGTGTATTTACACTACAAACATTGTTATGGGTCAGCCTGTCATATCATTGATTTTTGTTTGTGAAATAGTAGTTCTAAACGTACTCTCTTTTGCGATTCCTAGAATCAACCCAGGGATACAAGAGAAACGGATAATATAATGTACATGTAATTTACGAGAAGTTGATCCTTTAATTAAAAAATTTATTTTTTCACTGAAGTTCATAATGAGGTAGCTATGGACCATCATTCGAGAAGGACACACACACCCTTTCAGCGAGTCAACACAGGCTGAGACGGTGGGGTACCTGACCTCGGACGGTCCGAGGAGACATGTGCCTTAAGAGGTCCAGTCTTATGACCTCGCCCATCGGTAAGGGAAGAGGTCCCTTAGAAGGGCTGGGTCCCTAGCTTGGGTCCAGATGGAGTAATGTCCACCTAAGAAATGGTAGACTCAGTGGTCCCTTCAGTTCTTGTGACCTCACCCATCGAGTAGGGAAGAGATCTCCTAGAAGGACTGGGTCCCAGAGGACGTAACATCCACCTAAGAAATGGTCGACTCGGTCCCTTCGGGTTCGAGAAGAATTTGTCATGTTAAATAACAACAGAGTCTTTGAGTTTTCACATAAGTGTCTAAACCTGAACTCTCTCCTTAGTTTATTCTACATCCTATCCCAAAAAGTTTGTAAAATCAGAGTCACAAGAAATATGAGAATTTTTAACAATTTCTAGGATTTCTCGAAAACAAATACACATAATATAGATAGTTACAAATAACAGAATCTTTAATTTCGATTCTTTAATTTCGACAAAAAAATTTAAATATGTAAGTAACTTTTATTAGGGTACTATATTATCGTATTTATTCTCTAAAAATTTCTCTTTTCCACTCTTCTCACTGTAACAAAATGTAAAAATCTTTAGAAAATTTATAAATCGAATTGTCTTCTGTCGACTTCGAGGTATAGACTAAGACGTATGATAGACTACACTATGGAGCCAACGTTATCTACTTTTTTTCAAACCGGAGTGGGTTTATACATTGACCTTTCCCTCCTCATAAAATTGTCTGAAGAATCTACTAACACCTACTAAACTGAACTATGACATTTGGTTGTTGACCATCAGAAATTTCCAACCAACGAAGTTTCAACTACCTAAGACGTTGATATAGTTACTGAGAAAACTTTCTAAAAAAATTACACCTGGTAAATTTTTCAGAAATGACTGATACAATGTTATAATAAAGACAAAATACAAAACCAAAAAGTCGGTACTCCGTACACTCTAGAATCGAGGGTGTGGTCACTAACTTGGGTATGGGGGACGTAATCTTCCACTTCAGAATTGGTGATCTGGTGGTCCCTTCAGGGATATAAAGTGATGAAATTTTAGGTAACCAGACAGAACATGAACATAGTACGTGACCAGTAAACCTTTTGTAACTAAGTGACTCAACACATTTAGAAGGTTTACAACTGTGTAAAACAATATATCATAGTTTGTTAGTGAAACAAGTTATAAGGGTGGCTAAAGTAGAATTTTAAGAAATCTATAACCATGTGACGGTTCAAAAGATTTTAAAAGTAAAAACGATATTTCAACCTTAAAATAATAACCGTTATTTATGAAAGTCAACAAAAGGAACTTCACTATCAGAGTGAAACAAGTAAAATCTTTTTTTTACAGACGGTTTATGGGTGTAGACTTATTCGTATCAAACAAAAGTTCATTTTTACTATAAGGTAATTTTTTCGTCGGTCGAATCGAGTGTGGGTAACATTGACTATGAGTGCCTCCAGAACAACCTTGTAGGGTAAAAAGTGTGTCTTATAATTTTACAGTACACGAGTTCCCAACTGTAAATTATTTTGCTTATGAAAAATAACGGAATTACTCCAGTAACAATTCACTTTAACCATGAAATTCTTTTTAGGTCCTGATGTACCGTCCCGGTATATACGGCCAGCAATGTCAAACCATGGCAACGGAGTTGACCGCGATTCCGGTCCCTAACACAAGTAAAATAGAACCGAGGTGGTTACGTTTACATTCGTGTCACATTTATGTTAATTACGGAGTAGAATGTTACTTGAACATCTAGATAAGTCTCTGGAGGCCTCAGACACCTGTCGTGAAACTCTTAGAGACCATGTTCCTTTCGTGACTTCCCCCTTGTCTCCTCTCAGTCCCATAAAAAAAAATTTCGACGATGAAGTCCCTCCACCCTCCCCCCAAGTCCTAACCCTTGAGTACATGTGGGTACCGACTAAGTACAGTCACATACCGTCTTGGTTATGTCATAACATTTCGTTTTATTTCATTTTTATTTTTAATTTTTTATTTTCGACGATGAAGTCCTCATGTATCCTACTACATCCCGTCATATTAGACTACCTTAAACAACAACGATGACAAACGAAAAATTCGTCGTCCTTCGTATTATATGACGGGATTTAGTCAAAAAGGTTGAAAACCCTGATATTATGTGTTTTCTTTATAACAGATGTAACATTGTCACGCATGTATGTATGTATAAATGACTTTATTTTGAAAGTACTCTATAGGAATGTTAAACACTACTTGAGATTTTGTAAAAATAAAAGAAGACAAAGTGGAAAAAGTTTTTTACAATCAATACTGGGTGACTAACAACTAAAATCGTTGAGTGATTACCCTTTAATGACAACCGTTTTTGGACGTAATTTATTTCTACAAAAGTAAAACATTATAAATTTGTACCTTGTTGTCTGACCAAGGTTTAACCCTTTCCTCATACAGTTCCGACATATAACAGTGGGACGAATAAATTAAATATACGTCTCATGTAGTACACTTTACGGTCCGACCTACTTCGTGTTCGACCTTAGTTCGAAGGGTCCTCTTTGTAATTATTGGAGTCTATACGTCTACTGTGGTAGGAATACTGTCTTTCCCTTCTCCTTGATTTCTCGGAGAACTACTTCCATTTTCTCCTCTCACTTTTTTGATCGAATTTTGAGTTAAAGTTTTTTACTCCTAGTACCGTAGACCAGGGTAGTGGAGTACCGTTTATCTACCCCCTTGTTACCTTTGTCACTCCCTGAAATAAAAGAACCCGAGGTTTTAGTGACGTCTACCACTGACGTCGGTACTTTAATAAACGAGGAACCTTCTTTTCGACACTGGTTGGATCTGTCGTATAATTTTTCGTCTCTGTAATGAAACGGGTGTTTCCAAGTAAATCAGTTTCGATACCAAAAAGGTCATCAGTACATACCTACACTCTCAACCTGGTATTTCTTTCGGAATATTTTCTATAACACAATTCTGACCATGTCATCATTGATAATGAGAGTACTTTTCTTGTGAAATCATGTAAGGGTCCTAAATCCAAATATAGGGTTCTAAATTATGACGAGACTGAATGATAAGGTCAAAAAACTTTCGTAATGAAACTAGTCAAGTCAAGTCAAGTAAAGTCAACGAGTCAGTACAGGCTGAGAAATGCTGGGGTACTTAACGTCACACGGTCCGGAGGGACAGGTAGTGGTTGAGGACCTCAAGTGAGTTTGAGTGCAGGTAGCTCAGTCACTACGGCAGGTCGGTAGAGTAGGAGACAGCAGGGGAAGAGGAGGACGAGGGTTAGAAAGGGTGGTAGTCTCAGAAAAGGTTATTTAGTTGAGAAACGTACTCCACCGGTTTCATGACCTCAAAGTCGAACTCGTAGTAAGGAAGGTTTCTTTAGGGTCCCGACTAGCGGAAGTCTTACCTGACCAACCTAGAGGAACGTCAGGTTCCCTGAGAGTTCTCAGAAGAGGTTGTGGTGTCAAGTTTTCGTAGTTACGAAGCCACCAGTCGAAAGAAGTGTCAGGTTGAGAGTATAGGTATGTACTGGTGACTTTTTTGGTATCGGAACTGATCTACCTGGAAACAACCGTTTCATTACAGAGACGAAAAATTATACGATAGATCCAACCAGTATTGAAAAGAAGATTCCTCATTCACAGAAACTTAAAGTACCGACGTTAGTTGTAGACGTCACTAAAACCTCGGGGGGTTTTATTTCAGACTGTGACAAAGGTGACAAAGGAGTAGATAAAGGGTACTTCACTACCCTGGCCTACGGTACTAGAATCAAAAGACTTACAACTCGAAATTCGATTGAAAAAGTGAGAGGAGAAAGTGAAAGTAGTTCTCCGAAAAATCAAGGAGAAGTGAAAGACGGTATTCCCACCACAGTAGACGTATAGACTCCAATAACTATAAAGAGGACCGTTAGAACTAAGGTCGAACACGAAGAAGGTCGGGTCGCAAAGAGTACTACACGAGACGTATCTTCAATTTATTCGTCCTACTGTTATATGTCGGAACTGCATGAGTAAAAGGACAAACCTTGGTCAGACAACAAGGTACAGGTCAAGATTGACGACGAAGGACTGGACGTATATCCAAAGGGTTCTCCGTCCAGTCCACCAGACCATACGGGTAGAGAAAGTCTTAAAACGTGTCAAATGAAACTACCCACGTTGATTAACATTTTTGGTTTTACTTCACCGATAGTTAACCCCTAAAATACGAAATTGTCTTTATAGAAAACGATCACTATTCTGATATCTACCATTCGTTCATCTTACATAGTCTCTATGTCTTCATCGAAGAGACTGGAAAAGTCATAAACCGGGAAAGGACGAAGAGGAACCGAAAGTTATATAGGAAAGTCTGAGAGAGAGAGAAGCATATAAAAAGTTATAAAATTTTTATAATTGAATAACAAGATAAGACGAAGTTAGAAATTTCAGTCAAAAATTTTTTATTAAATTAGTTTTATATTAACTAAATGTTACAACACAATCAAAGTCCACATGTCGTTTCACCTAGGTAATATGTATATAAGTGAGAAAATATCTAAGAAAAGACTATATCGGTAACGTTTCATAACTCATCTCAACAGACACGATATGTCATCCAGGAATAAGTAATAGATAAAATGTATACACACATACACAGTCCGAGTTAGAAGATTGTATAGGGATTGAGGGGAGTAGGGGACCATTGACATCCAAACAAAAGATATAGACATTGAGATAAAGACAAAACACTATTCAAGTAAACGTGGGAAAAAATTCTAAGGTTACATTCGTTATAGTACTATAAACAGAAAGAGTCAGACTGAAGTGATTCACACTGTCACTGATCCAGGTGGGGACAACGACGCTTTCCCGCAATAAAGTAAGAAAAAGATACCTGCTACAAGGTAACATATATACATGTGTAAAAGACATAGGCAAATGTGTAAAAGACATAGCTAAGCAACCACCTGTAAAGCCAACGAAGGTGCAGGACCGATAACATTTATGACGACGTTACTTGTCACCCCATGTACTCAGAAAACTTCATGCCAAAAGAGGCCTACATACGGGTCCTCACCCTAATGTTCTAGTATACCATCGAGATAAAAATCAAAAAATTTCCTTTGAGGTATAACAAGAGATATCATCGACGTGGTCAAATGTAAGGTCGGTCGTCACATCCTCCCAAAGGAAAAGAGGTGTTCGAGAGAGCGTAAGTAACAGGCATCTAAAAAGCTACTACCGATAAGACTGACCGTACTTCACTATGGAGTAACGTAAAATTAAACGTAAAGAGATCATTAATCACTATAACTCGTAGAAAAGTACACGAAAAATTGGTAGACATACAGAAGAAACCTCTTTACAGATAAATCTATAAGACAGGTAAAACCCCCCCCCCACAAACAAAAGACTATAACTCGACGTACTCGACAAACATATAAGACTTCTAATTAGGGAACAGTCAACGAAGTCAACGTTTATAAAAGAGGGTAAGACTCCCGACAGAAAAGTAAAACAAATACTAAAGGAAACGACACGTTTTCGAAAATTCAAATTAATCCAGATAAAAGAGAGACAAGTTCCGGTTCCATGAATGAATCTGAACGGAGGAGACGAAACCGTAGTTAGACCACTACTTATCCTTGTTGACCCACCCCCGCCTACCCTTCACTCTCAATCAATAGATAACGTTAACAAGTCTTCTCTCTACTCCTCCAGGGTTTAGTCCCTCTACGGAGACGTTTACCTTTTCGTCCTTCTCCGGGTCTTTTAACCAGACCACTAGTCTCTCACCCCTACATCCTCTTTCTTTTCTAATCTCTAAGAGTTAATCTCCTTGGACTATTTCATCCTCCTCCTCGACTTTGTCCTTTTATTAATCCAGTAAATTTTTTTGTATAACGTCTATAATTTGTCCGTAGTCTTTATACTGTCACCTTGGTCTCTCTCACGTCCGGATCCCGAAACTCGATTTAATGGATGTGTCCTCGTTAACAACTCGAGTACCCATATTTACTTCAGCTACTACATCTCTTGTGTTATCTTCTTCCATTGTTCTATTTGAAACCTCTTAAAACTTTGACCTTTCTCGTTACTCTCTACTCCTCGGGGACGTCCCCTGTAAGTTCCTCGTCACTTGGTCAATCTTCGTCCCTTGAAACTGTCATGTACCTTATGATTGAATATCAGGAAACCCCCTTTCCTGTCGAAGAAAGAAAGAAGACTCGTTTTTTATTGTGTCTTTACAAGTCCCTCTACGCACTACACCTCTCTTTCTAGGATCTTAGACGTCTGTCGTCGGTACCTAAAAGTAAAGGAGTATTCTCGAATGATCAATATACTGAAACCCATTCGGTGTCTTGTATCTATACTTCGGAAACCTCTTGTCGACGTCCTTTTAAACACACGTTATATAACAGTCTTTATGTAGTTTAGTCTCCCTCCTCTCGAAAGACCAGTCTCCTTCCGTCTCGTGTAGTGACTTATACATCTTGAACTCACTTCACAGTCTTCTACTTATCGTAAAACCGTCTATGTTATTACTTCCCTCTTACGCACTGAATCTTTTTACTCCCACACAGTAGACATCTTCTCTCCTAACTTCTGTTTTTAAGAGGATTTTCTCTTAGAAACACGAAAGGAAAAGGAACAAAACCTTGAATACACCGAACAAATAAACTTTACAACTACACGGTATCATATATGTCTTCTTTTTCGTTTCATACGTGAATGTCCTTTTCGGAAGAAAATCCTACTTACCCAATTAGATACAAAATAAAATAAGTGAAAGTAAAATCTTTACATGGTACTTTTTCAAAGGTATTCTACGGAGAATACAATCACAATACCTCTTCCCTTACCGTTGGGTGAGGACATAAGGAAGAATCTCTTAGGGTACCCGTCTCCTCGGACCGTCTGATGTCAGGTACCCCAGGGTTTCCCAGCCTGTGCTGACTTCACTGAATCGTCGTACAAAAACAATTCTTCTATTCGTCATGAAATACATCTTTCAAGTCGTTGGGGAATTTCTAGGGAAACGAAAAGTTCAACCTCCATGTCTATTCGTTGAATAAATTGAAGCTCTAGTTTTCACTTTCAGTGAGTTACCTCCAGACCCTCTACGTATAATCTACACTATACTTTCACGTACAAGAACCTAGTGTTATTATCTCTTTTTGTCCTCAACTAACGTTTGACTTGTCTCTGTGTCTCCCTTATGTTAGGTCTCCTTATTTAACAAATTCTCATAACACTGAAATTCTATTTTATAGTCAAACCATCAATTGGTTGTAAGAACCCGGTACTACGACCAAGAAGCCCCCTTTTAATTTAGTTCGTTTGTATTTCCGTAAAATAAGGTGACAGAAACCCCTTTTATGTCAATGTGTAAACTGGAGAGTCTTAGGTAAGGTCTTAGGCTACCCGAAATACCTGGTGCGTGACCTAGTCGTCATCCCACACACTGTCCGTAGGACAGACACCGACTCTTAACAAGTAATCCGTAATGGTCTCCGAAGTCTTTACTAGAGTCACACCAAGTGGAACGAAACTTACTTTGGTCACTCTAGTGATCGTGAGTGAAATCAACTCCTGTTCGACTCCTAATCGTCGAAAAGTTTTACTTTTGGTCTCTCATGATTTACACAGTAGTAACCCTCCCCCACGAGACCCAAATTCTCCTAAACCTGTGTATGTCTCTAGTAATGATACAATAATTCGTCAATATTCAATCAAATATAAACGGTTTGCGTTTATATTTTTAGTAAAGTATTAATGTGTCCGTAATTTCAGAACGTAGTAATTGGTGTATAAATTTTGTCGAAACGTAGTGAATGTTTTTGTTAAATTTCATAGTCTAATAACTTAAAGGAGACAAGATTACCGGGTAACGGAGTGTCGGTCGGAATTGGACAAATAACAGAATATTAATTTACGTAATTTTTTTTCTCACAATAAGACAGTAAATAGTTTTTAACTTCACGTCCCTTTACTTCGTTAAACACGTATACATAAGTAGGTAGGTCATAAGTTTAAGTTCTCAGTTTGAGTCTAACAAAAAATTGGACCAGATATAAACATGTCATACGGTCCGTCCGTCGGATGACAATTCCCTTTTTTTCCTTTTATTATTTTTTAAAGTTTTTTACTAATCGAAACTCAATTTATTGTTTCCTCGTGGTTTACCTTTGAGTAGGTGATCGGTTCTTCCCGACATCAAGTGAGGTGGTAGGTAGTGGTGGTCGACCGTCTACCCGAGTTCTCATTACGTGAGGACGCATCTACGGTTCAAGAGACGAATACGTCGTCAGAAACAGGAACGGTAGGTCCCACCCTCCTGTCCCTCACCGACCTCGGATGTCAAGGTGCATCGTCATGTAGGGTGAACTTCCTTTGAGAACCCCAATCGGTTGTTTTTACCTTAAGTTTAAACCTTGGTCTAGAGTGGACTATGTAAAATTAACTAACGGTACACTAACCGGTAGACAAATATTAAACAGAAAAGAAATATACTCTTTACGAAAACATGGCCCACCCTGGGTACACGGAGAGTTAAAGATATACCTTTTTTTTATAAAAGATAGAAAAGTAACGAAACGACTCATCGAAAGTTGTTCGAAAACCCTTTTCAGACCTAGGTCTAAATATTTCATAGTTGACTACGACACGATTTTGTTATCCTATAAAATACCCAACATTTCGAGAATAATTCATTAAAAACCAACACCATTAAAATTATTATTCTCATCATTTGATAAAATGTCCCACCTTCCGACTACTTGGAAAATTCTAGTCAACTCTAACAAATTTAAGTCAAATACGGAATTCTTGATTTGGAAGTCATAGTAAACCGAGAACGATATCAAGATATTAAATAAACTTACAGTAGTAAAGCTACTCCATATCTACAACTACGATCGACCTTAATACCTCGATTTACTAGTCAGGGATTTTAAAGGTATTTACGGTTTTAACAACATAAAAATGTTAAATTTTATACGATTAGAAGTAACCCGGTTTAAAGTAAGAGAACAGATTTGGAGGGAAAATACTCAGAGAGTAATTTTGACACCACCAATTATATTCTGGCCTTCGACTTAAAGAATTCCTACTTCTTGTCTCAAAGAGATTGAAACCCCGTAGGCTTATTACCACCCTCGAGGTACTGGACTGGGTTTAGGTACTTTAGTCTTAGACCCCAGACCTGTCGAAAACAACAGTGTTCACCGAGTCCAGTAAGACTACGTGTGGTTTCAAACTCTTGTTCACTTGAACTCTTGTTCTAGTCGGGTTTCCGGTTTATGTGGGTAACTGACAAAAACATTTATTGTAAAATACCCTTGTCCCGGTGTCGGTAGTAAAAACATGACAGACACCGACGAAAGGGTTATGTTACTGTCTCAACTCATCGACACTGTATTTGGTATACCGGGCGTTTGGACTTTCATAAATGATAGACAGGGAAGTGTCTCCTTCGAACGGTTGAGGACTCGCTCTACTTACTAAATTTTTCTTTATACAAAAAGGTCTAGATCAACAAAGCTAAGTGGGCAAGTAAACAAGTAAGTGAGGAAACGGACCTGTTTATCCTAGATTTTAAGAATCTTAGCGACTCCCCCAATTTTTACCGAAATCTATAGTGGAGAATTATAAGAAGTTTGGAAATTCAACAAAGTTTTATCTTTCCTTTTTGTCGACTTATTATACAAAAAATTTTTAATTGAAAAATATTAAGAGATAAACTAATTCTAAAACCTATAAATTACTAAAAGGTTTAATAACGTTTTCCTGCGTACCCGTTCAATTTGAGACATTATCGTACATAAAATCGTCGTCGAATTTATTTTAAGTTTATATTCCTTTTTTATTCGGAAAGTAGAGTTTTCCACTTATTACAATTTTCTAATTTCCCCGAATCTTTACGTAAACCTAAGTCGTTCCGTCACTTTACTCCTTTTCCCGATTACTAGAAATCCTCGGCCTCTGTCGGTAGTATTTTGTTTCTACGAAAGACCACTATGTCATATTCTTACGAGACATGTGGCATACTTCGTAGAACTTTACACTTATTTAACCTACTTCAAGGTTTTTGTTATCTATACGAGTTCACTTACCCTCCTGTCCCGACGTCCTTCCGAAAACTAAATGTATCGTACTAACAAAGTTCCACGTGCGTCGGGAAGGGTTCTCGACCCGACCTAAAAGGAGGGTCGCGGACGTCCTCTACAACTTAACTGTAGTGTCTTTTAACAGTCGTCTCTTCTCTCTGACTAACGGGCCGACATCCTCCCTCAACGTCTTCCCTTAATCCAAGGAATGTGGAACAAGTAGTACAGTAAGTGAGGGAAGAAGTTTCTAGAAGTTACTGAAGAATAATGAATTTGCTAATTTCCGTTCAGGGCCGACCATAAAGTCCGAAAGAGATTATGCAGGGAATACCCCATAGTGATTCGTAAAAGTACGGATGATGGAGTAAACTAGAAGTGTCTTAGGAGTGCGTTCAGTCTCCCCCCCTGAAACATAAGGGTAAAATGTCTATTTAAATTCGAGTCCATATCGACCAAATCCCCGAAGGGTACACCGCACTCACCATCTCTTGGGTGGACGGTCACGTCCTCTGTGTTCTCTACACTCAAGCTAAGGATCCAGCCCTTCTAGGGGACCTCCTCCCGTACCGTTGGGTGAGGTCATAAAAACGGGCCCTTTAGAGTTCCTGTCTCCTTGGACCGCCCGATGGTAGATATCTTAGTGTCTCAACTTGTACTGACTTCACTGAATCGTGTGTCTATCGACCAAATTACCTGGTCGATTTCCGGTATGTCTTCCTCCCACCACTCAGTCCTGATCCTGAGGACAGGGGCCACACTGTAGTACAAGTACTTAGAAAAGGAGATCTAATCGGATCAAGGACTTTGTACGGACTACGAACGGACCAGAAACGAACACGGTACCTTATGGAGTTCCGGTGCAAAACTCAAGGTCAAGGGAAACCCCGAATGAGCCACAGAGTCGTCATTTTCTTAGGTGGACGTTACGTCCTCTGCGTCCTCAACACCCAAGTTAGGGGTAAAGAGAACCAGACGATCATGTACAAAGGGCTCGAGGTGATAAGACACGAGAGAAAGAGGAGGAGACTCGAGTGTATGTAAAGCAACTGTGGTAAAGGAAAAGGAACGTCAGGATGGTACGGTTTCGTACCAAGGAGGGGAAACGACCCACAAGGAGAAGACGTGACTCTGAGAACTTAGTGAGAAGTCGAAACGGGTACACATGCGGGGTACAGAGGTTACCTTGACAGACGAGAAACTTCCTCGTAGATCTATTGTATATAAGGAAAAGAGGAGGTGTAACGGAAGACACTACGTAGTTCTTACACCCTCGAGGTGTTTATAAACGACCTGTTTGCTTGGTAAAGTAAGAGTTCGACAGAGACTTATACTAATTCTCTTTACTCTACTTTAACTTTTCGTCTCTGGTCCAACAAAAAAATTGTCGTTTAAGAAAAGATTACTTAGCTCCATAAGGTTCCTGTCAGTGACTGTAAGGTACAAGTCGACTCCGGACCTAAGCATTCCCGACTCACTAGGATTGGACCCGTGTTTTCCTTTTGGTCGGGGTGTCCTTTGACTGAACCTTAAGTGTGACCATTCTGTTGAGAAAGTGTTGAAAGTGAATTCCGGTCGTTGAGTGTCCGTCAACTGGATTGTCCTTCTTTGTCCTTGTCCAAGGGGAGGGGGTGTGGGGTCTTCCGACCGAAACGGTAAAGAGGGGGAAGGACCTCCACACGCGTCGAGACACGAAAGGACCGGTCCTTGGGGTCCACGTCGACGTTGTTTCGTTCGGAAGGGACCTCGAAGTGATTCCAGAAGAGTAGAGAGAGACCAACACCCTAATCCTTGATTGTATCAGAGAAACACTTCAGACTATGTACCCTTTATGTCAGATACCCCGCTGGGGAGTGCCCTCACCCACCATGAACGGATGAAACACGTGTCACTAAGGGGGAGTTGAAACTCGTGAAGAACGGGTCAACGTGACTAGGGTGGGAGTGGGGGATCCTGACCACGTGCTTTTCTGGTGTGGATACTAGTCGTAAGAGACTCAAGTCCCGGGGCCGGGTCAGTCGTCCCGATACACCAGATATGGTCCCCAGGGGTTCGAAAAACTGTGCCTTCCAGACCAAAGCACCTTCTGTCAAAAGGGTGCCTGAACCCCTACCAAACCTCTACTAAGTTCGTGTCATCCCAGGCACAAGGATACTCTGAGATTACGGATCGACTAGACTGTCCTCCGTCTCGAGTCCACCATTGCACTCACTACCCCTCGCCGACATTTGTGTCTACTCCGACCGACCAAGGCGACAGGTGACGAGTGGAGGACGACGCGGCGGGGCTCCCACCCACCCCTGCCACAACCCCTGAGAACCAGATATGGTAAGGGGGATGAAGACCGACTCTTGTAACTGGTTCAATGTTGATTTAAACTCCAATATGGAGACATGTAACTACTGAAGGAGAACTAAATGATCTAGAAAGACAACGTCTTTCACTAATATAATCAGACTCACGATGGACCCTTCGACTTTTAATACACCAAAAACACACACATCTTATATTAACTCTCCAAAGACGTTCTCGGAGAGTTAATATAAGGTGTGTGTATAAAGAAGTGAATTCTCATTTCGTCTCGACACATTTCACTCGTCGCACAAATGTGATCCAGGGATACCGAACGATAGTTTAATCACCGTTTAGTCATAATATCATTTGTCCCCAGTTTCTAGTTTGGGTGTTAAAGTGTATTTTAAGTTTTGTGTTGTGTGTTCTGTGTTTTATCTTCCGAACACAGTACTCTGGTAGTTGATGAGAATTTTTTATTAGTTTTGGTCCTTTTCTACTCTCCTTTGTTTTAAATTTGTACTAAAATCAGGTCCTAGACTACGTTTTCGGTCTGGAATGTCTCTAGAAAATTTTTGGTACTGGTGACTGATGTACAGTGAGTAGAATTGACCTTTGTGTGTAGTTTTCCACCGTTCTTGGCTCTGAATCATTGAGGGCCTAAGATGAGTACCTGAATTGTGACTGAAACCTGTTTAGTCTTAGACAGAAGTAAAAAGTGAGACTTTTAATCCCATCTTTGATAACAAAATGAAGAGAACTATCTGTCGAGACCTCTCTTAGTACAATTATTCCTCTGTCACCATTAAGAGAGGATCTAAACTAATCTACATAAAAACTTTCCAGTTTACTAAATCATCGTATTTTAACGTGTGTGGTGTGGGGTAAAAATGACACCCGTCGAGAGGTGAGAACCGAAGATTCGTCCTTTACTCTTCTTAGTGTAAATAAGGTACAATTTCGTAAGGAACTTTGTTGTTGTTTTTTTGGGTATTTTTAATTAATGACGAATCGAGAATAATAACTTTAACCTCAGGATTTAATCAGATGTCAAGTATGGATAGTAATAATTAGATCCAAATTAATTGGAACTCAACTTCGTATTACAAAATGACTCGAATTTACTTACCCGATTCGGTCTACTACTTATAATAACCCTTTGTCTTTTCGGAAAAATTTTCTCAAATCTTTTCGAGGTTTCCTTACGACTTATAAAAAGTTATTAAATCAGTTATTAAAATTAATGTTACGACGAATAATTAACAATTCATAAACGAATTAGTTATGGTGGTCTACAGTCATATAAGACATACTAATCGTGACTCAAGAGTTTTGGTCGGTTTCAAAAGTAAGGTCAATTACTTTTACTACATCACCGGTTTATTAATTTCGAGAGATCTCCTAATATTTAGGAGAAGGAGTTACAACCAATACAATACCATCTCCGGGGAGTCAAATCTATGTTTAAGGGTCGAAGGGTTATTTAGAACCGTGACTCCAAGAACTTTCATTCTTACGGTAAGAGACGTTCACTACGTACCAGAAGCTCGAGTTTGTCGCACAACTCCCTGTGTTTGTTCGTCTCGAAGTCGACGTGGTCGAGGCCCAGAGAGGAAGACACGAAGAAAAGATCGGATAACTGACCTGAAAAGGTAAGTCCGTTACAGAATAACCGTAAACTACAAATTTGGTTTCCCCAATAGTCGATCTATTCCCCTTAAAACAATTACTTCTTTATTAAAAATGATTAAGGACCCATACATGATCCTGAAAATAGACACAATAGAATACGTTCGTTATTTTTCAAGTCTTATTGCAAATTTTACGGACTTTCGAATCACACACAGAGAAAAACTGTTATACTTCCTGAGTTTGACTCAAGAGTTCGGAAAGTAAAGTCAATTGTTACCACTACAGCACCATCTTTTTTTTTTAATTCACAAAATCATTTTGACCGTTTTAGAACGTAAAAGTCCAATAATAATTCGTTTTTAAACAGGTAAGAAATTGTCGTATTTGGACCTTCCTTAAATTTCGTGATCATTCCTATTCTAAAATTTACGATAAATTGTTTTACGACAATTAACACTCTATACACACGTAAAACTATTGACATTCGAAATAAATAAAAAAAAAAATGAAAGTTTTGTGAAATAGAGTAGACTTAAAGTATGCCATGTTTTAATAGTGTACGAACTTAGACAACACGTTTATCGTCCAAGAAAGTTAAGAATTCCCGTTGGAAGGAAGTCACCGTTTATTTAATTTTAGTTTAGTATATATATTACATTTCGTATATATATATTAAAAGAAGATATTTTTGTTTTTATAAACCTATAGAATATAAATTATATCGAATCGGTAAGTCAAATACAACTGTTTAAATCAATTTACAATCCTCCCTGTGAGGTATATGTTTTCTTGAGTTATCATTCGTATATAAAATTTCCAACTAATCAGTCCGTTGTAGACTGAATTAAGAAAAGAACATAAAAAATCTTCTATGAGGTAAACATTTAAGTTCAAACCAACGGGGAAAAATCAGAAAAACGAGTCACAAAACTTGTGAAGGTAAAAGAAGAAAAACATCTCGGAAACTCGAAGAAGAGAGAGAACAAAAGAGAAGAGTTTAAGAACAAAGAATCGTCGTGCGAATCGAACATAGACGAGTATAAGAAGGACACGAAAAACTAAACTACAAAAGAAAAATAAAAAGAAACCTTATAATTACCTCAAATAAGAATACGATGTGCCAAGAAGACCGACTCCGACGAGTTACGATGTCACAAGAAGTCTGTTTCGGACCAGTAACGATGGAACCAGAAGACCGTTTCCGACTAGTTGAACAAGAAGACTGTCTCCGACCAGTCGAAAAGATTCGACGAAGGACTCAGAAAGGAGAAGTCGATTTATTTCTACAAAGTCTACTAGTCCTATGGTTAGACACTTCCCCCTAAGTGAACCCCAAACTCTGAAGAAAAGGAAGGCCTCATTAAAGAATATTCAAACGACTTAGAACTCAAAAGAAGCTTTACGTTTCGGAACAGGAAGCGCTTGCGAGGGGCGATTCCGAACGTCTACTAATCCGGCGGTGCAAAAAACAAAGTGTAAGAATAAAGACTTAAGTTGGCCACTTTGAGGAGGTGCGCATGGGTTGGGGGGACAGGCGGGGGAACGACGGCCGGTTTGCCCGCGGTACCGTGTGGTTGGTTCCGCGTCCGTTTTGGTTGACATTCGAAATCTTTATCAGTTTCAAGGACCGTGATACAATACAAAGGTCCTTTTTTTTTTTTTTTCTTAAAATATATTTGTCTTGGGTGTAACCTCGAAGTGTAATACCTCCGAGTCACACCCTCACAGGATCCACACCGGACCCCTCTGTCGTATCGTTCCATCGAGGTTCGAAGAACGACGTATTACTTCTTACGTGGAGAGTTAATCTTTATTTTCCCAGGAGCAAATAGGATCTTCAACTATAACGACGTCCGAAATCAAGACTTCCCTTTAGGAAACTTTATAAGTAGAAATAACACACTTTTTACCAATATCAGAACAAGGAAATCCTGTTCTCCTTCTTTGTGAGTTGTTTTAAGGAACCTAAGATGAATGTTTTTGTAACTCTGTGGATGTTGACATAATCACTTTTCTATTGTAACTCAAACCCAAAAAAAAAATTCGAAAAGGCTGAAGTTTTACAAACACCTTAAGTGACGTTTATCTTAAGGGGGAAGGGGTTTACGTTTATATGTGTATAAGAAAGTAACCGTGGACCTCTGGCGACGTGGCCTATCAATTCTGAGAGATAACCTGTTCCAGTTTAGTCTCAAAATTAAACCATTGTATATACAAAGTACTTCATCTGGTGACTTCAGTAACATAAAGTTATACACGTGAGTGTATGGCAGGATTTGGGTGTCTTTAGTCTTACAAACAACAATAGATCATCGATTTTCTTCTACAATGTTTTCGGTGAGAATCTATTTAGAATGAACAGGACTTTACGAAGGAATATTTTTGTGGAATTCGTGTGGTGTCTTAATCAGTGACCAACTTAGTTTTAACACGGTCAACCCCTCCTGAAGCCAGAAATATGTCACTGTCCGTTTGGATGACGAGGGGGTTCGGCGTGTGACAAAAACCCCCCTGTGACTACGAGTTTTCTTATTGAACGAATCCTGAGTATCCAGTCGTGACTATACACTTAGGGTCTGTGAGAGTCTGTGGACCCGTAAACGTGATAAAGTGAGAACATAACTTCATATAAACTAAATGTTAGAACGCAATCAAAGTCCATATAACGTCTCACCAAGTCTATATCTGTAAATAGGTTTATATATGTATAAGAAAAAGTCTAAGAAAATGGGAATCTCCAATAATATTCTATTAATTCATATCAAGAGACCCGAGATGTCATCCAGGAACAACAGACGGGTAAAATATATATCATCACACATATAGTCTCTTCCGTGACCGTGGGGTGAGGTCATGAGAACGGACTTTTTAGGGTGTCTGTCTCCTCGGGCCATCCGAAATCAGGTACCCCAGCGACTCAGTCTGTGCTGACTCGCTGAAGTGAAAGTGAAAAGTGAAAGTACGTAACCTCTACCTTTACCGTTGGGGGAGGTCACAAGAACGGACCTCTTAGGGTCCCTACCCCCTCGGACTACCCGACGACGGATACCCCAGCGTGTCTCAGCCTGTGCTGACTTCGCTGAATCGTCGTCGTCGTCGTCGTCGTTGTCACACATATACAATTAGGGTTTAGGGATTAAATAGGGAGGGTGAGGGAAAGGAGAAACCATCGGTATTTAAGCTAAAGACCCAGACACTCAGATAAAGACGAAACATTTATTCATGAAACATAGTAAAAAAAAAGTTCAAGGTGTATATTCACTATAGTATACTATAAACAGGAAGTGATAGACTGAGCAAAGTGAAACATACTTTAGAGATCCAGGTCGGTACAACGACGTTTACCGTAACGAAAAGAATTAAAAATTATTAGTATCAAAATAATATTTGATTGAACAAATGAGTGACATTGACCAAAGATCCGTAGTTGATTAGAACTGATTAGAAGTATTATCTAGTAATCGGTTCATCTCTCGCTCATATTAAGTAAGAAAATTTCGACTTTTTTCTTTTTTTCTTCTTCTCCTTCCGTAAAATGTGTGTAGTAGAATAAATAAAAAGTGTTTCGGTATACTCCCTTCCATTAAGGTACACTGTTTTGTTCCTTTGACTAGTCTATTCAATTAATTGTACGGGTTCCAGTGATAGATAAATTTGTCATCTCGGTCCCAATTTGGGTCTAGACAGACTAAAGTCTTTGGCACGGAACAGGTCAGGTTCTACAAAGGCTAATTCGACGAAAAGGTTTTAATGTACTACTCTCTATTACCTTAACCTGCGCTTTCAGTGACGGTTACATGACCTAATACAAACTTGTCCTAGAAGTGTTAATTCAGGTTGTCATATTGAAAATCGTGATTGGTTGTTGTAGGATTTAAAAACAGAAATTAACAATCAGGGCTATATAAGGTGTATAAGTCATAGAATTGATTTAATGTCCAAACGAAGAAAGAACGTTAGACATTTGAGGGGCTCCTGTCAGGTATCCTTCCTTTAAGTGGTTCCTTCATAAAGAGGGTCACTCTTTATGACAAGTTTACACCATAATTTACGTCTATGCATACCAGTCGTCCGAGGATACACGAGTACTTAAAGTCTACCCCGTCCTTCTCCCTTGTACCTGAGTCTCGGGAGCACCCCGAGTTACGAGGTCGACAGGACAAGAGTAAGACAACGAGTAGAAAGAGGGTAAAAAGTGGAGATTAAACTTGCAGTAAAGGTTTTGTCTTCAACTATATGAGACTACTCAAAAATAAAAGTTCAATACACTCCAACTATAACGGAACTGTTCAAATCCCAAGTTTTTAACTGCATAAAATTTTAAGTCGGAACAAATGAGTCGTACCCAGAGTTATCAGAATCCTCCATGTTTCAAGACTTTGTCTGGAGTTATGGTTCCCACGTCACCCTTTATTTAGAGAAAGGAGTGGTTTATCGACAAACAAAAGTTAACCTACTGCCTCCGTCAAAGATTGAGACCACAGATTAACTACTAGGGGTCACAAAACCTTTTCGTTATTCTAGGAAGGACCCCGGTCAAACCTCACACGGTCTCTCCGAGGATTCCTGTGCCCGTTAACAACTCATTTATGAATACCGGGTTACCGACGGTACAACAAGAACTCATGCGCCTCTTGTCCCCTCACCTTTCCTTTTATTAAAGTGTTCTAACACGTTCATAATGAATAGTCAAGGACGACCCCTTTAAGTGGTTCAAAGTCTTTGGTAGAACGAACCATAAGTAAGTAGTCAACCAGGACCCCCACGCCACACGCACACCATAAGTGGCGAAATGGGTCGGAATCGGAACTTTCAGTAGAGTATCTTTAAGGTCGACAAGACTGTGTTACCTTCTCTTTGAGAATAAGAATACAAAAACGTATAAGACACGTCCTCTACGCCGAGACGATACGAAGTAGGGAGACGTCCGGGAAACGAATACTTACTGGGTTTCGGTCCAGTGTCAGGGACACAGTGAGACCCTCCGGAAGGTATCGTCTCACCGGGAAGGGTACCAACAGAAGTCTCGACGGCAGTCCCCCGTGGACTTCTCTCTCTAAAATTTATGGCGTGGAGAAGAAACAAAAACCCATTTGTCTTTGAGGATACACGTTCATTTCCCTTTTTATTGGTCAACTGTAAAGTAACTGGGTTTTTCCTGTTCGAAACTTTAGAGGTACTTCGATTTTCTTAGATCCGACCTTTCTTTACTGACTAAAAACGTTTATAAACGTGATTGGTATATCAGAAACATAATTTAAAAAAGATTTTCTAGGAGTTAAATCCTCAAACTTTGGATAGTTTAGTAAGAGTGGTATACGAACAAAAAGAATTAGTATAGTATTATAAAGTCTCATTTGACCGATCGAAAGAATGAAGGTTGACGAGACTATGTTACTTTTTTCTCGAAGAGAGAGAAAAAATAAAAACCTTTAAAATAGTTTCAAACATAAAATGGTTCCGTAACGACTGTTTTAAGGAAGGAGACCGCGAGGCGACAGAATCGTAATCAACTACGAGAGTTGTAATTAGTAATGTATTATCTCGATTATCATTTCAATAATGAATAACTAATTAAATCTCTCCGGCACTTTCACGATCAGTGAGTCAGTACAGAGAAACACTGGGGGTACCTGACATCGGACGATCCGAACAGGCAGGGACCTCAAGACGTCCGTTCTTATAACCTCACCCAACGACGACGACGACGACGACGATTCAACGAAGTCAGCACAGACTGAGACACGCTGGGGTATCTGTCGTCAGGTGGTCCGAGGGGGTAGGGACCCTAAGAGGTCCGTTCTTGTGACCTCACCCAACGGTAAAGGAAGAGGTTACGTACTTTCACTTTTCACTTTCACTTCAGCGAGTCAGCACAGGCTGAGAAACGTTGGAGAATAGGTCCCCTAGAAGGGCTGGGTCCCTATCTTGGATCAAGAGGGTGTAACACCCATCTAAGAAGTGGTGGACTCGGTGGTCCCTTCGGGACATATCCGGTATTGTGACGACTATATTGTATTACAGACGACACTATTATACGTAAAAAAACCGGAAAATTTTATAATAAAATAAATGAAGAAAAATTTTTAATTAATTACATAGAATTAACCTCCTATTAATGAAATATTACAACACCACTAAAAAGGGTACGTAGCTGTACTTAGTCGGTACCTACACGGAGACGGGGGGTTTAAATAAATAAACCGACACGACCCAGAATCAACGTCGTACTTCCTAGATCAAGTGACTGGCCCTACCTTGGATCCGGGGGACGAAACCCTCGTACCTCAGAATCGGTGACCTGGTGGTCCTTTCAGGGATGTAATAAATTGGGAGTATCGTCATTCACTTGTTTATTCTAATTGTTACTCTCGAATGATACACGTTACCTATTAAAATACACAGTTGAACTACCCCGGTACCCTCCAGGTCGAGAGGCCAATTTGTAAAGACCCACATAGACCCTCTCACAAAGACCTTCTCTAATCACAAACTTAACCACCTGTCTCATTACGTCTGACAGAAAGGGTACACCCACCCGTAGTAGATTAGGTAGTTCTCGGACTTATCTGGTTTTTCCGTCTCCTTTAAACTTAAACAAGAGACGAACTGACTCGATCTACAGTTAGAAAAGACGAGAGTCGTGAGGACCAAGAATTCGGCAGTCCAGGTCTGACCTTAGAAGTGGTAAACGAGAGACCGAGTCGAGAGTCCGGAAGGTTGATGGGGTGACCGAAAGGACCCAGAGGTCGAACGTCTACCGTCCAACACCCAGGAGAGTCGGAGGTATTACCTTACTCACTTATGAACATTATTTAGAGAAACATCAAGACAACACATCAGATAAGACGAAGAGACTTCTTGGGACTAATTAGGTGATACGTAGTTTGTAAAAAGATTGGTAAAATGTGTATAATTGAGTAATTAAGAGAAATCAAGACAAACCATCTTAAAAAGAATAACATCCAGTTAACGTAGACCTGACACTGTAATTAAAGGTTTTACCATCGTCAAAGGAGAGAACGGTTAAGTAGGAAGTTTCTAAAGTCTCAATTTTAGAAAAAAAAAAAAAACCAGTTAGGAAACTACCAAATGGTGACAGAAATCACACTTAAGGTTTAATAACCTGTACCGCGACGTTCACATGGTCGTAGATCCACCGGAACTAAGAGTTGTCAAAGATGGTAAGTGAGCCCCGACATCGGGTGAATACGCCGTAGACAGTCGAGGGGACACGAGAACCACGGATACCCACACACGGACACAGAGCAGAGACGGTAATGACAAGTAAGGAGTCAAGTCAAGTCAACGAGTCAGTACAGGCTGAAAAAAGCTGGGGTACCTGACGTCGTGTGGTCCGAAGGGTCAGGTAGTGGTTGGGGGCGTCAAGGATCCAAGGGTAAAAAGTACTGACGTCGACCGAGAGTTCACCAGAAGAACGGAGATAAGGAAGAGGGAAGTTTAAGTAAAAGATAAACCACCCGTCTGATTAGGAAGATATTTGTTTTTACGTTTCTACTTGTACCGTACGGGTACGACTTCTGGAAAGTTGTTAAAGGTAACAGTCTCCAATTTCAGGTTTAAGGAAGTTTTATGGGAAGTTCTGAAACAGGGTCTAAGAGAGAGGTCGGAGTAGTCAATGATAGGAGGATTTGTCTGGGAAAGTGGTGGTCTGAAAACGTGTCTTTTCGGGATAACTGTTTTATAAGACGAAACAGGAGGAAACCGGTTACGGAGTCGGAAGTACAGGGGTGACTGTACAGTAGAGGAGATCGGGTGGTAGGAGATCGGGTAGCAGTCGAGGACCGGGATGAATTACGAGAGGTCCCACCCTTCGTATTACACGGTAGACACATCGTACCGTGTGAGACGGGTAATGGGTGAAAGAACAGGGGGACAGACCAGTGCGGACCGAGAGTAGTCGAAGATCGTGACCTGAGACGTAAAGGATTGACCGTCCTGACAGTAAAATGGTAGTGACGGGGTCACGGACGGTGAATTATCTTTGAGTCATTCATAGGTCGTTCCTACCGTTCACTTAATTGTCTACTTACCGATCGACCTAAGGACGAACAGAAGTGAGGGACTACTTTAGGGACGAAAGAAAGAAGACGAGGTTGAACTCAAGAAGAGATTTCGACGGGACGGGAGAGACACCTTAGTCGTACCGGTAGAGACACGGGAGGACTTTTGCACTCCGTGCATGTCAGGACAACTTGACATTCGAGGAACTCCCGTCCCTGACATAAACACGGGTGGAGTTCGAATCAGAGACCGTGTCCTGGACCACGAATCCCCTGACAGTCGTATAAAAACAGTCTATCTTAGGACCTAAGTGAGTGACGGCGAGATGAGTGCAGTCGACTCTCAAAAGTAGTCGTAACGGTGTACTTTTTACTTTTTCTTTATAGATGTCCCCCACGTTTCTCTTCTTTTAATTCTTTCTTGCGTCGTAACACTACTTTTGTACGTGCGGGGGGGGTTGAGGACGAGGACCCCGAAAGACGAGGGAGGTGGACCCACGGACCCCGCGGAACTGGAAGAGGTGGAAGAGAGGTGACCGAGGGGGCGTTACCCAGACGCCGGGTCGTGTAGGAGTAGGTAAATCTTTCGTTTAACAGAAAAAAAAAAAGTGGTAACAACAATCAGTAGTGAGTCAGTACAGGCTGAGAAACACTGGGGTACCTGACGTCGTGCGGTCCGAAAAGACAGGAAGCGACAGAGGGCTTCAAACGAGTCTGAGTGCAGACAACTCGGTCACTACGGTGGGTTGGTAGAGTTGTAAATAACGACTCGTGTTTGACACACGTTCGTCTGCCGTTCACGAGTCTCCCGATTTGGAACTGCAGTAGACTATGTACGTAGTCAGACCCCGAGTCAGTGAGTTCCTCCAAAGAGGAGGTGTTAGGGAAGTGGACTTGAACCACAAGTCAGGACAGATGCGGAAGACAAGTCGATCTTTAAGGGAGAGGAAACGGTGGGTTTACGGTTGTGACAATGGGGTGGAACCTCAGGGGGAAGGTGTGTAAATAGTATAACGAGACAGGAGAACTCTCAAGACGAGTCGACTACGTAAAAGATCAACGACAAAGAAATCTCAAGAAGGAAGGAGTGATCAATTAAACTAAAAAGGGGAGTAAAAGACATTCATTGGAGGAACAGGAGAAATAAGGACGAGGGTGACTAGGTGGGAAGGTCGAGAAGACGTCTACCAACAAGGTCGGAGAGACAGGTAAAGGGGGAGTCAAATGAAGGGGGTCGTAAATGTCTCCCAGGTGGTAAACCATCCGTGGCTCCTATTTATTTATCGTGTGTCCCGAACAGGAGTCTCCTCGAGCGACTTTGCGTGTCTTTATTTATTAATATTGCGTCTCGATAGTGTCGTATTACCTTCAAACATATCCTGACACAACCATACCTAAGAGGGTTCTTTAGCTTGAACACAATTTCTAAACCCACGTAAGTAAATAAGTTCTCCAATAGGTTCCGTCGTGTTACTTCCACACTTCCTCACTTTGTCTCTTCCTCCTTCACGATTAGTTTTGTAAAATTATTCACCCATTTCCGACACCCATCGACTCCGAGTCTGGATGATTCTTGGTGGACTCTATGTCACCTCTTGTAGGAAGTTTTTACCAAAGAAACATCTGAGTGTCTGAATCCTTTACTTGAATATCAAGTAAAGTCCTATCCCCCTTTCCTATCAATCCCTCAAACCCTACCTGGACATGTGCGACGACATAAATTTTACCTATTGGTTCTTCCTAGGCGACATATCATGTACCTTGAGACAAGTTACATTACACCGTCAGACCTATCCTCCCCTCAAACCCCCTCTTACCTATGTCCATATATGTTCCGACTCAGGGAAGCGATAAGTGGACTTTGTTAGTGTTGCAACAATTAGCCGATATGGGGTTATGTTTTATTTTTCTAACAATTTTTTACTAAATAAACATTTCATTCCCTACTTAAGGACGGGCAGTCACCAATTCCTGACGAAGACCCTGTTGGGGGAGTGAGGTGAGAACGAACAGTGTACGTCCCTACTGTACGAGAAAACCAGTCTCCTCCAGGAGTCCAGTTCTCTGTGTCTCCGGACTCTTTACCTCGGTATGTTCACGGGTCCTTACCAGACGACTTAGAGGTCCACCGAATCCCATCGGTCTTATACTCGGTTCACGGTCACTGTGGACGGTATACCTGTGTCTTTATGCATACACACACTCTCCCATAATGTCCAAGCGTCTTATAAGTGTCCCCACGTCAGGGTCGTTCCAGAACTTCCACTTTTCAAGAGGTCCACTTGTTCGTCCCTTTTACAAATTCTTGTCCTTCTGTCCTGCTCCCGAATCTCTACACTTAACGTACGATTACAACCAATGTCTCCTCAGCGGCCACCCACCTCCACCTCTGTGTTCCCCGTTCCATTCTACCCGTTCTGAGCTATTTGTAAGCGCAATGCAGAAAAGTTACGCTTTTCTGTTTTTAGGTGTTCTACCACTCTTTTGCAACAGTAGGAACCGATACACTGCACCACCGTCCAACGTCCCTCTTGCCCCACCCGCCGGTCTTCCAGGTTCACGTTCACCTCCTACAGAGGTCCAAACACCCGGTGTCGAATTCGGAAAATGCTTATGTAGAGTCGAAGACCGCGGAACAACCGGAGATCTGACGAGTGAGTGAAACTACCTCCCTCTCTGACGGATAAGGACTTGAAGAGTCAAAATGAGAGCAGTAATCGTCTCAGTGCACCTTATTTCTAGAGTTCCTTTTACACCGTAAAAGTAGAGAATACTCTTCACACTAAACCCCGGCTTCCTCTTGACTTGGACCTAATCGCCGTCTTCTTTATGTTGGGAGGGACCCGTGCCGTCTTGTGATACCTAACCCTATAAGAAGAATGAAGTCTATATGTGGTGAACACAAATTTATTTATTTATTGGGTCTGTGTGGATGGTACTCCCCTTTCGTGTTAATCGGCTAGTGTTACTAGCATTAGAGGGCTACGTAAAGTAACGGTAGACTCCACAAACCGAGAGACTCATGAAATGTATTCGTTCCGAAAAAGAGACGAGGTACTCGGGGGTGGTTCGGAGTCGTCTTTGGAAGTCTCTAGAAAGAGATATTATCACCAAAATTGAGGTAGACGTTTTTTTTTTTTCCTTTTTTTCCAGTTACTGTACTTGTTTCCCATAAAACCCCAATAAGAACGAATAAATTAAAGGAAATTTTTTTTTTTTTTTCGATCCCCGTAGTTTCCCTTTCCGTCCAATCTCAGAAATTTTCGATTAATATCGTATTTTTAGTAGGTTCTCGAGACAAGGCCGGAGACAGTTTCAGGGTTGAAACAGGAATACGTACTCAGTTTCGACGGGTTCCCAGTTCGAACACTGATGGTTTGTGGTAATGACGCAGACTAACGAGGTCACCTTAAAGCCTTACATCAATCACAGGAGGGGCGACCGGTGGGGTGAGGTATTATATCCTGTCCCAAAGAGTCAGAGTCGTGGTAACTGTAAACCCCGGTCTCTCAAGAAACGACACTCGAGACAGGAACGGGGCATCCTACAAATCATCGTAGGGACCGGAGGTCGACTATGTGTCTACGGTCGTCCGAGATAGAGAGTCTTCTACACTGTTGACTTTTACAGAGGACTGTAACGGTTCCCAGGAGAGCCCCCTTTTGGCGGGGACAAACTCTTGGTGACTGTATCCCGATGTTTTAGTGAAGAGACCTTCGTTTATAAGGTGTCTCAGAGAGATCCACTCAACAAGTTAATAAAAAAAGAGTTTTCTTGTTTCCTTTGGGAAGAAATACAAAGGGGGGAAAGGATCAAGACAAGAAAAAAATAACGAACTTTTATTGGGAGGGGATATTATGAAACAGAAGTAAACTAAAAGAGTCAAGAGAGACCGTCTGACCCCGACACTTTGTTTCAGGTCTTGGGACACCGAACCCTTGGAATCCGTTCGACTATTAGTTTGTAAAAAGTGTGTACTTTTCCTTTTTCTCCTAAAAAAAGCACAGGAAGGACAATTTTTACGACACAACATTTACTACAATATAAGTCAAAGGTCTTTTTAATAGTTCCAAAGGTAGAGGAACTTCTATCCTTGGAGACTCATATTAATACATTAACAAGTCTTACGAACCGTGTATCATCCACGAGTTATTTATATATCAGTACCTGACAAACTAACTAATTCTACCTAGATGATCATTAAACTGAAGACGATCGGGGTCAGTATCCCTCAGGATCTTTGTTCTCTGGAAACTCACTCAGTGAGCACTCCTTCATTCATAGGGGGGTTTAGATGCAGAAGAGTCAAACTTAGACAAGTCATTTATAAATCTCTAACGAACCACGTCACCCCGACTCTGTGTCTCCACTTTTTTACGTCACGGGTGAAAATTCCTTGAATTTCTGTGTAGTCACCTGTTAAAATTACGTTGCGACATGTAAGACTCTATGTCCCCGATTTGGTCATGACACCCACAAGCCATCCCCCCGGGATGGGACCGGAAACGACTCTCTCTCCTCGTCTCAGTCTTCCACGTTATGAATTACACACAGTTCCCGGTTAGACTCAACCAGGACACTTCTCCCCGCCCGTCACTTCTTCATCCCACCACCGTTCCCGCAGGTCCGTCTCCCGGTCGCACCTGTGTGTGTGCCTCCTCGCTAGATGGCAAGGCCTTTGGCTCCCACGACCGTCTACTCCGACCTCTGAACCTCGCCGTCCGGGACCTCACCCTCAAAAGAAGGTGGACCCCTCGACACTTCCAAAAACAAGAATTTAACCTCATATTAACGAAATGTTACAACACAATCAAAGACGATATGTTGTCGCACTTAGTTGACATACATATGTATATAGGGGAGGGAGAACTCGGAGGGAGGGTGGAGCGACGTAGAGTGGGGAGATACCGTAGTGTCTCGTGGCTCGCCTCGAAGGGTGATCGATAGATAAAATACTTGCAATTAATTACATATCCCCAAGAGACCACCGAGTCTACCATTTCTTAGACGGACGTTACACCTTCTGGGCCCAAGTTAGGGACCCAACCCTTCTAGGGGACCTCCTCCCATACCGTTGGGTGAGGTCATAAGAACGGACCTCTTAGGGTACCTATCTCCTCAGACCACCCGATGTCGGGTACCCCAGCGTTTCTCAGTCTGTGCTGAGTTGCTGACTGTGACTGCATATATACGGTTATATAGCTGAGAAGGTCAAACAGGGTGGGGTCGTTCTCTTAAGGTCTTTTTGTAGATGATGACGAAGTAACTGATACGATTTGGGAAACTGACACACCTAGTGTTGTTTGACATCTTTTAAGAATTTCTCTACCCTGATGGTCTGGTGGAATGGATGGACGACTCTTTGGACATACGTCCAGTTCTTCGTTGTCAATTTTGACCTGTACCTTGTTGCCTACCCAAGGTTTAACCCTTTCCTCATACAGTTCCGACATATAACAGTGGGACGAATAAATTGAAGATACGTCTCATGTAGTACTCTTTACGACCCGACCTACTTCGTGTTCGACCTTAGTTCGAAGGGTCCTCTTTGTAATTATTGGAGTCTATATGTCTACTGTGGTGGGAATACCGTCTTTTACTTCTCCTTGATTTTTCGGAGAACTACTTTCACTTTCTCCTCACACTTTACCAGCCTAATTTTGAGTCGTAAGTTTTTTGCTTCTAGTACCGTAGGACAGGGTAGTGAAGTATCGTTTATCTACCTCTTCGTTACTTTGTCACTGTCTGGTCAGGTCTAAAAGAACCTGAGGTTTTAGTGTGTCTGCCACTGACGTACTTTAATTTTCTACGAACAGGAACCTCCTTTTCGATACTTTTTGAGACTGTCGTATAATTTTTCGTCTCTGTAAGCAACGACTGTTTCCAGACAGATCAGTTTCGATACCCAAAAGGTCATCAGTACATACCTACATTTTCAACCTGATATTTCTTTCGACTCGCGGTTTCTTAACTACGAAAACTTGACACCAGAACCTCTTCTGAGAACTTTCAGGGAACCTGACGTTCCTATAGGTTGGTCAGGTAGGATTTCCTTTAGTCAGGAATTATAAGCAACCTTCTGGAGAACGACTTCACCCTCGAGGTTATGAAAGTGGTGGACTACACTCCTCGACTGAGCAACCTTTTCTGCGACTACGACCCTTTCTAACTCCCGTCCTCCTCTTCCCCTGCTGTCTCCTACTCTACCAACCTACCGTAGTGACTGAGTTGCCTGTACTAAGACTCGTTCGAGGTCCTCTACCACTTCCCGTCCCTTCTGACCACACGACGTCAGGGACCCCAGCGTTTCTCAACCTGTGCTGACTGACTTGTGGTTGGGAGTGGTGGTGAGAAAGGTGTAGATAAGAGATACAGACGGGACGTCTATTCAAGTAGACATGGTCAAAAGACCTAAGGTATGTAAACGTAATTATATGTCACAAACAAAAAGAGAAAGACTAAGTGAAATTGTCTGAGATCTACGTAGGTGTGTTCACATGAGTCAACGGATCAACACAGACTGTGACTCTGAGGTATTTGACTCGGGCGGTCCGAGGAGACAAGTACTTTGAAAGGTCCGTTCTTATGACCTCACCTGAAGGTAAAGGATGAGTCCCTCCAGGAAGGGTGGGTCCCTAGTTTCGTGTAGAGGACACAACCGTCAACCTAAAAAAAAAAAAAATTGGTGACTCGGTGGACCTTTCGGGGATCCAGGTAGGTGTACACTGGGTTAGAGTAAGGAAGGCACTTCCCAAAATTCGTTTCCCATTCCGTCGGACGAAGCACAAAAGGAAGTCATACTTCGTACCTAACTTTCTGGTCTCCGGCGCACTCTCTTATCGTACTGTGAACTCCCTTCTCCGCCAATCCCAGAAAAGGTCCATTACCTTCCTCCTTTCCGTGTGTCAGTTGTCCACCCTACCTTACGGGGTCCTGTCTGACTCCGGGTTCCCCATTGGGAGACGCCCTGTTTGGTCCCACCAACCGCCGGAAACTCTCTACACAGATTAGACAGCGTTACTCTTTTCATAAAGAGAGAGCGGAGACACGGTGAGGACGAGTCTAGAAACACAAAAAAATCCATCTCTCCCCCGAAGGGACCATCGAGTCTCCCATTTGTTAGACGGACGTTGCGTCCTCTGGACCCAAGTTAGGGACTTAAACCTTCTAAGGGGACCTCCTCCCTTACCGATGGGCGAGGTCATAAGAACAGACCTCTTAGGGTACCTGTCTCCTCTGACCACCCGATGTCAGATACCCCAACGTTTCTCTACCAGCTTATGTTGACTCGTTGGTTGTAAAAGTGAAAGTCCATCTTTCCTAGTCGACAAAACGTTTAAAGACTATCTCCGAAAACACGAAAGTTTTAAGAGGTTCTTTTATTTATCTCGACCCACCAAGTCACCAATTCATAAGAACGAAAATTACGTCCCCCACACCCAAACTAGGGACCGGTCCCTTGATTCTAGGGGGTCCGGTACACTGGTTTTTCAAATTTTTTATTTATTTCAACCCAGAATTTTTTTTAAAAAAAAATTTCTTTAAACCTACAGTTTCTCCCTTGTCTACTAAGGGAATTTATCACTACAAAATCGTTACTCTTCCTTTGCCCCTAAGACTAAAGTTTTCTTTGTCTCCGGACCCAAAGGATCCGAGTAACGGAAACTACCGTCTCCCGTCCTCCCTTATTCAGTCCACCCGTCTATTATAAACTACACGAGGTATGAGTGTTTAACTCATGAACACTTAAAGTACCGTTACGATTTCAGACCTCAAACTCACTTCTATAAGCCTTAACTCCTCCGGTTCTTGGAGTTTTGTGTTTATTACACAACCTGTCCGGTCCGTGTTCACAGGATCTCGTGTCGTCTTTAAGTCAGGTTGGGATTCCACATACGGTGAAACCGTTCTCACGGATGCCACCACAAAGGTGGAGAAGGGTCGGGGTCGGGACAAGGTAAGGGTCTGACCCAACCACTCCCAAACGAGAGGATGAACATACTGAGTCGGACGTGTAAGTTCTAGGAGGGTGTGGGAGGTTAGTGTCGTCGTACCAGGTACGAAATCTCCTTTCTCCGGGACCCGAACCCAAGTTCCGAGACACCCGTCCCGAAGGGTCCCAGGGTACCCGGGTCTTGTCCCAGAAGTTTCTCTCTGAGAAGGGAACGAACGAACTTAAGGAACGGAGAACCCTTCCCTCTATCAATATCCTCCCGTGTCGTCCCAGGAGATTTTCTCCCCAGGTCCCACCGTTGGGACCACCCGACCCCCGTTACTACCGTCCGTGACCCTACCTCTTTTTCCGACACTCAGTCCCGGAACCGGGAGGAACTCACACACGAAGACACACACAAACCTTCTCCACCCGCCGTCATTCCTGTGTGTCTCCCACTTCTTCTTTTTGATGAGAAGTAGTTTGAAATACCGAAATCTTAGTTTACTTTATATTCCTACGATAAGATCGTCTAACTAAAAGAGTAAAAGGGACCATTGGAAATCGAGGACGTCTCAAGTTTCGGTTCGTTCGTCTCACCCTCTACGACCCTCTACTGTACGACTCTCACCATCGACCGTTATTTTTTTTCTGTTTTCTCAGGGGCATATCTTTTTGTGTAATCGACCCCCCAGTCAGTAACGGTCCCTTTTACCGGGACGTACACAGGAGCCCTGTGTTGAGGTAATGTCGTACCTTGTTACTACTTACGCGAAAATCTTCAAAGGTAAAACCCCTTCTTCGTAAACGAAAGTCAACAACTTTTTTTTTTTCGTAATTAAATCTCGAGGATAAGAGGTTGTTGAGTCCCATTCAACCCATAACGATATCAAGGGTAAATTAGACTCTGAAAGACAACGGAGAGGAGACCGAGGACTACCGAACTCGTTCAAAAGGTAGCGAAAAGAAAGAGGGGAAGAGGGAGGACCTCTTAAGGTGCGCCTCGACGTAGCGACCCGGGTAAAGGACTAGTCCGACGTATTTTAGTCGAGTTGAGTAGATTCGGGCTTTTACTTCACTGTTAAGACGCCAATACCGGATTAAGTGTCGGTGTCGTAATTTACCAAGTAGTGTCGGAGTCTACCCTGAAAAGTAAGAGAATGCTGTCGACCGTTTACTATCCTTGTCTGCACGGGTGAGCGGACTGAAGTCGTCCTCGTCCCTCTTCGTACTCCCAGTACCTGGTAGCGTTTCTTTCCAGTTCAGTAAGGAGAAGAATAGCCGAGAATCGGAACCTTGCGCGCCCGAAGGTGCCACCCCCGAGCCGTGTCAAGAGATCCCCGTCCCAACATCGTACCGAGGTTCTCTGGGGATCCAGACCCTCTCGGAAGTACACCACAACTTCTCGAGCAGAGTAGAGTTCCACCTAAGGGTGAGGAAGAGACGAGAACGGAGGAGAGGAAACTTCCAGTCCTCACTTCTACGACGGGGATGGAGTACGGTTGAGTTATGACTCGGAGAAAGGGAACTTGTTTTTCGGTACCCACCTGGTCGGACGGTGAGGTAGGTATGATATCAATTATCGAAACTACCGGTCCCCGAGGTTCACGGTTTGTTGACCAAACGTTTGTGAGCTCACTCTACCCCGATAGAACGACCTTGTGCACGTCCGTAAAACCCGGATGAAGAGGGGCAGTGAGGAGGCCGAGACCCCGGTCAGGATAAGACTTACCCACCCACTCTATACTGTACTACTACTGCTACTACTACTTCTAGCACCCTCCTCTTCTTCTCCTAGTATATGAATATATGAAATGTCATATGTATGAATATGTGAAACGTCGGGACGAGACGTCATGGCCACGAACGCTTGCCAGTACGGTACATTACACATACTGAGAAGACACGCCCTCCACAAAGATTGGGGGAAAATCTCTATTCCTCTGACCAGACCTTAATGACTTGAAAGGACTCCAGTGTTTCCCCTCCCCAGTCTTTCAGTCCTAGGGTCGGGTCGGGAACGAGAGCTGGTCATAGTCCGTCGTAGAGGATGGTCTGTGGACCCGTGAATTGCGAAACACTACCCACCCGAGACGAAGGGAGTCAAAAGGATCCTGGACCGAGACTAGAACAGGGAAGTAGGATTTTTGATCCGAGACTGAACAAAGGATTCTGGTAGAGGAACAAAATCCGAGGTAAAGACCAGTGACGCAGGAAAAGATCAAGGGGACGTACCTCACAGGTAGTATCGGTCTTGGAGGTAAAGAGACCCTGTTTTGCGTACGGAACTAGAAAAGTCATGACAAGTGTTTAGGGTCGAATGGCCCTCCCAGGGGGTCCTGGAAGATCCGAACAGTTACTAATAGTGAAGGAACACCGAGGGTCACCTGGTAGGACAACGCCTTGGGGTGACAGAGAGAGACTGGAGATATGAGGAGAGATAGAATCCGGGTGACATTCGAACACTGGTAGAGACTAGCGACGATTATGGAGTAGTTCAAAAGGGTAGGTAGGGGATCCAAATTTGGTGGGGTCTATTGTGACTTTGTAAATATCCTCCTGATATTCGTTTTGACCTAAAAGGATTTCCCTACGGTCCCTCGGACCTGGTGTGTGAGGGAAGATATTGTTCGTTCCAGTGAGAGGTCATAGAGGAACCTCCAGACGGGAAACCTTCTGGAGGGGTAGGTAACCAACCGTTTATTACGAAAACGGGTCACAATCATGGGAAGAATGGTGCTAATGACTGAGGCCCCCGAGTAAACCTTCGAAAACATATTTCCTCCTCTCGAAATAAGTAATCATTAGAGGGAATCTGAATGAACGTTTTGTTCGTAAGTCTCGTTCGTCTCTTATATTAAGGGTCCCCAGAACGGTAGGAGGGAACCCGTCGTCTCCTTTTGGTGTCTTATTCCTCGGTGTCCAGAGAGTCGAAAGGATCTCGTCGACCATCCACACCATTGGGGAGACCGTTAAAGACCACTCCGTCGTCCCGTCTCTCATTACTATCACCTCTTTTAGTACCTACCTCGGAGACGTCCTACCTACAGGTCCTTCCAAAACCTCTTCTGACCCTCTCAATCTCCGATACCTCATCGGTACCTTACTCTCTTAACCTCTGTTCACTTTTAAAATACCACGTGACACAACGGATCCTAAGCTTTAACCTAGGGGTAGGAACTTACTATGTTGTTTCTTATCACACGAAAATTTTAACAAAAATCAAAGATTTCACGTAAAAGAAACTTACACTAAAAACTTTTCTTTGGCCCGGTACACCCTGGGATCTTAGTATTTTTGGGGTAAACCTGTAACAAAGTCCGGTAACTTCTTTTGTGTCAACAAAACGTTTAGTAGACTGTTCAGGAATCTTTCCGTAGCAAAAGTAGACCTCTATTTCAAACGGGATTAAGGCGGTATAAAAGGTTACGGTGTAAGGGGAAGTAGATCCTTAGGTAGGGTAAAGGAAGGGGCCGTCGGACGAATTTACTCTACACCTATCAATGGATATCGTTTGTGGCTCTTAGGAGTGTTTCAGTCCGACCGTCCTTTCGGGTTACCGGGTCTTCCTCTTTCTGACCCATTGTGCGAGTCGTATCAACTCTGTAGAAATGACGAGTCACGAAAATAGGCGAACCGTTTACCGGACCTAAGAAAAGTCTTCACCCTATCTGTTTGAGTTGACCCTTTCCGTTGCACCGGGCTCCTCCTTACACTCACCCTCCAAACTCTGAGTAGTCAGACTGAGATACGACGATTAGAGTAGTGAGCATAGTCACTTTATGTCCCGTCTTTTTATAGAACAACAACAAATCAACGATTCAGTACAAGTTGAGAGATGCTGGGGTACCAGACATCGGGCGGTCCGAGGAGACGGGTACCCTAAGAGGTCCGTTCTTATGACCTCACCCAACAGTACGGGAGGAGGTCCCCTTAGAAGGACTGGGTTCCTAGTTTGGGTGCAGAGGACACAGAGGACGTAACGTCCGTCCAAGAAATGGGTGACTCGGTGGAAATGGTGGCGCGGTGGTCATTTTATTTCTCAGGACTTAACGTAGAGGTTCTAGTAATGTCCTCCCTATGGTATTTTCTAGATCGTTTGTAAAACTCTAGGAGAGCACGGACCTGTTAGGGTACCTGCCTCCTCGGACCACCCGACGTCAGGTACCCCAGCGACTCCCAGCCTGTGCTGACTCACTGAAGTGAAAGTGAAAAGTGAAAGTACGTAACCTCTTCCTTTACCGTTGGCTGAGCACAAGAACGGACCTCTTAGGGTCCCTACCCCCTAGGACCACCCTACGGCAGATACCCCAGTGTGTCTCAGCCTGTACTGACTTCGCTGAATCGTCGTCCTAGTGTCTTATATCTTGACGTTCAGGATCTATAGTCACTCTTACACCCCTATCCGGTAAAATTAAACTTTGTCTTGTTTTATAACCTTCAACGATTCGGACGTCGTTTTCTATAAGACTTAGATCGTTATACCTGGGTTTCATGAAGTCCAGGAGAACTGAGAGTACTACTTTTCACTCGAGTATAAATAACACATCTTCATTTATTTCGTCGAAAAGTGTATGGTTGTGGTAAGGAAGTGGGAGTCTTGGGTGTGACTTACGTGACTTATTGGAGGATTACGCAGAGAGGTTAAGGAGAATCATCCTTAAGACAGAGAGTGAGGGGAAAGGACCAAAACCAGACAGACCACCACCACCAAATCAGTGATTCAACACAGGCTGACTGAGAACACTGGGGTACCTGACATCGGTCGGTCCAAGGAGACAGGTACCCTAAAAGGTCTGTTCTCATGTCTTGACCCAACGGTAAAGGAAGAGGTCACCTAGAAGGGCTGGGTCCTTAACTTGGGTCCAGAGGACGTAATGTCCGTCTAAAAAATGGTTGACTCGATGTTCCCTTCGATCCTCAAACGGTTGCCTCTTCATCGAGAAAATACTATCACACGTGGTCTATGTCTTAGAAACCGTTTACCATCAACTTGTCGTCTCAAAAAGTTAGACAGACTTAGGGAAGTATTTATGTCATGTTGATCTATCGTTTTGACTTTTGTGTACCTGTTGTAAATTTGTTTCGATCCATTGTTGGGTTTTATGTTTGTATATTTCTGTTTGGTTGTCGTTGGTATTTTTGACGTGCTTCGGTGCCCAGATGTGTTCTCCTCTTCCTTTCGTCGTCGAACTGTCGTACACTACGGGGTTCTTGTCTATGGGCCGGCCATGTGGACTTTTGGTCCGACTCGGCTAAACTCTTCCCGTCGACTTTGTGTCTCCCTCAACAAGGAGGGTTCTGGTTTATTTCCTTTTCCGCCCGGCCAGTCTTACTGGATCTCCGACCTCGGTAGGTCAGCAAATTAAGAGTTTTGATTGGGTCTCGAGGGAAGATCCTGTCCCATTGTGTTAATCCTCTGTGAATGCCCTTACGTTACTTTTAACTTGTCCTACATCCATTTTTCTTTTCTCCCTTCTTTTACAGGATGGACTGTACTTCCTTTTCTTGTCTCGGACGTTTACAGTCTTTTCTAAACGTGTCATTGTTGTCTTCTCCCGCGAGACACACCAATCTTTTCAAAAGAGCTTGGAGTAAAGAATGGAGTAGGATGTTCGGATCCTTTTGATTGCAGTACATTTTTACTAGTTGTCAGTTTCGGGTATGTTTAAATAATAAATTTTTGTCTTCAGTTACTCTTATTGTAGGAATGCTTTTGTGTGGTCTTTCTGCACAGGTGTTTTGTATAGTTTTGACATTGACTAATGAAGTTTTACTTGGTTTCCTGTGAATCTTCTACTAAGTTCTGAGCTTTCTTGTTGTTTTCAGTCTTTATCCTTTTGAATCTTTACTTGACTGCCTCGAGTCCTTTCTACAAATTTTTTCTCTTCGTAATAAAGTCTTTATTTCTGATTTGATATTTAGACTCTTGTTTTGGTGTTGTCTATTACAGAATTCTTTCCATTGATACTCTCTCTTCTTTTTTTTAATTTCAGTCTTTCTTCACTTCTCACTTTATTTTTCTTAAACTCATTTTTTATTGTTTTATAACTTCTACCATTTTGTTTAGGTTACGTGTCTATTGTCTTTAAGGACTTCTACTTTTAATTTTGTTCCCTTGTCTTTTTTTATGACTATACGTATTGAAAATTTTATAAGGACCTTTTTTTTTACAACTTTTTGCGTAGTGAAAAGGTGAAATACTGTTCTACCTTATTGTCCCTGATCTAAATGAGAGGTTATACTTTTTCGCTTTTATAACCTGTTTTACATACTGTGTTACCAAAATTCTGTGACCTGTAGTCCGTCACGTCCTGTCACTGGGGACTCTGTACCCTTTGTTAACTTCACTCGGGACACTAACGAGGTCGAACGACGGAATACTCTTAAAGGTCCAAAACCACGTCTCTGCCCTTTAGGTCCTCCTCAGTCCGTCTAAGGCGTTCACCTCCTCTACTTAGATACTTAAATCCCTCTAGTTTTACTCGATCTCAATCGTCTTGTCTTGTGACTCTTCTCTCACCGTGTCTTTTTCTTGAGCTCACTAGATTTCTCCCATAAGTCGTCTCATAACTAGTCACGATGGGTTTCGGCCTCTTTCTTGATGGACTTTTTTGACCTCCCTTCTCATGGACTACCAATGTGTCCTAACCCTTATTACGGATGAGACCGGTTCGTGTTTTTCTCCGTCCTTTCGTGTTTGGTATTACTCTTCTTATTGACTACTAATAACTTTGGTTGGGTCTTGACTGTATCCACAATTTTAATTGTCAGCTCTTGTTCTTTTACAAAAAATATTGATACAAGGGTTTCAATTTATCTTTTGCATTCTCTAGGTTTAACTTAAAGGTCTTTACCTTTGACATTACCTGTACGTAAACCCGTTCGAGGCCCTCTACCACTTCCTGTCCCTTCGGACCTCACGATATCAGGTACCCCAACGTTTCTAAGTCTGTACTGAGTCACTGACTTCTTGTTGTACAGGTGACTCAGTCACTACGGTAGATTGGTAGAGTAGGAGACAACGAGAGAAGAGGAGAACGAGCGTTAGAATAAACGTCCCGTCTGTATCTCTCGTCCACACCTGTGTCACCCTCATTCCCAACAACAACCAGTCAGTGAGTCGGCACAGGCTGAGAAACGCTGGGGTACCTAACGTCGTGTGGTCCGAAGAAACCGGAAGTGGTAGAGGACCTCGAACGAGTTTGAGTACAGGTAACTCAGCCACTACGGTAGGTTGGTAGAGTAGGAGACAGCAGAGGAGGAGGACGGAAGTTAGAAGGGTCGTAGTCCCAGAAAAGAGTATTCAGTCGAGCAACGTAGTCCTCGAAGTCGTAGTCAGGAAGGTTACTTATAAGTACTAACTAAAGGAAATCCTAACTTAACCAAACTAGAGGAACGATAGGTTCTCTGAGAGTTCTCAAAAGAGATTGTGGTGTCCAGTTTTCGTAGTCAAGAAACTACGGGTCGGAAGAAATACCAGGTTGAGAGTGTGGGTGTGTACTGATGACCTTTTTGGTATCGAAACTGATCTACCTGGAAACATTCGTTTCGATACAGAGACGAAAAATTATACGACAGATCCAACCAGTAGTGAAAAGAAGGTTCCTCGTTCACAGAAAATTAAACACCGATGTCAGTGGTAGACGTCACTAAGACCTCGGGTTCTTTTAATTTAGACTGTGACAAAAGTGAAAAAGGGGTAGATAAACGGTACTTCACTACCTTGGTCTACGGTACTAGAAGTAAAAAACTAACAACTCAAAATTCGGTTGAAAAAGTGAGAGGAGAAAGTGGAAGTAGTTCTCCGAGAAATCGAGGAGAAGTTAAAGACGGTAATTTCATCATAGTAGACGTATAGACTCCGACGACTATAAAGAGGGTCGTTAGAACTAAGGTCGACATTCAGTAGGTCGGGTCGTAAAGCATACTACATAAGACGTAAATTCCATTTATTCGTCCCATTGCTATATGTCTGAACTACATGAGGAAAGGGTCAAACCTTGGTCTGACAACAAAGTGTAGGTACAGATTGACAACGAAGAACAGGACGTGTATCCAAAGAGTTTTCCGTCAATTCCCAGACCATAAGGATAGAGAAGTCTTTATAAGGTGTCAAACAACCCTAGGTGTCAGTTTCCCAAATCACATCAGTCATTTCGACTTTATTCATCTAAAAAATTTTAAGAGAACGAAAAAGATACTGGGTAACCTACAACCATTAAATAAATCGGAATTTTTCTTTCCTTTAAGACTGTGGACGATGTCAAACCTACTTGAAACTCCTACAATACTTTTCACTTTATTCGGTCAGTTTTTTCTGTTTATGACATACTAAGGTGAATGTTCTCCAAGAATCTCGTCAATTTAAGTATCTCTATCTTTCGTCTATCAACAGTCCCCGATGTCCCTGACTTCACTGAATCGTCGTCGTCGTCGTCGTCCCCTTGTTCTCTTCCCTTTGACAAATTATCCTTATTTCAAAGTCAAAACGTTCTATTTTTCTCAAGACCTCCAATCAACGTATTGTTACACGTACATGAATTGTGATGACTTTATACGTGAAATTTTGACAATTAAAACACAATATATATATATAGAGTAATGTTAGTTTTTATTTTTATAGATTTTCATGTCGATCTCTACCATATAATTATAGTGTGTTTCATCTGAAGTCTCGTTTATTATGATAATTATGGTCCCTATTCGTTCAGACAAAATGTTGTTTCACGGGTTAAGTAGTCCTCCTTTTTCGTATGGTACTTGGATCTTAGTAACTGAACTTACGGGTTGAGAAGTCATACAAAATTGTTTTAGTATGTTGAAATTTCTTTATCTTTTTTTTTTTAACCCCCGTAAACCTTTTTTCTCGTGTACCGTATTTTCTCCTTTTCAATTGAATAGTAGTCTGAAACTGTACTGTGACATACGGTCTTCTTTTACCTTAATGAACGAATTCAATGAGTTCCTTTCTTTTACACTCGTCTCCTAATATAAGTCGTTTTGACTGAAAGATCACATTTCCCATGTCTGTATGACAATAGTTGTGCACTGTTAAATTTCTTTGAACAGGGATTCTAAAGTGATTCTTCAGATGACCCCTCGTTGAAACTTGTCAGTTTTATAGATCTTTCTGTAAACGTACCTGTATTTTATATATCGGTGAACCGTGAGATTCTGGGAAAAATAACAAGTCAGGGACTCAGCGCAGGACGAGAAACACTGGGGCACCTGACGTCGTGTGTCCGAGAGATAGGAGGTGACAAAGGACCTCCAACGAGTTTAAGTACAAGCAACTCAAACACTACGATACATTGATAGAGTGGGAGACGACGGAGAAAGAGACAAACGGAAACTAGAAAGGGTCGTAGTTCCAGAAAAGGTTTTTCAACCGAGAAGTGTAGTCCACCGGGTTCGTAACCTCGAATTCGAAGTAAGTCGTACTCAGGAAGGTCAAGTCCCAATTAAAGGAAATCCTAACTGACTAAACTAAAGGAACGTCAGGTTTCTTGAGAGTTCGCAGAAGAGGTCGTAGTGTTAAGTTTTCGTAGTTAAGAAGTGACGAGCCAGAAGAAATACCAGGTTGAAAGTATAAACATGTACTGATGACCTTTTTTTTAGTATCGATACTGATATACGTGCAAACAGTCGTTTTACTACAGAGACGAAAAGGAGGTTCCTCGTTCACAGAATTAAAGTACCGACGTCAGTGACAGACGTCACTAAAGTCTCGGGGGTTTTCATGAGAAAGTGACGAAGGTGAAAAAGGGGAAGATAAAAGGTACTTCACTATCCTAACCTACGGTGTTAGAATCAAAAAGCTTACGACTCAAAGTTCGGTCGGGAAAGTGAGAGGAGAAAATGGGAGTAGTTCTCCGAGAATTCGAGGGGAAGTGAAAGACGGTAATCTCACCATAGTAGACGTATAGACTCCAACGACTACAAAGAGGACCGTTAGCTAAGGTAGAACACTAAGTAGGTTGGACCGTAAAACGTACTACATGTGACGTACATTCAATTTATTCGTGTCACTTTTATACGTCGGAACTACATGAGGAAAGGGTTAAAACTTTGGCAGACAACAAGGTACAGGTCAAGATTGATAACGAAGAACTAGATGTATGTCCAAAGAGTCCTCTGTCCATTCTACCAGACCCTACGGGTAACGAAGTTCTTAACAGGTGCCAAATAACACTGGGTGTGTCGGTTTCCGAGGTTACACCAATTACTTCGTCTTTATCTACAAAAAGTCTTTAAGGGAACGAAAGAGGTTCTAGGTCCCTCACAACCGTTGAACTAAAGACCAAGGAGACGGAGAAACTGTGGGTTGAACATGTAGGCCTTGAAGAACTAAGTGAATGACGACTTCGGATCGAACTTCCCAAAACTCGTATTGAAACGATCGTACACTTTACTCGTGTTAACATGTCATTAAAATTGTAAGAAACTGTGACGAGAAGAAACCCTAACCTTACTTTTGACTGGAAAAGGGCAAGACACCGGTTAAACGACCGTATAACTCACGTTATGAAATTATCGTAGTAGAAAATCCCAAACTTTATCGAGTTGACCTTAAGGTAGTGGAGGTGATCAAAACAAACCGCTACCGTGGGGTGAGGTCATGAGAACGGACCTTTTAGGGTACCTACCTCCTCGGACCTTCCGACGTCAGGTACCCCAGCGACTCCCAGTCTGTACTGACTCGCTGAAGTGAAAGTGAAAAGTGAAAGTACGTAACCTCTTCCTTTACCGTTGGGTGAGGTCACAAGAACGGACCTCTTAGAGTCCCTGCCCCCTCGGACCACCCGACGACAGATGTCCCAGTGTGTCTCAGCCTGTGTTGACTTCACTGAATCGTCGTTACGAAGGATTCCGGGTGAACTCAAGTGTGAGGTCCTACAGACGGAGATCCACTCACTGGTGTGGTAGCACCAATAGGTCTAGTAATTCTGGAAAAAAAACAGTTCAAGAAGACACGTAAAAACGGTGAAGAAGAATTGAAGAAGAAGACAATCCAGGAATGGTAAAGAGAGGAAATAGTACGGGTAGGAACGTACTTTACAAGGGAACTATCGAGGTTAAAAGAACTTCTAAACGATTAAAAGATTAGAAAGAGTAAGATAAAAAAGGGAGATAAAGAAGCGTCTAACAAGTAAATTCTTTCGGAAGTATAGAGTGGAACGAGAAGAGACCTTGAGACGTAAGTCAGCCCATGTAGAAAGGAAAAGAGGGAACGGAAAATGTAGAGAAGAAAGGAACCGATAAACATTTCGGAGGAGTCTGTTGGTGAAACGAGAACTTAAAGGAAGAAAACCCCCACCAAAACCAGTAGCGGAGGACATGTTACAATACTTGGAGGAGGTGTCAAGAAGTCCATGAGACAGATAGTCTAGATTAGGCAACTTAGATAAACAGGGGAGGTGACATATTAGTATTCTCTAAACTAAATCCAGTATGGACTGGATTTACCGGATCACCACAAGGGATGAAAGAAGTTAAATTCGGACTTAAAACGTTATTCCTCGAGTACTAGACTCAGTGTCAGTCGAGGGCCAGAATAAAAACGACTGACACATGTCTCAAAGAGGTCGAAGTTAACGTTTCTTCTATTAGTTAGACTAAAGTCATAACTGTCTGACCACTACAGGTACCCATCTTAGTAGAGAACCCAACGACCTTTTCCCAAAAGATGTTGGTCGACGACGATGACGACGACGATTCAGTGAAGTCAGTACAGGTTGAGACACACTGGGGTATCTGTCGTCGGGTAGTCCGAGGGGGCAGGGACCCTAAGAGGTCCGTTCTTATGACCTCACCCAACGGTAAAGGAAGAGGCTACGTACTTTCACTTTTCACTTTCACTTCAGTGAGTCAGTACAGATCGAGAATCACTGGGGTACCTGACATCGGGTGGTCCGAGGAGACAGGTGCCCTAAAAGGTCCGTTCTCATGACCTCACCCCACGGTACCGGAAGAGGCAGATACTGGTCGTACAAGAGAACTTTTTTAAGACAATCGGAAACGGGACGAAGTAAAACAAGAGGTTCCGGTTTGAACGGACAACAACGTCTGTAGAGAACTGAAGGATGAAAACATAAAGTTAGGGGATACTACTTTTCCTGTAGAGAAAACCACAATCAAGATTTTCCAGAATATCCAGAAACACCTTGACTAGTTGAAGTCGAAGAAGTCGTAGTCACCAACCCTGTATCTGAAACTACTAACACTACAACTTATCAAACGGAACCTTTACTCTAGTAAGACAGTAAAAACTCCAACGGGGATTCAAGGCGTAAAGCCTGAGAACAACTGAGACTCCCGATGAGGTAAAGAAGATTCCCTTAGAGCGGGTTCATCATCTATATTACAAGTAGACTTAATTTAGGCGGTAAGAATAGACAAAACCAAGTGACCAAGGATTCTACAGCGAAAAATGAGAACGGTATAAGATGAACTGGTAAAAGTTAAATACAACCAAGTACCTGGATTGTAACATGTAAAAATACGTTAAAACAAGAAATGTAGTGGTCTGAAATGAAAGTGGTGGTCTGTGTAGGTGTCGACTCGTAGTAAAGGCGACACCGGAGTGGTGAAGTAAGAAGGACCTCAACAATCATTAACGGGGGATGAGAAGGCGTCATCGTATGACCTGTGGAAGGTTGGACCCCCCGAATAGAAAGCCACAGTATAGAAAAACGTAAAAGCATGATAAGTACCCCAAGAGTTCCGTTCTTATGACCCCACCCAACGGTAAAAGAGGAGGTCACCTGGTGTAAAATAATCTTGAGAAGTCATACTGGGTGAGTAGAACCCACCGGGACCGTATAGAATTATCAAAGTAGTTAAATGTGTTCGGAGAAACGGTGATGTTACGACACTTACCCTAAGATTTTGATCTACTATTATCAAAGGACGAGACTAGTACGTCTACAATGACAACAAGTCAACGATTCAATACCGGTTGAGAAACACTGGGGTACCTGGCGTCGTGTGGTCCGAAGGGACAGGAAGTGATAGAGAGTCTCAAACGAGTTTGAATACAGGTAACTCAGTCACTACGGTAGGTTGAAGGTCTGCATCATATTGATAAAAAAAAAATTCAACTCCCCTACCTCACTAGTGCAAACGTGAAATTTTTTACAAAAACCAGTAACATCACTGTCATCCTAACAAAAATAGGACTCTACCGATACGTAGGTTATACTCTATTTTGTTTACTTATTAACGTGTTATAAGATTTAAAATAGTAGGTGACGTACGAACTCTTGGTCCTGAGAACCGTACCTTATTTCCTCTATTTCTAAATTCTCCAATTATTTTTGAGACATTAGTATATATCAGGGAGGGAGTCGGGGTCATTGAGACAGGTGATTTTTCCAGATCTTTACTTTTAGTGGGGTCATCGTTACTTATAGGAAGTCGTGGGTCTATCGGGAGATTTACGACAAAGAATGTGCTTTCTTTATCTCGATGAATCTCTTTACCGACTGAGGTTTATATTCTATCCTTTATATGTTCCACTTGTTGAACAGTCTGGTCAATCGTCCTTCGTCTTTCGATTCTGATAATCTCAATACAGTTTTTCTGAGTCCTTGGTTGATCTTCTCTTAGGGTCGTTACTTTCTGTCCTGTTATACTATTATTAAAATCATGGAACTTTAGATAATGTATATAAATTTGGGTGTTAAAGTATTACCATAGATTTAAATTTTTTTTTCTTAATCAGTAGATGTCTCCTCTGTCAGAGAAATAAAGCGAAAAGGATACATTTAACATGGAAACGTGTTATTTTGTTATCTACTTCCATTCTCAAAGAAATATGTTTGTAAGGTTGACCATTTATCTTTGTTTAAGAACGTTGATCTTATAGTAGTTAAACGTTGAGGATTACTTAATTAATCCTCACTAGTGAGTGGATCTCGGTCTGTAGGACCTCACACTTCAGTTCACCCGGAATCTTTCGTAGTGATGCTTGTTTCGATCACCTCCACTACCTTAAGGTCAACTCGACAAAGTTTAGGACTTTCTACTACGACGCTTTCACGACGTGAGTTATACGGTCTTTTAAACCTTTTGAGTCGTCACCGGTGTCCTGACCTTTTCCAGTGAAAAGTAAGGTTAGGGTTTATTTCCGTTATGGTTTCTTACGAGTTTGATGGTGTGTTAACGTGAGTTGAGTGCACGATCATTTCATTACGAGTTTTAAGAGGTTCGGTCCGAAGTCGTCATGTACTTGGCACTTGAAGGTCTACAAGTTCGACCAAAATCTTTTCCGTCTCCTTGGTCTCTAGTTTAACGGTTGTAGGCGACCCAGTACCTTTTTCGTTCTCTCAAGGTCTATTTGTAGATGGAGACGAAATAACTGACACGGTTTCGAAAACGGACACACCTAGTGTTATTTGACACCTTTGAAGACTTTCTCTACCCTTATGGTCTGGTGGACTTGACGGAGAACTCTTTGGACATACGTCCAGTCCTTCGTTGTCAATCTTGACCTGTACCTTGTTGTCTGACCAAGGTTTATCCTTTTCCTCATGCACTTCCGACATATAACAGTGGACGAATAAATTGAATATACGTCTCATGTAGTACTCCTTGCGACCTGACCTTCTTTGTGTTCGACCTTAGTTCTAACGGCCCTCTTTATAGTTATTGGAGTCTATACGTCTACTGTGGTGGGAATACCGTCTTTCACTTCTCCTTGATTTTTCGGAGAACTACTTTCACTTTCATCTCTCACTTTTTCAACCGAATTTCGAGTTCTAAGTCTTTTGTTTCTAGTACCGTAGGTCAGGGTAGCGAAGTACCCTTTATCTGCCCCTTTGTCACCTTTGTCACATTCTGAAATAAAACCCCCCGAGGTTTTAGTGACGTCTACCACTGACGTCGGTACTTTAATTTTCTGCGAATGGGGAACCTTCTTTTCAATACTGGTTGGATCTATCGTATAAGTTTTCGTCTCTGTAATGAAACGGCTGATTCCAGACAGATCAGTTCCGATACCAAAAAGGTCACCAGTACATACCGACACTCTCAACCTGACACTTCTTTCGACTCGCGACTTCTTAACTACCAAAACTTGACACCACAACCTCTTCTGAGAACTCTCAGGGAACCTGACGTTCCTCTAGGTTGGTCAGGTAGGATTTCCTTTAGTCAGGACTTATAAGTAGTCTTCCTGACTACGACTTCGACTTTAAGGTTATGAAACCGGTGGGCTACGTTTCTTGACTGAGTGACCTTTTCTGGGACTAAGACCCTTTCTAACTTCCGTCCTCCTCTTCCCCTACTGTCTCCTACTCTACCAACCTACCGTAGTGACTGAGTTGCCTGTACTCAAACTCGTTCGACGCCCTCAACCACTTCCTGTCCCAGTGTTTCTCAACCTGTGCTGACTCACTGACTTGACTTGACTTCCTCCAAATGACGTTCCTATATACTCTGTCCGTAACCGGAAATTCTGCTACAGGGGACTCTTAGGGTCCTGAAGGTCAGTCCCTACATGTTGTCTTGAGTGTCACTGTACCTCGTTACCCAACCGTGGTACACCCTGTATCGGACTCGGACACACTGAGGGAAGGTAAGACACACCACGTAGGAGGTTTGTTCCTAGACCAGACCAGAGGTACAGAGGTAAGTGTTGTGTCCCGAGGTCGTCAAGTCTTTTAAAGGTCGATCTGTCAAAGTCTGGTCGAGTGGTAGTTCCCACCGAAAGAAGTACAGACCACATGGGTACCAACAGAACTAAACCGGGACCAAGGACAAGGTTAATCAACTTCGGCCACACGACGACGACGATTTAGTGAAGTCAACACAGGTTGAGACACACTGGAGTATCTGCCGGAGGATGGTCCGAGGAGACAGGGACCCTAAGAGGTCCGTTCTTGTGACCTCACCCAACGGTAAAGGAAGAGGTTACGTACTTTCACTTTTCACTTTTCACTTTCACTTCAGTGAGTCAGCACAGGTTGAGAATCACTGGAGTACCTGACGTCGGATGGTCCGAGGAGGTAGGTACCCTAAAAGGTCCGTTCTCATGACTTCACCCCACGGTAACGAAAGAGGCACTTCGATCACATTGTGTCGATTAAAACGACGTTTATGGACAACCTCGGGTCCGTTGAGGTGTAAAGATACACTCGAAGAACCTCGACAAAAAGGATGGAAAGAGTAGATTCACTAATTCGAGACCGGTGACTTTGAAGACCCTTCGGAATTTTCTTCCCCTGTGTTGACAGAGGAGAAGTAGGTGGGCGGTCCTTGTTCTTATGTCTCCTCGAGGATATCGGTAGTCGATTTTTGTACTTCCATTCTAAAAATTCCTGACCGTCTCGGTCCTACACTTCCTTTGTTTGACGTAGTCACTACGAATACAATTCAACGGTACGACCGGGGTCTGACGGATGGAGAAACATACACTCCTTTTATTGGGTGACAATAGACCCTCGAAGGACAAAATACACTGATTCGTAAAGGAGCAATAATCTTCGGTATGTAAGATCAGATAGTTTTAACTGATTAGACCCCTCGAGAAAAGAGATTTCTATAGTGGTTTGCCGACGGATTAGACGATTTGAATAGGTGGTCTTTCACAGACACCGATCATTACCACGGTCTGCGATAGAAAAGGTACTCACTCTCACAAAATTGTCCTTAGACGGTCTGTGAGTTACGGGAACTTGATTCTTTGATGAAAGGTACCACCTACGAACATAAACGGGTGTGCTACAAGTAAAAAGGAAACGATTGGTTCACAGTCAAGACTCAATCTTAGTTCACAGATACACGATCTGACTCCGATCCTAAGACAGAGAGGGGGGTATATCAAGAACGTCAATGAAGAGAGACATCCGGACTGAGTAAGAAGACGTCAAGTTGAAAGAATCAAAGAGGCACGTAGTCTTTCACGGAAATCATCTCGAGAGTTTTAATGTACGTAGTGAGTCTGATCGACAAAGACTTGGGGTTGAGAGTTAAAGACCTTGTGTCCTAGGATCATCGAGACGAAGCCAAATCCACCTCAGGTGACTAGATTAGTTGACCTAGATCCCTCCCGAACACGTCAGAGTTGTGCTGTCGTTGGCGACCCCGGTGGGACTAGTCATCAAACCCACATCGTGAGTTTCTTCTCCAAGTCTCTGACCCTTCTGTGGGGTTCTCCCATAAATGATGTTCGGACTGACGAGGGACACTGGTAAGACCGAGGGATACTGGTCTGAGAGTCCCGACACTGGAACAGCAAGGCAGTCAACCTAGGACTTGATAATGTCTACGTTCAGTAACTTTAGACCCCGACAATCACGTCGTACCGATAGGATAGTACCGACTATGGCATACTTGACCCGATCCTGTCGTAGTGATTACTTTTTCCCGGAAACTTCTGGCGTCGAGTCGTGGTTCAGACAGCGTGTCTGGGGAGAGGGGAGGAAACAAGACAAAGGACACTTAGAAAGGAAGAGTACACGTACGCAAGTAAGAGTGAGAAACACTGGGGTACCTGGCATCAGGCGGTCCGAGGGGACAGGTACCCTAAAGGTTCGTTCTTAGGACCTCACCCAACGGTAAAGGACGAGGTCCTCTAGAAGGGCTGGGTCCCTAGTTTGGGTGTAGAGGATGCAGAGGACGTGACCGTCCGTCTAAGCAATGGTGACTCGGTGGAGCAGGAATGTAGTCTTTCTTTTCACGATTACGGATCGTCACTACGGTGGTTTTTATTACGCTCCCTTTCGAATAAAGAGCGAACCTATCCCCACACGGGTCCCCGCACGTATGTACTCGTCTCAAACTCATCTCCTCAGACCACGAGTCAGGTCTGAGTCTCTCTCGAGACGGACCAAAAGCCTTCCTGTTCCAGGACCCGTCCCCTACGTCGGGAGTTACCGGTCCATTCCGAAGACCACAACAGGGGACGAGACGGTTTCAGCGTTTCCCTCCGAGTCCTCAGACCTTTCTGTTCGACTTTCAGTACCCACGAGATCCTAAGTACGTCTAGGGTTTACACCCTTACACTACACTACTAAAATACTTTATATTTTCAGTTTACTTAAAAAGTACTTCTTCAATAGAAGGGTTCTACGTTATTACCTTTTAAGGAAAGTTCTTGACCACAAATCTGGAGTGTTTTTACGCGTCGTTTAACGTAACACTAAATAAACAGTTACAAAAATATCCAATCCGCAATGAAAGATGGGGTGTCGACCTCAGTTAAAAATTATAAATTTTCACCTTTCTTTCGTTTTGGATTTGTGTAGGTCTCGACAGACAAAATCTAACTCGAAAAGGGTTTGTCACGACAAATCTTGACTTGGGACTCGTACCAGCCAGTACTCGGTCGACCGTGAATGAAGGGACGTTGTATCTTAATTTTATAGACCCTGACCCGTCTAATGTATATTCTGGAGGATTTAACATCAACCACCCAGACCACAAATATTGACGAAAGTTTACGCACATCGGACAGACGGGAGAGCTAACTTCTTCCCTTCTGAGAAACACGAAAAATAAGACCCGAAGGGAAGTACGAGACTCGAGTTCCACGGCACTTGTATTAAAAGTTCAGGTCACCAAAGACCGGAGGAAACTACCGACTCAATCGTCTCTAGGGTGTCTGCCAGAGGAACCACTAAAGGTCGTGTGGGTGGGTGATGTCTCTTCGTCGGACCGGAAAGATCTACGACTGAAGGTGTCGCAGATCAGACCCTTGACAGGTCCCGGGTGGAAGAACACGGGAGATCTACTTTGGTACTGGAACTTCCGGAACTTCCACCTAAGAGTACCGTTCTTAAGTTTAGTGTTTTTGCTCGTCCGGAACTTCGAATTAAGGTAATTAGTAAGGAAGCCCGGTTCAGAGGTCCGAGTTAGTCCCCCGAAGCAATATAGGCCACTATTTCCCAAGTGTTTCACTTTGACCCAGACACGGAAACTCTTGTGGTGTCGTACCACGACAGTCTCCGTGTGTGAGTATGGAGTCACGTGCCGTGTAGTATGAAGTACGAGTTAACGTCGGGGTAACAACTTCGGAAGTCGACCGTGACCGACGACGATGCCGACGGTGCGCACGCGAAGGGTTGTTTCTTAAGACATTGTGTGTTGTAGACGTCTCTCCTTTTTGTTGGGATTAACACTGTCCGTGTTAAGGAAACCCATTCCCAACTATGGGAAAGTCACCACCCCCATAAAGAGAAACGGGAGAGGAAGAACGAGGGAGGACTAGTAAGATATCGGTTCCGGGTGTCTCTCTCAACTGGGTAAAGGTTTACACACGTAACCAGGTCGACCTAGTCGGTCACCTCCCGAGACCTCCAACGACTGTTGTAAGGGGGGTAGTTCAAGACTCTTCGTGGTTGGTACAGTACCTCTGTTCGAAACTCAATGTTCCTCGGAGTCGTTTGCTACTTTTACAGTCTGCACGTTCGCAAAACTCGAGTCACAGTCGAGGGTGTCCGGCAGGGGTCGTTGGTACAAGTACCAGAAGTCTTCCTTGTGATCGTAGATCGTTCGGGGAAGTTATACGGGGGTTTAGATGTCATAGTTGGTTCCTTCCCGACCTCTTCCCGTCACTAATAAGAGGTAGTGTCTTCTTATAGAGCGAAGTGTTTTTCTTAAACTGTACCTAAAGGGAAAAAAAATTCACGTGTGGAGCTCTTGTGTTCAGAGGTCCTTATATAAGTTGACACATCTCGCTCCATGAATTGTACCCGTTGACCCCGCTTCCACGTCGTCTCGACGGGCGGTCGTCCCCCTCGCGAAGGGGGCCAAGTCCACCGGTAGAAGCCAGAGAATTCAATGGGTGTAAGCTGGGCTATTTTTTGGACGGCCGGGTACAGTACAGTTACACACTATTTTTGGTTATGTTATAACATTTTTTTTTTGTTTGTTCTTTGGACGACCTCGAATTTCCCACTCGTAGTCCCGACTTCAGGTGACAGGTTATCTATTACCTATGGGTCACGTAAACACGAAAGAGAATTCTCGGTACCCTTCGGTGGTTACCCAAGAGTCTCTACATCCCTCAACATGACCCAGTAGGACAGAAAACATGGGGCACAGAGACTATAGAAACTCCTTAGGTAAAAGTCCTTACCACAAGATAAAGGTCGTAAAAGTCGAGGAGAATTTGACTTAATGTCACTACTGGGTCCTTGGTTCATGAAGAGTCTCGGGTTCCCATCAGAGTTCAAATCCCCCCCAAGATTCCATTATGTATCGAAAAAACAACAACAACCCCCGATCCCCTTTCTGTTCGTACCAAATCCCTTTGTCCTCTCTCCCCTCCGTCTTAATAATAGTAAAATACGAAGTCACCGTGAGGTTTGGAACTTCGTTTCTCGAACCGTGACTTTTACCACAACAAACTTTCAATGACCCGTTCTGGAAGACTCTTTGCCCAACACCTCTATTCGTAGTCCTCCTTTGCCGTAACAAACTTCAAGCGGACGTAGGTCCTTTGGTTCTTTTCGTTTCGGTGGGTAGTCGACCTGGTGTCATGTATGTGCGTGTACGAGTACCTTAGGTTTGTGACAGGTCTCGTTTGTAAAATCTCTTTGTTTACCTCTCACTGAAACAACTTTTTCCTTGACCCCTTTACCGTAAAGGGAGGACAAGACCCCCAGTGCCAGTGCTATAGGAGACCCTCTCTGCACTCGACGTCTCCCGTCCCTTATCCGTGACAGGGAAATCAGGGTGACTCATAACTGACGTTTTCATTACAGAACTGAAGTCTCTCGGGGTTTCTACCCCCTGGGGTTCCCCTTCACTACTTTACTATGTACTCACAGGAGAACTTATGAAATGTGGGCTTGATCCGGTGGTACCATAGCGGAAGGACCTACTGATGTTACCGAAAGGGTGGAGACTAGAACTGGGGGAATGACTGGCGGGGATGTACCACGACGGTCCTCCTAGAAAGATTTAAACTGGACGAATCGTAGGAAGTCACCGAGGGTCCTTGGAGTCCGATTTCGAGGTTAAGAAACTATCTTCAATGTTCCGGGAGGTCTGAAAACAGAACCTCCTCTAGAGGTTTAAGGTAGAGAACGGGAAAGACGAGACCAGTGAGTCTTTTTACAAAAACCACGGTATCCTTTCCCTTCGTTACGAAACTCATGACGTCACATCAAACTCAGGAGAGAGAAATGTGACTGATCTTCAACAGATCTGAGTGTAAAAACTCCCTGGGGATCTCTGTCCTCGTGTACGGAAGAGGACGAGGGGAAACGACACGGAGACCCATTGACAGTAAAGGGGGGAGACTAGGAACGTACATGGGTCCCGAAAGACAAATAGAGGGGATCGAGGTGGTGGAGATAAAATAGAAAACTTTCAACTTGATCTGTAGCAAGTAATGTCTTCAGAAAGGACTGAGTGGTTCTACCCCTCCCGGTCGGGACTGTAGAGGGTGGGGACAGTGGGACTCGGAGAGGGACAGCATCGAAACGTGTGACGTCCATTGGTGTACGACTGGACGGGTGACTGGGGAGTTCTGACACTCGGAGTGACTCTACCCTGAAGAGACGACACAGGGGTACAGATCCGGTTACGGGTAGTATACATCCTCGAGTTCATTAGAGACTTACTTTTATAAGGAAAGGGGGTCTGATGACTTTCTGATGGAACCGTAAACTCCGGTCACAAAAAAAAAAACAAAAAAAAAAGAGAAGACTAGTTCATACTAGATAATAATTACTAGGGTGTAAAACCAGACACTTATCCTGTAGATACCTGTTTACCCAGACCGACGAGACAAATCCGAAATTCCTTATAGGAAGAAAGGAGCTCCCGAGAGAGATGTCCGTAAAGGTAGTGGAATTATAAAATAATACATCAAGAAAAAGTCCAGTATTCCCGTAGTAGAGACAAATTGACTTGTAGTCTCGTCTCATCGGCTCCGATCGCCAAAGACACGGTAAGGTCGTTAATCTTTTTAAACAGTTGTCCGGTCAACCCGACTCCGACACACTAATGCACAAGAGTTCAGATGAAACTGCGTTTTGCTTTACATTTGTTTATCTCTAACGACGACGACGCCGCGAAGTCAGCACAGGCTGAGACACGTTGGGGTATCTACCGTCGGATGGTCCGAGGGGACAGGGACCCTAAGAGGTCCGTTCTCGTGACCTCACCCAACGGTAAAGGAAGAGGTTACGTACTTTCACTTTTCACTTTCATTTCAGTGAGTCAGCACAGAGAATCGCTGGGGTACCTGACGTCGGATGGCCCGAGGGGGCAGGTACCCTAAAAGGTTCGTTCTCATGACCTCACCCCACGGTAACGGAAGAGGCTTTATCTCTAATCCCTACCGATTTTGCTTCTTTCATCCCTTTTGGCGATCTGGTAAGTCCATACTGAATTTAGTTTAGAGAATACTAAGATGTCACCTTTACTCTTTATCTAAATTCCCGGATCTAGACTATCTATCTATCTACTTGATACCTGCCTCCAAGCACTGTAACATGTCCTCTGTCCCTAGTTCTGGTAGGGGTACCTTTTCTTTACGTTTTTTCGTTTTACCGACGGACCCCTCCGGAATGTTTATCGACACTTTTCTTCTCTTCGTTTTTCGTTTCCTCTTTTCCTTTCTATATTCGTAGACTTACGTCTCAAGGTTTCTTATCGTTCTTCTCTATTCTTTCGGAAGAAGTCGCTAGTTACGTTTCTTTATCTCCTTTTCTTGTCTTACCCTTTCTGATCTCTAGAGAAGTTCTTTTAATCTCTATGGTTCCCTTGTAAATTACGTTTCTACCCGAGCTATTTCCTGTCTTTACCATACCTGGATCATCTTCGTCTTCTATAATTCTTCTCCACCGTTCTTATGTGTCTCCTTGACATGTTTTTTCTAGAAGTACTGGACCTATTAGTGCTACCACACTAGTGAGTGGATCTCGGTCTGTAGGACCTTACACTTCAGTTCACCCGGAATCTTTCGTAGTGATACTTGTTTCGATCACCTCCACTACCTTAAGGTCAACTCGATAATGTTTAGGACTTTCTACTACGACACTTTCACGACGTGAGTTATACGGTCGTTTAAACCTTTTGAGTCGTCACCGGTGTCCTGACCTTTTCCAGTGAAAAGTAAGGTTAGGGTTTCTTTACGTTACGGTTTCTTACGAGTTTGATGGCGTGTTAACGTGAGTAGAGTGTACGATCATTTCATTACGAGTTTTAAGAGGTTCGGTCCGAAGTCGTTATGTACTTGGCACTTGAAGGTCTACAAGTTCGACCAAAATCTTTTCCGTCTCCTTGGTCTCTAGTTTAACGGTTGTAGGCGACCCAGTACCTTTTTCGTTCTCTCAAGGTCTATTTGTAGATGGAGACGAAATAACTGACACGGTTTCGGAAACTGATACACCTAGTGTTATTTGACACCTTTTAAGACTTTCTCTACCCTTATGGTCTGGTGGACTGGACGGAGAACTCTTTGGATATACGTCCAGTCCTTCGTTGTCAATCTTGACCTGTACCTTGTTATCTGACCAAGGTTTATCCTTTTCCTCATGTAGTTCTGACATATAACAGTGGGACGAATAAATTGAATATACGTCTCATGTAGTACTCTTTGTGACCCGACCTTCTTCGTGTTCGACCTTAGTTCTAACGGTCCTCTTTATAGTTATTGGAGTCTATACGTCTACTGTGGTGGGAATACCGTCTTTCACTTCTCCTCGATTTTTCGGAGAACTACTTTCATTTTTTCCTCTCACTTTTTAAACCGAATTTCGAGTTCTAAGTCTTTTGTTTGTAGTACCGTAGACCAGGGTAGCGAAGTACCCTTTATCTGCCCCTTTGTCATCTTTGTCACAGTCTGAAATAAAACCCCCCGAGGTTTTAGTGACTTCTACCACTGACGTCGGTACTTTAATTTTCTGCGAATGGGGAACCTTCTTTTCACTACTGGTTGGATCTATCGTATAAGTTTTCGTCTCTGTACTGAAACGGCTGATTCCAGGCGGATCAGTTCCGATACCCAAAAGGACACCAGTACATACCTACACTCCCAACCTGACACTTCTTCCGACTCGTGGTTTCTTAACTACCAAAACTTGACACCACAACCTCTTCTGAGAACTCTCAGGGAACCTGACGTTCCTCTAGGTTGGTCAGGTAAGACTTCCTCTAGTCGGGACCCTAAAGAAACCTTCCTTACTACGATTTCGACTTTGAGGTCATGAAACCGGTGGAGTACACTTCTCAACTGAGTAACCTTTTCTGAGACTACAACCCTCCCTAACCCCCGTCCTCCTCTTCCCCAGCTGGTTCCTACTCTACCGACCTACCGTAGTGACTGAACTACTCACTTGAGACTCACTTGAGGCCCTCAACCACTACCTGTCCCTCCGGACCGCACGACGCTAAGTACCCCAACGTTTCTCAGTCTGTGCTGACTCGCTGACTTCACTTGACTTGACTTGACTTTTGTAAAAGGTCCTCACAGTCTTCCAGTACTTTGATTTCAAAGTCAAGTGACAGAATATAGGGGGGGTAGATATCCCGAGTTCGAGACGTCTTATATTTTGGTGTTCCATTTGGGGACTACAGAAGGTAGACTATTGGACAATAACAGTCTGGGGATCTCTGAGTCTTTGGACGTCCTACTCGGGTTGGTCTCATTCTCTAAAGTGGTTTGTTGGTAAAGAGTTGGTCTTACCTACTGTTTTTTCAATCCACAAACGGAGGTCACTCACAAGTCTCTACCGGACGCGGGGTCTGGTTGTTGGAACCCCCGACCTCTCGACGAATGACCCTCAGGTTCCGGGTGTATTGGACATCCGGTCCGGGATGGAGGACGGGTGTTACGGTCCCGGACACCGAGAGTTCCAATAACTCTCCTAATTTAGTCGTTTACTCCATGAATCTTGTCACGGGTTGTGTTCCACTCGTAATGTTATTTACACGTAATATTAATGCTTTAATTGTTCTCCACACCTATCAGAGATTATAGAGCAACCCAACGGAAATTTTTTTAGTCTTCTGGAGTTTTACGAGTGAAGGTCGAAGGGACGACACACCTACACGCACACACGATTCAACGGAGTCAGCACAGACTGAGAAAACGTTGGGGTACCTGACATCGGGCGGTCCGAGGAGACAGGTTCCCTAAGAGGTCCGTTCTTATACCCTCACTCGACGGTGAAGGAAGAGGTCCCCTAGAAGGGCTGGGTCCCTATCTTGGACGTAGAGAATGAAGAGGACGTAACCATCCACCCAAGAAATGGCGATCGTGGGGGAACTGTCACTATAACTTATTTCGTCGTACAGAACACATTCACACATATAAAGTAACCCTGTAACCGACAAAACTGGGGACCGTCTGACCGAAAATCTTCCTTGAATGTTTACTTCGCTAAGACGACCAGACTATGGCGACCGAACTCGACACCCTTGTCCGAGGGTCTTAAGCCGGAACATCAAAGTCCTGTTCCCTCGGTGCCCGCTCCCGACAAACGAAGAGTCGAGTCCGTTGTCTCGCAAACTTGAACTCGGTCAGGGTTCCCAAACCACTAGAGTCGAATCAGGAGCGACGGTCGTCCTCTGGAGACACTTGACCCAGACCGAAACACCTACGACGGGGTCAAAAGAAGCACCTCGGTGAATCGAACCTAAGGGTCCCACCACTTGTAGGGAGTCCCTTCCGAACCCGGTTTCACAAAAAAGGATGTCCTACAAACTTCCACCTAACTGGGTCCTTCTCTCCATGAATCTTCTCTCGTTTCCTCCCACCAAACTTCCTTAAGCTCGAGAAATTGTTATTTGGCCGGGGAACCCCTCTTGTGACTTTACTCGTTCCCATCGAGGCACCCTCCTACTGTCCTCTACATGTCCAAACGCTAATAATTACCATGGTCCGGAGTACCCTGAACAACTACCTAACCCACCCCAGTCCTTCTCTGTCTTGTCGACGTCCCCAACACAAAAAAAAAAAATTAAAAACCTTGTTGACTCACCGACCATCATGGACAGACGTGTTGGGGAGGGGTCCAACTCGATCCTACCGGTACTACCGGGACGACCAGGGAGGCGGTAGTAGGATGCTTAGTTTCGAAGGGACGGGTCTTCAGTTCTGTCTGGGTGGTCGGAAATCTCCTAGGTCCCACTAACCCCCTCCCCGTGTGAAACCCGTGTGAAAAAGACTCCAGTTCGGACGTAAGTAGGTCGTTTTAGAGACCCAGGACTAGCGGTTCCATCCAACGATGCTGTTACAGGTAGAGAAGGGTCTATGTTCCGTTCCCGACAAATATCCTCCCCTCCCGGTCGAGGAGGGTGGAGGGTGTCTCCTAGGACGTCACGTCACAATCTTTGACCCTATTTCTCTGTCTTTTTTCACACCACGAAGGAGAACTTAATTCTCGTGTCTTAGGACCGAGTCGGGTCCCGACGGCCGCCTCCGCAGAAGGGTGAAAGGAGGTGGCGTAGAGAAGGTACAGACGCCTCCTATGGGATGTCCAGATTAGACGTCTTTTAGGAAAGTCGAGACTTTTGTCAATCGATAAAGATCTTTCGAGGATGTATTAGTAATAGGAACCGAGGGGTGGGGGGTTGGTATGAGTGAGTGTGTCAAAATAAATGTCAGGTTCTTTTCGGGTATGTAAGACTTATATATGAGGTGGGAGGGGTACTTGGTGACATTTTCAGATTTTTGGATGTGTACGAACATTTATCTAGTGGGAATTTACCTCGTCCTAGAGACTTATTAGAGACTTGTGGGGTACTCAGTACGTCGATTTTACAGGGGGACCCCCTCGGGTTGAACCGTCGTGCGTAAAAGGATAAAGTTTTTTTTTTTTTTTTTTTAACTCAAGTCTCGAAAGGCTCCGTGGGTCGAGATACGGTCCTTCTCGGGTAGACATAAACCACCCCTTCGGTCGTCAGCCCTTTGGACACTCCGGTTTATGAGCCGGGAAGTGGACCCGCCTTCGTAGGGACTGGTCTTCAGTGCCTCGCCTCGTCACTCCTGTCGGACCGACCGTCTCCTCTTTCTGGTCGTCTATTCTTTACCCCCGACCCCAGGTGGGGTCCGAGACAGGAGTGTCTCTAGGAGATCCCTTATACGGATGGAAGGGACTTGGAAACAAAGAAACAGTGACTTTCTTTCCCCGACCCGGTCTAATTTAGGGTATTAGTGGCTCCCGGTCTCTACACGAGATATAAAAGTCTTTCGGTTTTAAGTTGGGATCCAGAGTTCCTCGGACGTCGGAACACCTACCTATTGACACCACGATGGACAAATCCTAAACCCCAGGGGTTCCTCAGATTCTCCGTGGTGAGGGTCGAAATCCTTGGACTCAAAGGCAGGGGGACCCCACTCACGTCCCCCGTCGGAGTCCAACCCTACTCACCTGCACTACGGTGGTGTCTTTCCAGTGTCAGACACCTGCGGAAGAGAGGAAGATGGTGGTGACCGGTAACGATTCGATGTCTCTGAGATTTTAAATGTGTGGGATGGTCTGTGATCTTTTCAGGACTACCCCTGTTCCTTTCCCCATCTCTTTCCCGGTCTAAGTCGGGGTCGGGTTCGGCAGGGGGTCGCGAGAAGACACAGGGTCTGTTCAGTTCTCTGGAATCGGTTCTTCGACTCTCCTTAGAAGAATTACTTGACCACCCACAGCGTACCAGACGACTTCTCGCGGGCCCTCTCCTCCGCCGGTCGGACCCGAGGACCTCCATGGAGGTCGGGAGGACCACGGACCACTCACCCTGGTCGTGACAAAGGGTGTCCCGGGGTCCCCGTCGGAGTCCGACTTCCCTCCAGAACCGTCGAGGTGGACGTCCAAGAACCAGAGTGGGTTCCGAGAAGAGAGAGGGTGAGTGGACGAAAGGTAACTGATGGACGAAGAAAGGACAGACACGCGGGTCGTTGGTGCCGACGAATTTTAAGGGTGAACCTCGTTTGTCGAGCCCCGAAATACTGGGGACCGACGGTCGCGGGAGACCGGAGTGCGCCTTCGGGGACGGGGAGAGGAAGACGGGGAGCGTGACCGTGAACACACCAGATAGTCGGAAAAGGGAGTCTCCAAGACGCTTTTGGGTTTAGGGTTCGGGATCATGAAAAAGGAGAGACCAAAGGTGAAGGAAGTGCAACTGTAGAAGTTTCCAATACCGGGTCCAGAAAAAAGAGGACGAGAAGGTTTGATTTAACGCACTGACAGTAAGTGCTTGAGATATGGACCCTGAGAAAAGTCGATAATTCGACCCATCAGTGGTAAACGCACGTGCGGGTGGGTGGAGAAGGGACGAGACTCGGGGATCCCCTGACGGGAGACACCTGATGTAGAGGGTCTTACGGAACATTAGGCGAAGGACAGTAAATCGGTTACCCTCCGTGGACCTTTTCCAATCGCCGACTTCCTAACCAGTTCCATAAAGAAGGGCGGAAAAGGGATAGGAGAGAGACGAGACCAAGACAGAGACTGAAACGTACTGAATCGGAGCTGGTCCGCCGGGGAGGAGACATCAAAGTCAAAAGGGACCCGGTGCCAATGTAACAAGGAAGAGGAGGAGGGGAACGGAATCCCACCACTACTGAAGGGTGACAGTGACCGGGGACCCACGAAGTAGTAGGGACATACACGGGTATCGTGCCGGGGGCACACACATTAGCAGAGACTCGGAGGACTCCACTTAAAGGACAACACTGGTACGATTACGTTATCAGGAGATCAAAAATGAAGTCTCAAACTGAGTGACGGGAAGACTTTAATGTATTAAAAAGGTGGCTCTAGTGATTCAAATTACGAAACGAAAATTATACTGTGGATGATCTTCAAGATCTTCCTGAGATCTTTCCAGTTTAAGGAACTATTTCGGTATTCGGTACCTTCTTTTCCGGTAAAGAGTCTCTGTTCTATCTTTCCGGGGGGTTCTTGTCTTTCTTCACAGAGGGTACTAACTACCCTAAGAACCGACAATGAGGGACTACTTTTCTTGACGTCCTCTCGGTCCGGGACCTTCTTCTCTCACTCCGTCTCACTAGGGTCTAGACGAATGAATATTCCCTTTTTTTTTTTTTTTTTTTGGGACTTTCTTAGGTACACGGACGGTGGGCTTTACTTGTTTACGAACGAAAATTTAGAAATGAAGTCTAGAAGTTTTTTTCTTTATTTGATCATGTCTCAATTTATGGGGGTAAAAGAACATGGTCGAGAAAAGGAGAAGGAGGGAATAGTTTGGTTGGTGATACTACTTAAGGTACACAGGGGTCAGGAGCAGAAATATAAGAGTGATATGTAGGTACATAACTATTTGCTATATATTGTAATAACGGACAAAAATTCGAACATACTTTTTACCTTAGAGGACATCCATTCTAACACGTTGAACAAAAATAGGTTGTAACACAACAGATTAGACCGAGGTGACGGTGTATCTCTGACCTAGGTACATAAGAGCAACGACATATCATAAGGTGGTATACCCCGAGGTGCCAAATAAGTAACATAAGTATGAGAGCGACCACCCGTCAAACACCGAAAGTTTCGAAAACGAAAGATATTCGTTACAAACATTTTGTACACGTCTAAAAAGAGAACCTTCACCTCACGAGTCAACAACCCATACACATAAACGTTAATATGATCTTAAACGGTTTTAGTAAGAGGTTTCAATAAAATGGATGACGACTTAAGGACAAAGGGACGTAAAAGCGGCTATGAAACATAACAGTGTTAAAAGGTAAAAATAGTTTGTTTTAACTTAAAGGAACAAATTCAACTTATAGGGACAAAGGACCACTCCGGGATTACATATAACCTATAAGTCCCAACAAAATATTTAACTACTAAATATCAGAAATGAGTATAAACTCAACACGAGAGACAGGAAAACTTTTTAACTGAATTTCTTAAAGAAATACATAAAGTTTATAATCAGGAAGGAATACTGAACGGAAAATGAAATAAAAAAGTCTTCAAAAGTTAAAACTGTAAAGGAAAAAACTAAAAGTACAGAATATTTTATTTAGGAAGGAATAGCGGTACAGGATTTTCAAAAAAGGGTTCGTAAACTGAGAAATTCCGTAAACCTCAAATAAAAACCCAAACCACACTGTGTCGCTAGTCTAGTTTTTAAGAAAAAGGTATTTTCTTCGACCAACAGGATTGTATAAATAATTTGCCAAGTATTACAGAGGTGAGTAAATATTACGAAGATGACAGTATTTTATTTCAGGTTAAATCCGAGATAAACCTGACTTCAGGTTCCGACATAAAGACCCGGAAGATAAGACAAAATGACTATCCAATCAAACAGGGAAAAGGGGGTAATTCAGGTCAACCTTCACTATTTGGGGTCTCGGACGACAGAAGTGACGGGTAGAGGTTATAGAGGGAGGGGTGCAAACAGGACGTGAAACATGAATAGTGATCTGAGTCGAAAGGTCCGTAGAAGCAGTGGATTAAACTCATGGATGGAACAGGTCCGTCACACGATGTGCACAACAAGTCAGCGATTCAGTACAGGATGAGAAACACTGGGGTACCTGATGTCGTGTGGTCGGAAAGGACAGGAAGTGACAGAGGGTCTCAAACAAGTTTGAGTGTAGGTAACTAAATCACTGTGGTAGATGGTAGAGTAGGAGACGATGGGAGAAGACGAAAACAGAAGTTAGAAAGGGTCGTAGTCTCAGAAAAGTTACTCAGTCGAGAAGCGTAGTCCACTGGTTTCATAACCTCGAAGTCGAAGTCACAGTCAGGAAGGTCACTTATAAGTCCCAACCAAAGGAAAGACTAACTGACCAAACTAGAGGAACGTCAGGTTCCCTGAGAGTTCGCAGAAGAGATTGCGGTGTCAAGTTCCCGTAGTCAAGAAACCACGGGTCGGAGAAATACCAGGTCGAGAGTGTAGGTATGGACTGATGACCTTTTTAGTATCGAGACTAATATGTCTAGGAACAACCGTTTCACTACAGAGGTGAAAAATTATACGACAGATCCAAACAGTATCGAAAAGAAGGTTCCTCGTTCGTAGAAAATTAAAGTACTGATGTTACTGGAAGGTGACACTAAAACCTCGGGTTCTTTTATTTCAGAGAGTGACAAAGGTAAAAAGTAAATAAGGAGTGTCGAGATAATCCGTTAGGGACAAAACGGTTAGTCCTGTGACTCCAAGTCGTTGACTCATTGAGTGGGTGTAGTGTGTCGGTCATTTCCTGTTTAGGGTCCACCTACACAGGTAAACGGCCCCAGGTCGGGGCCACCTAGGTCCCACTAAACTTCCACCCCTGACTCAGTCGCAGGACCTTTTTTGAATAAATTAATGACTATATCTCCCTCTAATCTTTGTCTATCACATCATCCTCTTAATCACCTCTTTTCTCCGACTTATTGACCAAATGTACCGTATGGTTAGTGGTGGATGCATCCGGTGTCCACAGAAAGGTAAGAGGCTTTCCTCTCCTCCGTGACTCCGGAGGGGCCAGGCTAGAGTCTTCGGGTCCGTCTTAATCGTCCGAACCACTCATAGGTGTAAAGTCTACCATTAAGTCGGTCCTTTCGTCTCTCGTTCTTTTTTTACTGTACCCCCTTAGTCAGAAAGGTCTTTGACTAGGTTAAAGAAATAAAAACCCAAACGAATATATGGAAAACAATGTGTATCCCTACTTATGTCTCAGTGCGCCCCCAGTCGTCAGGACTGGAAATAGTTTTAGTCCACGAAGTGTATTTACATATTTTTTCCATGTAGTAGAAGACCGGTACTCACTCTGGACGACTGTAAAATACTAGGAAAGAAAGACTATTGGTTTTTTGCATAAAGAAGGTTCCCACAAAAAAGAATTTGGTCCGTGGTGGGAGGTTTACTTCAATGTAAGGATATCCTATTCCCACATCACTCAATTTGTTAGTTCTTTCCTTAAATGAATTGGGTTCCAATTGTACTAATCAGAATTTCCAATTATGAATAAAGAGGATATACGAATTTCCAATTATGAATAAAGAGGATATACAATCAATATAAGCAATATTCCCGTCCCTTGTACCTCTAAATCGTCGTTTGTAGTCGGGTTGTTCACTTTTAGGAAAGTGGTTACGAGGGGAATTCTAGACAAATCACAATTCTATCATTATTTCAATGTAAAAATGTTTCGTTCCTGTGTCACTAAATATTGTTTCGTGTCACTAGATAATGTTTTCTCTTTTAGGTAATTGAGTTTTTCAGATCATAACGATTGGAATTTTTGATGACATAAAGGAAAAGATATAAGGTTTATGTAACTAATTATATAAGGGTCCACGGATTCCTATACCTCCGGACCGCCGTTAATAACTGAGTTGTTCTTCTTTTTCGGGATACGATTAATTCTGAGAGTTTTATGAGGTTTTGAGAGACACGACAAATACCAATTCTCCATCATTTGTTTTTTTTTTTTTTTTTTTCTCCATCATTTGTTAGTACACCGTCCTCATACCTATTAGGACAGTGTGTTCGATCAGACAGTCGTCTCTCCAAACTGGACTCTGTAGGAACAGGGTGGGTCTCGTCCCTTAATCGTCGTTAATAACTGTGTTGTTTACTTTTTGGGAAGTGGTTATATTAAGGATTGGTTGTGTGATATGATTATTAAAGATTGAGGGGTTTTCTTAAAAGGAAATCGTTCAGATTTTGTAGAGCACGGAGAGTCCAACCCTCCGACATTTGTTAGTGCACACCGGCCTGCTTGGATATGTCCGCTCGATCTATTGGAAGTCTCCTCAGGCATTCGACTTTGTGAGAACACTGCGGGTCCTTAAAAATAACTGAACCTCGATGTTCAATTGAGGAAGAGGCTCTCTTTACCAATACCCCCTCTCGGGGGGCATTTCAGTCTCCACATCCACTCTCGTATTTTGTTTGAGACCAAAACCCCAATCTACGAGGCCTTGTCCCCCAAAGGACTCCGAACTAGTGCGGAAACGCATACGGTTCGAAGCCAGGAGTACTGGAAACGGTACCCGCCTCAAGGAGTGTGACCGAGGGCCGTAGGTAAACAGGGGTCTCACGACTACCGTGAGGGAAAGGTAAAAATCGGAAGTACTAATGGTGTTAGACCAGGGACAGATTAGAGTTTTAAGAAGGTAGTCTTTTTGGTGAACGTTCCAACAGTATTCCTAAGACACTCTAATATTTACACTTTCATGAAATCCTGTTGCGGAGTGTGTATTTTCCATGACTTATCTGTAGTCGATTTGACCTTATCCTTCACCCTTTGTCAACGGCTTCAATTTTTTTCTCTCTTTTTTCAATCAAATGGGGTCAGGAGAATAGGGAGGAAGTAAAATTTTTAATTGAAATAACCGTATATCAACGAAATGTCATAACACAAGCAAAGACGGTATACCGATTCATTTAGTCGATACCCGGATGTACTGACACACGTGTGTACGATTCAGTAGAATCAGTGACTTTCCATTCCCGTTCCAGCCTGTACAGCCCTGTACAGGGCCGTCTCTCGGCGTCTGTTCGGGTCCTCCGCCCGGTTGTTGGTTCGGTAGGTTAGTCCTTCGGCTGTGCCTCGGGAATCTGTGGCGACTTTGGGCCCGAAAGAAGGAATATACCCTTCGGCCGGCATCGATATTTTGGACAGGAGTGGGAAGAATGGAGCGTCTGAGGGAAACAGAGGAACGAGTGGGCAGGGCCCTCAAGACGGGCTCTCGCTGGCGGGTTATTTCCGGAAGTGGTTGCCAGGTATCTCCACCGAGAAAGAAGGGCGCTGCAAAGAATGTCAGTGCAGGTTGAGAAACGCTGGGATATCTGACGTCGGACGGTCCGAGGAGACAGGTACCCTAAGAGGTCCTTTCTTCTGACCTCACCCAACGGTACGGGAGGAGGTCCCCAACTGGACTGGGTCCCTAACTTGGACGCAGAGAATACAGAGGACGTGACCGTCCGCCCAAGAAATGGTGATCACGGTGGACCCTTCGGGGTATTCATGTGTATATAAGAGACGAAAACCTAAAGGAAGGGTAAATCCAGTGACATCTAGTGACTCCTCTCAAGGGACTCGATACGTCATCAAAGAGTAATAGAGACGAAATCTTAGGGTCACCCTCAACCCCTTCACACTCACCCTTAATCACTCATCCCCACACACACACACACAATCAACTAGTCAGCACAGGTCGACAAACGATGGGGTACCAAACATCGGGCGGTCCGAGGAGACAGGTACTCTAAAGGGTCCGTTTTTATGACCTCACCCAACGGTAAGGGAAGAGGTTCCCTAGAAGGACTGGGTCCCTAACTTGGGTCCACAGGGTGGGACGTCCGTCTAAGAAATGGGAGACTCAGTGGTCCCTTCGGACTCATCCCCATCTTTGGTAGTGACCTGTCGATGGTGAAGGAACGACGAAGAAGACCAATGTCCGAGGGTTCTCGTTGTCCTACTGACTGTTCCTTTTCGACTGTTCCAACCCTGTGGGAATCTATAGAATAAATAAGGACGACTTGGAGGTCCGACTTTCAGTTGAGTCGGACTCGACGAGACATAGAGGCCGGTGACTTACTGACAGTACTGGGTCCAAAGTGTAGAGGTCCGTGGGTCTCGACCTCCCCCTGTAGAAGGAGGGAGAGGCCCACAGACCCGAGTGTCACACCGGTCGGTACGAAAGGCGGTGAGGGTGCCGTTGTTCTCTTGATATCCTGAGGGAACCTCCTTCGTCCACTTTGTTTCTCTCGGAAAGATCCGTCGAGAGACCGATTACCCTTGGTGTAACCGCTTCCTTCGACTGACCGAACTTTTTAGGGCACGATCATGTGTCTGAGGGGAATTACGATCCCCTATTACCGGAGAACGTTAAAAGAACGATCAACTTCAAAAGTATCCTTTTCGTCTGTGTATGTATATGTACGTACAACATAAAGGGGCGCCTAAGATAAAGTCTTCGTCATCCAACATATGAAACCAACATAAAGGGGCACCTAAGATAAAGTCTTCGTCATCCAACATATGAAACCAAGGGCTGAGAGAAACTGAGGTGGTGAGTGTAAACGCGACACAGTAACCGTCGAGATCGGTACCGGGGTCCTGGAAGACGTCCCCAGTCTCATTCTCCTTTTGGTGTCACTCCTCCTGTCACGGGAGAGAGGGAACAAAGTGAACCTTTATAACAGACTGAGAATACTCTTCGTTATACGACCCAGGATTTTCTCCACTTTTGTAGTCTAACGAGTTACCCTTTGGGGTTTCCCGACGTCGGACAAAAGGAAACGACCACCAGACTGAACCACCCAACTCCGTCGACGAGTACCGGTCCCCCGAGAAGAGTTGTACTCACTAAGACTTTCCCCTCCTAAAAAGGAAGTTGTTAGGGATGACAACGGGATTCGGTTCACCTCTAGGACCCAGGGATCTTGGAAAAATCTAACGAACGCTCCTTGTGAGGTGGATACAAATTTTATCGTTTCAAACTACCTTTTCGACAGGCACTATCCTTCTGTTCCCGAAGGGTCCACCGCGATCACCATTTCTTGAGAGTACGGTCATGTCCTCAACGTTCTCTACGTCTAAGTCAGGAACCCACCCCCTCTAGGGTACCTCCTCCCGAACCGTTGCATAAGAACGGACGTCTTGAAAACGGACCTCTCCTACGAGTAGTAGTGATTAATAAACTCTTTATGTTTAATTTTGATACTACTCCATGGTGGCTTGTGGTTAGTTCTACCGGTACCAATTTTACAGATTTTTATCTTAGGGTGCCTGTCTCCGCGGTATCGGAACGTTTCCTAACCTGCACCGACTTCTCTCTCGTGTGTACGTATCTACGTGACCCCTTTTTTTCACTGAGGTGGGGAACAATACGGTTATACTGTTGTGTACCCGAGGGTAACACGTGGACGACAGTGTGGGAGGTGTGTGAGAGTTTGTGGACTGTACGAGTACGTGTGTGGTGTGAAGATGCCAGTTCTGGACCCGGTCAAGGTACGTCACCGTTCAGGTAAAGAAGAGGTAAGGGGTTTCGTATAGTCTTGTGTTTGCTCGAGGTCATTACAAAATCTTTTTCTTAAGTGAGTGTTTCTAGTAAGAAAAAAACCGGTGCTACGTGTCGAACGTCCTTCCTAGAGTCAAGGGGTTGGTCCCTGACTTGGACCCGGTACCGTCACTTTCGAGTCTTAGGATTGGTGATCCGGTGGTCCCTTGAGGGGGTTCCTAATAAGAACTAGTAAACACAGTCTACTCAACACTACGCACAGAAGTAAGTACCACGGTACCACCTCCGTTCTCTAAAGATCAACGACAAATAAACGACGGAAAACTGATGGTTTGTAAGAGGACCAGAGGTAGGGAAGAAGGATTTTAAGACGGGAGCCCTTTCCTACACTAGTGACACACGTGCGACCCATAGTCAATGATTACCCACACCTCCTTAACGGAAACTTCTCTTCCTCGAAACTTGGTTTCCTTACTTCGGGAGTAACACTTTAAAATCGACCTCTCAACTTCCCCCTCGACAAACCGTACTCCTGGGATTGACGTGTCTCCGAATAGAATAACACCTACGGACTTTAGGGTCGAAATTGTTCACTCAGGAAAACAACTTTGAATAACCTCCAAAAGAGGGGTGTTTTCCTTACATAATTTTAAGTCTTCAGTAAGTCCGGAACCACCCTTCCTCAATAAGTGTCGGAAAAAAACAAACTCACAGAAATTTTTTTATGTTAATAAATTTAAAATAAATAAAAACTGACACAACCGAGAAACAACTACTCACCCGAAAAAGAGAGTAACACTTCTCACCCCTGATGGGAGGTCAACTCCACGAGTCCGAAGAATAAGACCACCGAAGGGAACAACTCCTCGTACCGAACTCCCACACACCCGAAGTCACCCGAACTCCCACACGCCCGGAGCCATCATAGACGTCGTCTACCTGAGTCATCACCGCCGAGTTCCTGAGAACTTGAGTCATCGACACCGCGTGTCCGAATCAACGGAGTACCGTACATCCTAGAAGGGTCCGCTCCATAGTTTGGGTACAAAGGGCGTAACATTCTACCTAAGAATTGGTGAGTCGGGGGAGGGGCCCCTCCGGGAAGTCACGGAAAAAATCATTCCTACCCCTCCCCTCGTCCACGTCCACCCGTCAACCGACCCCCTGAAACAGCGACTTCCTCCATTCTCCTCAACGGGACTTCCCTTTTTGGTTTTCCGTCCGAACCCTGGGGTCTTTCGTTTGGAGTTCAGGGTGTGTCACACCCACTCCCGGACGAGTGTGACCATTGAGGGAACGTCCCTCCTTCCCCGCCCGGGTCCTTTCCTGAGTCTTCCTCTTTAAGGTCGGTACAATATCGTCGTGTCCAGGACTCTCTATTCTGTTCAGTGACGTATCTCTGCCCTAAATGGAGGGGGAGTTAAAGGAAGGTACAGTTCTGACTTCTGTGTTACGTACGTGGTTCTCCCATAATTTTTTCAGTAATAAGTGTCTTACTCAGAAAGATCCTTCTCGTGCCGTCCGAGGGTCCTTCTAGACTTTTACCGACCACTAAACGTTCAGCAATCCTCGCCCCGACCGCCTTCCCGAGGACGGACGACCGGTGCCGAACCTACCGAACTTGAACGGCGACACGATTTCCTTCCACAGGGACCCGTAAGAGTAGTCGAACGGGTCTGCACCCCGTCTTCCCCTCTCCCTCACCACCCTAAACGTCCGACAAACGTAGTTTTTATTTTTTATCTCAAAGCAAAACAAAAGAAAAATTTATTCGGACACACTCGTCACACGAGTCGGTACAGATTCAGAAACACTGGGGCACCTGACGTCGGGTCGTCCGAGGAGGCGGGTACTCTAAAGAGTCCGTTCTTATGACCTCACGCGACGGTAAAGGGTGAGGTCCCCTAGAAGGGTTGGGTCCCTAGTTTGGGGGTGACGTCCGTCTAATGAATGGTGACTCGGTGGGCCCTTCGGGAAAATATCCGGTCCTACCTCGGGACCCGGAGGGTCTAGAAGTCAGAACCCGTCCTCAGTTTTACTGAAGTCGGACGAGTCAAATCACCTGGTCCTTAAAGGTAAGAAAATTCTTGATCCCTTCGGACAATTTTATAAAAGGCTCAGGTGTCTGGAGGACCGGAAGACACACACATACACACACACACACAGAAATTCTTGTGACCGAAATTGTGACTGGGGTTTGAAATCTCAGAACATATTACTCTACTGACCCTGGGGGTTTAGTCTTGACCGAGTAAAGTACAGACTCTTTAACTTGATATTTCTCTTGTCCTACCGTCGAGTGTTCCATTTCGACTAGGAGAGTATCGATGAGTAGTTTGTATATAGTCATCCCTTTTCTGGTTCTTACCCTTGAGTTTACACGTGGTGGGAAGGTTCGGTCAGAAGTCCCCCGATCCCCGGATATGTCGTAGATCTTTACGACTGTACCGGAGACGATAAGAACCTTGGTCGAGGGGAAACCCGTTCCGAAATCTCGGTCCATTTTATATTAGAATAAGGGGTTCTCGGTGTCAAAATTTTAACATCCACCAGAGAAATCCTCTATTCCGGAATCCCAAGTCAGTTCAGTCAAGTTTAGGGTCCTTCCACTGGAATGTAACGAAAGAGGGGTAGACTCGGAGTCAAAGGAGTGGACGTTGTACCCTACAATTCTGACATTTCTTCCAACATTTTTAATCCCGACAAGGTCCATTTCCCGAAGGGACCACCGAGTCTGCCATTTCGTAGACGGACGTTACGCCCTCCGGGCCCAAGCTAAGGACCCAGCCCTTCTAGGGGACCTCTTCCTTTACCGTTAGGTGAGGTCGTGAGAACGGACCTTTTAGGGTACCTGTCTCCTCGGACTATCCGATGTCAGGTACCCCAGCGTTTCTCAACCTGTGCTGACTCGCTGAAGTGAAAGTGAAAGTGTCCATTTCCTGGAACGTTTCGTGACGACGACGACGACGATTCATCGAAGTCAGCACAACCTGAAACACACTGGGGTAACTGCCGTCAGGTGGTCCGAGGAGACAGGGACCCTAAGAGGTCCGTTCTTATGACCTGACCCAACGGTAAAGGAAGAGGTTACGGACTTTCACTTTTCACTTTCACTTTAGTGAGTCAGTACGGGCTGAGAATCGCTGGGGTACCTGACGTCGGATGGTCCGAGGAGGCAGGTACCCTAAAAGGTCCGTTCTCAGGACCTCACCCAACGGTAACGGAAGAGGAACGTTTCACGTTCGTGAAGTATATGTATGAATGAAAGTGAACCAACTCACAAGGATGTCCTGTTCTTAACTAGAATAGTACACAACATGGGGGTCCCGGGTCGTGCTTCGGTCCATAAAGGATCTACGAGTCATTTGTAAACGTCTCAACCTGGTAACTTCACTAACTACTGGTCACACAAGTAGGAAGACTAGGGTAGACGGTTTCTGTCCCTTCCCGTCCTTTACTTCTGGAGTAAGTTGTGAATGACACATATACATGTAGGTGAAAACACATGTAGTGTGATAAAGTAGGAGTCTTGTTGAGGTTATTCATGACTACCAGGGTAAAACTGTCTAACCTCCTTTCGCTCCGAGAAGGATTCCAATTTGTCGGGCACTCACTACCTCGGTCCGGAAGGGAGCTTTCGGGTCTAAGAAAGATCCGGGGTAAGAAAGATCTCGTCATCCTGTGTGTGTTCCCGTCGCGTACCCCCCTCGATCGTCCGTCCTTACAACACGACCATAAAAGAAGTCTACAAGTTGAGTAGGTTGTTTTTGTGAAGGGTCTACAAAGGTCCCGGACCGTTCAGAAGTCAGCTTTTCTCTTCCTACCAGGGTGTGGACGTTCTCTCGCCTTGAGAACTCGGACTGGAGGGACCTAAGTCGAAAAATTAAACAGGTTCCCAGGGGACCGTCGTGGGAGTAGAGTCGACGGGACCCCCGAGGTTCCGTTAGTAATAACACTCCGTTATGTGAATAGGGTAGACTCACAATCCGGTACCCCCGACAATACGTAACTTAACAAGGGGGACGGGATGGGGTGTTTCTGTGCAACTACAGGAGTGGGGACCATCGACACTTACGCCGGAATAAACCTTTATTCCAGAAACGACTATATTGGTTCAATTCTACAAAACACAATCAGGAAGTCAGTACAGGTTGAGGAACGTTGGGGTACCTGGCATCGGGTGGTCCGACAAGGCAGGTACCCTAAGAGGTCCGTTCTTATGACCTCACCTTATGACGTGACGTCCGTCCAAGAAATGGTAGACTCGGTGGTCCCTTCCGGTTCGAGTATTACTTAGTCCGGGAATTAGGTTGTCCCGGGTACAGGAATGTTCTCCTGCCCTTAAACTTACGTCTGTGGGTTGTGGTCCCTCTCGGGACACGCTTCTGCTTCGTCTCTGACCTCACTACGTCCTTGTTCTACTCCTTATAGTTCCTTATAGTTCCTACCGGCCGAGGGTGGTCTTCGATCTCCCGAAGGGTCTACCGTGACCACCATTTCTTGGGTGGACGGTTACGTCCTCTGTATTCTCCGTTCCCAAACTAGGGACCCAGCCCTTCTAGGAGACCTCTTCCCATACCGTTTGGTGAGATCATAAGAACGGACCTCTTAGGGTACCTGTTTCCTAGAACCGTTGGATGTCAGATCCCCAGTGTTTCTCAGCCTGTATTGACTCCACTGAATCGTGTGTTCGTGTGTACGGGGTCTTCGATCCTCCGTCGCTTCTCCTTAACATGGGACGGAGTCTCTGTCGTGCCGGGATGACTGTGGAACTAAAGACTGAAGACCCGGGGTCTCGACACTCTCTTATTTAAGGGCCACAAACTTTCGTCAGACGCCATACAACACTTCAGTCGGGACCCTTTGATTGTGTTCCCGTCGGAGCCTAAGATCCCGGACCGCGGAGTCGGTAGTCGACTCTTCCGAATATCTACCGGAGTCAGTCCTGGGGTCTCGAGGGGTGGACGGAGGGGGCTGGAGACCCTCTATTCTGTCTGAAGTAGAGGACCTGTGTAAAGAGGGACTACCCGGGAAAGGACTACCCGACAAATAAGTAGAAAATCGAGTCTAGTTTTGGACGGAACTTAGACTCTTTGTGTGCAAAGACAAAGGTATACGTGGTCATGGGAACGAGGGTAAATATACGAGGACGTCCCAGTCGTCTTCCAGATCCCGTGCACTAGGGGAGACCCAGACCTCTTATCTGCGTGAAGTGTGAAACACACCGCGGGTCCCCTGTTCCTCTACCCTTTCCTCTTGTCGTGTCCAAAACCTGAGTTTGACAAGTTTAAGATCGAGACGAGGGATTTTTGCTACACGAAACCCTTTCGGTGAATCAGAGTTTCCGAACCAGAGGAGTCGATGTTATATTCCTTTTATTGTGGGTGTGTCACCCCCCAATAATACTCCCAATTTACTCTATCATACGTGTCGCGGGTTGTATGTTTCATTGGGTATTCATAATACTAATGGTAATGAAAGCAGCACCAACAACAATGGTAAAGGAGAAATAATAATTTAAGAGATCTTACCCTGTCGGGTGTGGTGTTTGATATCATAATAAACTCCTCTGTCTGTGTCCTTCGGAGTCTTTACTTCCCTTTCTTTAAGTGACGTAACAGACGGGTCGAGTATTCTGATAAAAGACTCGTGCCGGGGAGGGTGGTATCGGTTACGAGGCATTTACCGTGGAAAAATAAAAACGATAAATACTCCAGTGTATAGACTTGGTCTAGACACGGTAATTGACGAGGAGACGGGGTCGGTCCCAGTTTCAGGGTCCGTGAACACCATTTAACCTAATGACGAGAGGAGAAGTGAAGGGTATTCTCCTAATACTAGGTGTGGGAAAAGATACGTTCCCCCTAAAGGACACTCGTCTCACACGGAAGATGTACTAAACTAAACCGGTTACCCTACAGTCGCTATACTACAGACTGAAGAGGATATAAGGACCAGGATAGATAACGTGTGAACATACATATAAGACCCGTGATGAAAAGTAATAGAATAACTTAACAGTATTGAACCATTCGACCCATGATAAAAGTATGGTAAATAATGTCTATTCATTTACTCCGGTTCTCTCTGATGCAAAGAACGGGTTTTAGTGTGGTCATACCTGATACCGATTTGGGTCTGTCGGACCGTACGACCGGTACAGTGGAGTATCGGACTTCTGAAGCCATCTTTACGGAGCGAGGTTTCTATGTTTTTCCATAATAGATGAAAAAAGAAAAAAGAAAAAAAACTGTTGTCGTTGTTCGGTCCATGGACAGATACACAAAATACATAGAATAAAGAAAGAGGTAGGGATTTTGAACGGGGAAACCCAAAATACCTACTCTTTTACCTTCGAATCTTTGACCACATCACCGAACGGTTACAGTGTCTCGAGTATCCTTCTCGATCTCGACCTGAAGTTTAGAACTTATAGACTGGGGGTGTGGACATGAGAAAGGTATAAGAGAGACACTGTGTGGCAGGGAGACGTCAAATGTCATAATACCCCCGGAGACGAAGAGACCTATATTTTTAGCTTATTAGTCAGATCTTAGATCTTAAATCTAGAAGGTAAGTGCAACCTTCTCCCACGGCTCTTGTCATCGTTAGTACAGATACATACTAGTTCTCAAATACATGTTTTAAACACAATACAAAATTTACGTACGGACGATTCAACGGAGTCAGTATAGGTTGAGAAACACTGGGATACCTGATATCGGTCGGTCTGAGGAGACAGGTACCCTAAGAGGTCCGTTCTTGCGACCTCACCCAGCGGTACGGGAGGAGGTCCCCTAGAAGGGTTGGGTCCCGAACTTGAGCGTAGAGTGCAGAAGACGCAGCCGTCCACCCAAGAAATGGTGATCGTGGTGGATCTTTCGGGGATACAAAACTTATGTACCCATTTAAAGACCCCTCTCACTCCTTCCCTTATAAAATGTTCAGAATCTTTCTCGGCTTTCAATTTTTAGTCGTTTCCAGTTTGTGATTTTAATTTTTCATAGGACCCTCTTCGTACAACCCCTCTACGTCTAACACACCGAACCGGTTATTGCCCCGCCCACAACCCTTCGGTTCTACAGGACCGGAATCCTTCCCGACGCAACAGACTCAGTCACCCGGTCCGTGGTCGCAGACGATAGACCACCCAAATGCCTTACCTGTCTGTTCCAGAACCTTATCTTACCCCCGCTCAAGGGAAGGTTGAGTACGAATTTACTTCGGTAAACAAGATGTTTATAAATAGTCTATTCGGTCCGTCAGACTCTGTTATCTTCAAACTTGACTTCGAAAATAAAGACCGTCATTGACTCGGAACCGTGTAACGTTGTCCAGACACACATGGTACATGGACCGACTTGTGAAGTCATTCATCTGGGAGGGACGGGGAACCCACGTCAGTCAGGATCTTTTGTTTAGGAAGAAGGGATTCCTAAAACGTACACTTATACACTTTTCGGAACTCGGTTTGATTTAGGTTCCGATGTTGATTGGAAGAGGGTCTTAAATCCACGGTTTCCCATTGGGAGATAACGACTACACCCCTCTCGGGGTCCTATGTACTGATTCACTTTATTTATGTCACATTTAATACAGTGAGAACACTCTTTTCGTCTCCTTTTACTTTTATTATAAGTATAAACGAATATATAAACATTTCTTTGAGACTTTCTTTCGTACTCGTTGAGTTCCGTTACCTATAAAGACCGTCTCCCGACCCATCTTTACCTCACCTACTTTCATCTCTAATCTACGTCTGAAGTAATGTATGTAAATGTAAAAAATTTATACGTTTAATAATATGTCATTTTAACTGAGAAGAACTCTTGAAACACATCTCAAAATAGTTAAAAATTTTTATGTTCAAAAATTTAAAATAAAATAAATAAATAAAGACCGACACGACCCAGAAGCAACGACACTCGGCCGAAATAGATCAACGTCGCCCTCCCCCGATGAGAGGTAACATCATGTGCCCGAAGAGTGGAGTCACCGAAGAGAACAACCTTTGTCTCCGAGATCTGTGTGTCCGAAGTCATCAGAATTGAGTACCCGAAACGAAGAGGCACGGTACACCCTAGAAAGACCTGGTTCACAGACTTGGGCACACGGGACGCAACGTTCCACCTAAGAATTAGTAACGTGGTAGTCCTTTCTGGTTCAAGATAATTACGATGGACTATTCAACGAAGTCAACACAGACTCAGAAACTCTGGGATACCTGCCATCGGGAGGTCCGAGGAGACAGGTACCCTAAGAGGTCCGTTCTTGTAACCTCACCCAACGTTAAAGGAAGAGACCCCCTAGCAGGGTTGAGTCCCTAGCTTGGGTCCAGAGGATACAGAAGGCGTGACTGTTCACCTAAGAAGTGGTGATCGCGGTGGACACTTCAGGGAAACTTGTGTATATCGGAGTACATTCTATGGTTATACTAGTCCTGTGGTTTGTTAAGGTAATGGGACTTTTGAAGGACACGATAAGGTAGTTATCGTGACGAAGGGTGACAGGAATTGAGGACCGTTGGTCAGTAGATAAGACATAGAAATATCAAAATAGAAAAGTTCTTAGAGTACAGTTACCTCAGTATGTCATACATTGGAAAACTCACACTCGTACTCACCCTTTCGGTAAGTCAGCACAGGCTGAGAAACGCTGGGGTACCTGATATGTCAGGTACCTCAAGAGGTCCGGTCTTATGACCTCACCCATCGGACAGGGAAGAGGTCCCCTAGAAGGGTTGGGTCCCTAGCTTGGGTCCAGAGGACGTAACGTCCATCTAAGAAATGGTCGACTCGGTGGTCTGACGAAAAAAAAAAAGTGAGTGGTTTAAAGAAACCCTAAGAAGGTCCAACAACATACCTCGTTTTCAGGTAAGGATAAATAATGAAACATAGCAGGGACATACTTACGGTACGTCTAAGGGAGGGGTGGGGAGTAAGTGGGTCACTTTCTGTAAACTAAATAAAGATCGAACCCTGTTAATGTTTATCTGGACAATAGTTACAAATACATGCCCAAAGACACACCTGTATGTAAAAGTAAAGAGATCCCCTCTATACGTCCACACACTAATAACCTAGTATTCATGTACAAAGGAATTTACTTTTTGGTACTTTGTAAAAGGTGACTCCGACGCTGAAAAATGTGAGGACGGTCGTTACATACTCTCGTTGAGTTACAAACCCAAAAAGTTTAGAAGGAACCGTTAACCACCATAGTCATATGTAATTTTTATTTTGGTTGGGTGAGATTGTCCATGTGTCACCGTGGATCATCACTAAAATTAAACATAAAGGTATTACTGATTACTACAAGGTGTAGAAAGGCATACGAAGAAACGGTAGAAAGGTAGGTGAATCCACTTTACAGGCACGTACAGAAAATAGACAAATTTTGGAGTTAATAAACAAAGGAACGACAACTCAAAACTGTTAAGAACTATATAGGACATGCATTTTGGAAACAGAATATGTACTAAACGTTTATAAGAAAGGGTCAGGCTCAAACGGAAAATATGAGAATGACTATAGAAAGAGTCTGTGACAAAAATTAAAACTACTTTAGGTAGTAAAAGGTTTTTCTTAACAAAATTACGGTACAGATTCTCGAATAACGGTTTGGGTTCCAGTATATGTCAAGAGGATAGAAAAGAAGATTTTCAAAATATCTAAACAAATAATGTAAATCTAAATACTTGCTAAAACTCGATTAAAAATTCAAGACTCCGAATCCTTCAACAAAAAAAAAAAAAGAAAAAACGGATATCTGGATAAACAAGGTTGTAGAAAAAAACTTTTCTGATATGAAAGAGGTAACTTAATAAAAAACATGGAAGTAACTTTTATTAAACCGGAATAGACACACCCGAATAAAGATCTACAAGATAAGACAAGGTAACTAAATAGGTAGATAGAGAAACGGTTATGGTGTAACAGAACTAATGACATATTCAGAATTTTAGTACATTATATTAAAGAGGATAAAATACGTGGAAAAGGTTTTAACAAATTGGTAAGGTCTAAAAAACAGAAAGGTATATTTAAAATACTAGTCGAACATATATAGATATTTTTAAGAATACGCCAATGACAACTTAAAGTAAATTGGATATCTAGTTCAACCCCTTTTCGTTATAGAAACGACATAACTTAGAAGGTAACGTCCTTGTACTTTATAGACAGATGAATAAATCAGACATAACAGTTATAAAACGATAAAAGTCGTAAGTCCAGGACATACACAAAACAATCCAAATGTAGATTCATAATGTAAATAACCTTGATAAAATTTTACAATAACAAAAGGTTAACGTGTAACGATCACACAATTACAGACAAATAAAAAACACAACTGAAACTTAGAATGTTGAACGATTTGGATGTGTAAGTAAGATCAAAATTCAAAAGAATAAGTACTTGTACTCCACACAAAAGTAAATAAATCTAGAAGAAATTAAAGAAAGTCATTATAAAAATAAAAAATACCATGTTCAGAAAGTGGAGGAACGAATTAAGGATCATAGAACATGAGGAACTACGACAATATTTATTTTAACTAAAGAACAAAAAAGAAGAAACGTAAAAAATAACTTCATAGTAATTAAATATTAACCTTGACTAAAGAATAAAAGGAAAAATAGAACAACTAACAATCACATACGTTGACTAAAAATACACAACGGGAGAGGACGATGAAACGACTTAAGTCACTAATCAAGATTGTTAAAAAAATCATACCTTAGCAACCCCAAACAATGTGTATACTAGGGTAGTAGACTTTTGTCCTTAGTAAAATGAAGAGAAGAAAACCTACAGAAAGTAAATAAAAAAGACGGATTAACGAGACGATCTTATAACGATCCTGAACCTTAAAACAGTTTACGAAAAAGACGTAGTTGACACTACTATCACACCGAAAAAAAAGGAAGTAAGATAATTACACCATATAATGTAACCAACTAAAAAGTATACATACAATTTGGTAGGAACGTGAAGTCCTGTTTAGGGTGAACCAGAACCACATCATTTTAGTAAATTTATACGACTGCTTAAGATAAACGATCAGTGAGACAAAAAAACAACAACAACAAAGAGAAAAGACGGAGGAAAACACAATAAACCTGTAAAGAATAACAAGGTAAGATTAAATAGATAGACTAAACTAATATAGAGAAATATAAAATCATCAATAGTATCCCTGACGTTTCCTGTGTACGTTGAAAAATGTCAGACGTACCTTAACTGTAAAATGGTAAAGTAAACCTTACATCTTTAGAATCGTGGAGTATTCAAGAAAATGGGTGGGAGAAAATAAGATCAATGGAAGACATACTAAGGTAGTCTGAGATAATGTTAAAAGGGAAAGTTGACAGTTTATATAAAATTTCTTACGTTCTCTTCTGATCATAAAATATAAATGGATCCATAAATGGTAAAGACAAGAAGGAAATAAGAATTATAAAATTTTAAGAAAATCAACAGTAAGGGGAAAACGGTTTCACACAATCAGTGAGTCAGTACAGACTGACAAACGTTGGGCGGGGAGTGTGTGTGTGGGGTGAGGGTGAGGGAGAGGGGGACGGTGGTATCGGGTAGTCCGAGGAAACAGGTACCCTAAGAAGTCCGTTGTTATGACCTCACCCGACAGTGAAGGAAGAGGTCCCTTAGAAGGGTTTGGTTCCTACCTCGGGTCTAGAGGGTGTAATATCCGTCTGAGAAATCCCAGACTCGGTGGTCCCTTCTCATTTTCCTACCATACCAACACACCCCTTCCAGTCATCCACCGTCCTCGTCTCCTTCTTCGTTTCGAAAGGACTATCCCTTAGTTTGATCCCCCGCCGGCACTTCCGCACTTAGGATTGGTAATCTGGTGGTCCCTCGTAGTATCACTTTCAGTCAGCACAGACTGAAAAACACTGTGGTACCTGACATCGGACGGTCCGAGGACACAGGTACCTTAAGAGGTCAGGTCTTATTACCTTACCCATCAACAAGGAAGAGGTTCCCTAGAAGGGTTGGATCCCTGACTTGGGTCCAGAGGGTGTAACGTCCGACTAAGAAACGGGAACTCGGTGGTCCCTTCGGGTTTGTCGAAGAAACTTGTTAATAAAATCTCGTATAAACGACTGTTACTTAAGAATCAAAGGAAAGTAAACACTTACGGGATTATAATAAAACGAGAGTAAAGACTTCTTATGAAAACGACTTATGTCTTAAACCCAACTCAGAAGAAAAAAAAGTCGGAAATTTTTTCACAACGCTCTTAAGGAAAATCGGAGACACCAAAAGATACTCTTTAGACGTCAGGTAAACTTAACAAAGACATACTCATTTCGTAGTCAAAAGAGACTAATAAAAGTTCCAAAAAACGAACAAAAATAAAAAATCGTCAAACTAATGTTTCTTAAACCCATACCCAAATAAATCTAAATCTGACAAGTCCTAAAGGAACTGAAGAACTTAGACATCCAAACATAGAAAATGGATTAAAATTACAAAAGTTCAAAAAAAAAATTACAAAAAGTCGTGATAAGACAAAAAGCAGAAAAAAGAAAAAAAGCGGAAAAAAGAAAAAAGTAGAGTACTGTACTTCAACCTAGAAAACAATTACAAGGTGTCTAGAACCTCCGAAACAAGTAAAAAAGGGGAGATAACAAAAAGAAGAGGTAACAAACCAAAGATATTAAAAATAACTAGATAGAAGTTCAAGTAGCTGACAAATAGACAATAGAGACAAGAGAATAAGTCTATCGTCTCTGAAAATGTACCATAATAGAAAAAAATAAAGGTAAGTAAGAAGAAATATAGAAAATAAAGAAAAGCCTCTGAAAGAAAAGAATTGTAAACGACGTTTTCATAATCTTTAACGAATAACTTCGTAAAAGTAGTTTTGATAAAATTTCAGAAACAGTCTATTGAGACTACAGACATATTAGAGTTGTAATTACAGATAACTAACAGAAAAGGGTAGGTTATAAGGATCAATAAGTATACGTTAAAATTTATCGTAGGACTTATAAAAAAAAGTAAGACTTGTAAAACTTATAACACAATACTCCGAAACCCAGAACAAGTTTAAGGTACATCTTACAAACAAAAACAAAATCGTTTTTTTAATAAGACCGATTAGAGTCCAACGTTAAATGTGAGGTTGAAGATATCCGATACCAAGGTAACATTCAAGTCAGGAGGTTTCGGTAACAGAAAGCGATACTCAGACAGGGTGTATGCATGGTGGGTCACCGGTGAGACTTTGGATCAGTGTAAAACAAGAGTTTTAGAAACTATACGATTGTTCCTAGTCTAAGTGTCACAATTCGAGTTCCCACTCGAAAACTTAAGTATTTACGGAAATAACCCAGTAAAGGGACTCGAGGAGGATAGGTGTTAGAGTGTCTGTCAAAGGTTAAGGGAGACCCGATGGGTAAAACCAAGAGACCGGTCTTGAACCTCGGGATCAATGAGACAACGTGAAACAGTGTACGAGGGAGAGAACCGGGAATACGCCTCCCTATCTCTTTCCCTATTGCTAGTTGGTAGTTACTCCAAACAGGGTAGAAGAACCTTGACGTCGAGAGGGTCTCTCCTTCCGAGGGGAGGGAATCTTAAAACCTAGAAGACCTAAGAGCACCCAACGATGACTATGACGTTAGTGGTCTAACGGATCTCCGACCTCGTGTTCTCTTTCCTCTACTCCCTTTTCATCTACCCTATAAAAGAATGAGAAACCTCGTAAGCTTCATAGAAACAGACCAGGAACTCGGTTTCGATCTGCCGGAGAGTACCTCGAGAGAGACGAGTTGGCACGAATGAAGACCCAAAGACCTACGGAATACAAGTCCAGTACCCTATGACTTCCCTTTCTTATGACACTTGAGTGGTAACTACCCTAGACTACCATAAAACTTAAGACTTCAAACAAGAGTCAGACGGACGACGATAAATGAAAAGTGTCAAAAGTTTAACACGAAGCACAAAGACAAGTCCCAAATATCAACGGTAGTCTCCCCCTCTTTCCCACTTCGTATGGATGAGGTAGAGTGTACCTCGACCTCGGTTCGTATAAATATGAATACGTGGTATACTCACATAATGGATAAGTCTTAAATCAGTTTAGTAAAATTTTTATTTCTTATGAAATACGTGTTGAATACCTCCGACAATATGGTTGTCCGAGACACTCATGACGATCTTCACCGTGAATTGAGAGTACCCGGTTTCCAAAGGTCCGGGTGTGGGTCGGGACGACAGAGCTCTACCGCAGAATAGAGGAAGTACTCTACTTTGTCAAGATCGGAGAACTGGAACCTAGTAGTCATCCCTGTGAGTGACCCAAACTCGGAGTCCGATAAGGGTCGGAGTCGACGAAAGGGGTGTCCACTTCGAAACGTCTTACACCTGGGCCTTCCGGAGTCCCTTCCCGTCACACAAAGAAATCATCGGTCATTCCCACTTCAAGGTGACTGACAGAGGACAGAGAATACCTTTTCGACAATTGAGCCCTGTCTTCCAAGTTCGGTCACTGGTGTGGGTGGTCCACGGGTCGAATAAAGGAATCTCTTTAGAAGGTGTCGTCCCGACTCGACAGTGTGAGGAGGAAGTCTGGGTTTCCACTCCGTTTCTCTTCTTCGTCTTGTCCCCCGAAGGGACCACCAGGTCATCAATTCTGAGGTGTGAGGGTTACGTCCCTCTGACCCAAGCTGGGAACCAGTCCCCTGATCTAGGGTGTACGACGTCGACTCTGGACCCGCGTCAGTTTATTTGAAAAATTTTTTCTTCTTCGTCTTGACGAGGTACCGTCGGTGTCTATGCTCTTTCTCTACCCGATTTGACTCGTCCCGATGAGGTCCTTTCCCTAGTCTTGCATAAATCTTCCGGTCGTGACGTCGGGATATCATTGTAGGTCGGTTCTGTAGATGGGACTCGTCAAGTAGCCGAACGTCTTTCCCAGGTGAAAAGAGACGTCAGTTTTCGACCCATTTCTAGGTATCGTACACCGAAGGACTACTCAATGAGAGAGGAAAATTCTGTGACTGGTCTCGTGAGACGAACAGGAAAGAGGAATGACCGGAAGAGGCCATACAAAGTTCTAGTTATAGTAATCGACCAAGTCTCGACCCCGGGGTCTCAGTCTCTCTGAAGACAAGTATAACATTGAGACACTGAAGGGTCGGCACTGAGTCCGCACGACAAATGTAAAAGATTCAGAACCGAAGGAACAGACATTCTGCCTATATTCTTTTCACGAGTCTGACACTCTGATTGTGTGCCATTGTGTGCACTTAGTGAATTGGGCGACGGACTGTGTCACGTACACAAGTCACCTGCCATAGTTGGAGGAGGAGCGGTGGGAGCTGTAACACTAATACTTCTGAGGCGAAGGAAGAGACTGGACAAATCATAACCCTCCCGACACTGACCTTTTTGGTGAGTAACCCTTAGTGGACACTTATAGATGAATTTTTTCTGTCGAGGGATGTTAACGGGGAGAGAAGTCCTACCCCGTAGAGGTGGTCCCCCCGAAACGACTGGAAGTCTTTAAGTCTCTAACAGTACTTTGGGGGGGACTCTCGGGATACTATAAACCCTGACCCCATCTATCCTCTCCTTCGACCCGTATTGAGCCCAGAGTCCTCCGAGGGTCGGGAACGACGACCTCCGTAGTGACCCGGGTCCAGACACCCGAGTGACCCACAACCAGAGTCCAGAAGACGGGGAGTGAAACGAGTCCCGACCCGTGCCCCCGTCGTACCAAACCCATTCGGTTCATCGAGTCCTCAATCGTAGACTCCCCGAAGGTCTTAGTAATCTCTTAGACCTAAGAGTCGACGACATTTCGTGAATGTTCCTTTTTATCCGAAGTACTTTTATTCAATATGAGTTTTCAACGAAACTGTAAGGGCGTTGTTACCTGACTAGACAAACGTATTGAAGGGACTCACACGGAAGATTCTATGTATTCGTGATAAAGTGGAAATTCCTTATTAATCGAATTTTGTTGATAATCATCCAAAGAGGAGTCTGGGACCTCTTACTTTATTACGTTAGTAAAACGAGTCTTTACAACAAGAAATTATTATAATGAAGGTCACCTGGTTTACGACGTCATGGGATACGGTCCGAAACACTTAGGGAGGGTGTACCGAGACCGGTGGACCCAATGTTACTGGACAACTACACGACCCTTAGACGCGGGTGGGAGGGGAGTAAGGAGGATGTTCACAGGACCCTGATCTCTTGACCTGTATTGACAAGGTTTCCAGTGTCCACGTTCCAGTAGGTGTGGTGTGAGAGGATGAGGGGTCCTATTAGTCTGGGAGTTAAATAAAGTAAGAATTTTGTTTTTATAATGCTTTTCGTTGTGTACAAGTAACATCTTTTAAACTTTATGTGTCTTTTCGTTTTTCGTCTTTTATGTTAAATTTTAGATAGAGGGTCATGAAATGACAGTAGATGAGTAGAAAGATATATGTAAAATTTTAGGGGATAATAACCTGTGAATCCAATAAAAATTGTGGGACCACTTGTTAAGGAACGAGATACAGGACGATTTCTTAAGGACCATTTTCAAAAACAAGTGTAGAGGATAATGGAATCCTATCTACAGTGAAGTTCCTTACAGTAATAGTTCAGTTTCTCAAACGTATAAAAATTTCGAAAAATAAGTTCAACTGAAGGTCTTTTTAGTATAGACAATTGAGAGGAACGTCAAGACTTACTCTAACGGACAAAGAAGTCTGAGTATGATCATGGTCCTTAACATGAAAAAAAAAAAAATTCAGTATCAAACTCTGTATTTTTAACGTGAAGAAACTAACAACCATTTCAACCCATGTGCAAGTACCCTCTGAACCAGGAACCGTAAAGAAATAACACTTAATGGACGGACAACATGTAAGAAGGTAACCCACGAGAGGTAGAAAAAAGAACATCTAAATATTTTTGTGTTGTATGTTGTCCCTTTAGTCAGAAAACGGCTATCACGGCACAGTACGATTCAACGAAGTCAGTACAGACTGAGAAAAAACTGGGGTACCTGACATCGGACGATCCGAGGAGACAGGTACCACAAGAGGTCCGTACTTATGACCTTACCCAACGTTAAAGGAAGAGGTCCCTTAGAAGGACTGGGTCCCGAACTTGGACGCAGAGGTCGTAGAGACACGTAACCGTCCGTCTAAGAAATGGTAACTCGATGGACCCTTCGGGCTTTTTTAGATATTCGGAAGCCTAAAATTACCCTTAATAGGATATCGGAAGTATCCAGACCTAAAGAGTCGAAGGTATTAGTGTATTCGGTTAAGAAATGTCGTTTAGAGAAATAAATAAACACATATATGTATGTAAATATATACACTTTAAACATATGTGTGCTTTTTGAATATATATATACTTTTCATTTTCACTTTCTCAACGAGTCAGCACAGGTTGAGAAACACTGGGATACCTGACATCGGGCGGTCCAAGGGGACAGGTACCCTAAAAGATCCGTTCTTATGATGTCACCCAGTGATACGGGAGGAGGTCCCCTAGAAGGACTGAACCCTTAGCTTACACGTCGAGGACGTAACGTCCGTCGAATAAATGTCGGACTCGATACTCACACCGGATATATAGATGTATGTGTCGGGTGACTTAGGTAAGGGGACTTCTTGGACCTGATTTACAGGAGTAAAATGTTTGCTTTTATACCTTCGAGTTTCTCCAAGTCAGTGAATTGGATTTCTGTGGGTCGGCCCTTCACCGTTTCACCTTAGGAATAGACAAACCGCAGGTTTGGGCACAAAGGACGCGAGGTACACCCAAGCCTCCTACCCGGTGAAGTCGTCCCGACGCTTACTCTACTCGGTATGTCCACGTCCTAGTCCAGAACGGAAGTAAATTTACAAAAGTACCTAAATAAAAACGTACTGAAAAATAAAAATTTTACACTACGTAATTTTATAATAGAAGTCACAACTTAAAAACGACGATGGAATTTAAAACACAGATTCGTTCACGGAGTGAAGGGAGTGGCCTTTCCTCTTCCTGGAGGTAGGAAAAGTTTCTTTATTTCGATTCCTGTGTCCCTCACCTTTCCAACCACTTGACTCATGTTTGGTCCCAGACCTCTGGACCCAAACCTACGTGGAGGGGTACCACTGAGACACACCGAGACTCTTCAGGTGAACCGGAAGACACGGAGACCTGGACAGTCCTCGTCCGGACTGAGGGGGGTCGCGGGACGGGAGTCGTTGTCCCGACCTTCTCCTTGTACCCCGAGCTGTCCAGGTAAGGTGTGTTCTTTCTGCAAGGCGAATTGTGTGTTCTAACACTACGAAACCAATTGCTCGGCGCAAACTTTACTAGTACCAGAGGCACAGTAAAACAAGTCTTCCGGGTGAAGGAAGGCTCGGGACCGAGGGCGTCCGTCCCCTCCAGTCTACTTCGCAAGGGTCTACCACCCTCTTTTTTTCGGGAGACTCAGGTCCGGCGGAGGAGGTCGGGTCTTGGGTCGGAAGGGTCCTCGCACACACGAAGATGCTGTCCCTCCTCTCCCAACCCCTGGCTCCCCTCCGAGAAAAGTCGAGAGACTGGACTCTCTGGTCGGGTCCGACGAACGTTCCACCCCAGAGGAGGGTCCCGAGGGCGTGAGACGCAAGATTGGTAAGAGGGGAGACTACTTGTACGGACCTCCTGGCGGACTGTCGATTAGCGGAAGGGCGGGTGAATCACGAGCGGTCGCCGGTGTACTGACTCCCCTTTACCGTTCTCTGAGTCGGGGACTTGGACCCGGGTTGACTATCCCGGGTCAAGGACCTTAGCGTCGGCTCTCCGCCGGCCGGCCCGCCCCCGGTCGGAAGGGCCCCAAACCCGAGGCAGGACGCACCGTCCCCAAGTTTCAGGTACGTCCGGGGTCGACCCGGTGCCGGAGGGTGTCTTCTGTTTCTTTAGGTCCGGAGGTCCGGGGAGAGTGGGACCTTCGGAGGGAGTAGGGTGTCGGACTCCCCGGGTAGACGAGGACTGAAGGGAAACGTCCTGCAGGTGGAGGGACTCCCATGTTGGACGGAATCTGGTGTCCCGACCTCGGGAGTGAACGGACCTCCCCGTCGTGGACCAGTCCTCCTTGGACAGAGTGAGTAGAGACTACTGAAGGTGAACAATTTATCAAAGATGTGTTCACAATAGGATAAACGAGGAATGGGGTTCTCCATCCGAGACCATGGTTATAATAGTGGTAAGACGTGTACTCCTTGCCTCCGGAGTCCCCCCATTTTATTGGAGGGATTCCTGCACTCAGACTCACTTGAGACCCTCAACCGCTACCTGTCCCTCCGGACCGTACGACGCTAAGTACCCCAACGTTTCTTAGCCTGTGTTGACTCGTTGACTTGACCTGACTTGACTTGACTTCCAGTGGTCACCCCGAAGGGAACACCGAGTCGACCATTTCTTAAACGGGTGTTACACCTTCTGGACCCAAACTAGGGACCCAACCCTTTTAGGGGACCTCTTCCCTTGCCGATGGGTGAGGTCATAAGACCGGACCTCTTAGAGTACCTGACATATCAAGTACCCCAGCGTTTCTCAGCCTTTGCCTGTGTTGACTTGCTGAAAGTGAAAGTGAAAGTTCCAGTGGTCATCCACCGGTTCAACTCTTAGCTTCGACACAAAGATAAATGATTGTTTCGACCACGTAACTGAGTTCCTCGGTCTTCAAAGTCTGTGGTCCGTGGTATCTACTGTCTGGTCTTCCTACGTACACACTATTCCTCGTCCGTCCTAGATAGTATTCTATCCCCCACGAACAGGTAGATTCCCTCGTCTGTGAAATGGGGAGGTCAATGAGACGGTACATCCTTAAGTCCGGGTGACCTCGATTTACCTTAAAATACCTTCTTGAACTTTATGTGTGAAAGTCCATTTTTGAGGACTAAAAGTTCAAAACTTTTGATCAATTTTTATTTTCCTTTTGTCCTGAAGGGACCACCGTGTCACCTTATTCTTGAACGGAATATTACGTCCCTGTACCTAAAGTAAGGACCAAGTCCTTCCAAGGTACACGGTACCTCGTTGATTCGGACACCCGGTGTTGATGACTCGGACGCACGACGCTCATGACTTTAGACTCGTGGAACTCGGAACGAGACATCGTTCTCTTCGGTGGCGTTACTCTTCGGGTTCGTGGTGTCACTTCTCATCGGACATGAGTGGTGTTGATCCCTTTTTTTCGGGTGCGTTTTCGTTACTTCTGGAACACGTCGGTTTTATTTATTTCTTTTTTCTTTTCTTTTTGTTCGTTGTGTAATACAACCGATTTGTCGTCTTCAGAAACCCAGTCTGTATCGGGTGCTCATCGTTAAACGTTGAAGACAAGGTACGTAAATGTGTGTGGTCCGAGGCACATAACCTCTACTCTCGCCTTACGAACAAAGTAATTTACCTTACGTTTGATTGGGATTAATACCCTGTCAACATAGACGTCCCCCATTTTTACCATATTAACGTTTATAAGGATTCCTAAGTCAAGTCAAGTCAGTGAGTCAACACAGGCTAAGAAACACTGGGGTACCTGATGTCGTACGGTCCGGAGGGACAGACAGTGGTTGAGGGCCTCAAATGAGTCTAAGTACAGGTATCTCAACCACTATAGTAGGTTGGTAGAGTAGGAGACAGTAGGAGAAGAGGAAGGTGGAAGTTAGAAAGGGTCGTAGTCCCAGAAAAGTTTACTCGGGATTCCCATATATAAGGATTCCCATATATTGAAATTTACTGTACCGAGACCACAATTAGATGGACGTTACGCCCATTGAACCCAAACTATGGACCCAGTCCTTCTAGGGGACCTCTTCCTTTACCGTTGGGTTAGGTCATAAGAACGGACCTCTAAAGGTACCTCTCTCCTCGAACCACCCGATGTCAGGTACCCCAGTGTTTCTCAACCTGTACTGATTGATTATGAAAGGACCACAACGGTCGATCCCGTTGTCTATCTGTGTAAGTGTATGTCTGGTCTGACCACATGAGTAGCCTGTGAGACTTTACTTAGGAAAGTGTTCACAGGTCTCACTCCGACACAGGACCCTTCCTCCAGTACACATGTACCACGCATCGGGACGTCTCTGCACCGGAGAAACTTGACAGGAGAAACAGAGGGGTAGAGAATGGACACCTTCGTGGGGTTCTGAGTCGGGACCCTGGAGTCGTGGAGAAAGAGACAGAACAGAAGGTCCTTCGTCCCTAGAGTCGGGGGGAGTCTCTGAACTGACACTGGCGATGTGGAGTGGGTTCGGATTTTCGGTCAAAGTGACAGAAAGAGGGTCTTAGTCGTACGGGTGGAGCTCGACCGGAGTAAAGTCAGTGAACGTGGTAGTCATAAGACGAACCCGTCGAGGTTTGGGGTCGGAGTAAGAGTTGCAAAAGGAGGGAGGGGGAAGTTGTCAGTCCGGGATTGGGAGTCGGTTGTAAAGTAAGGTGGAAAGTAGTGCAGTACGGACCGGTAGCGATTTACGAGGATTGATTACATTGTCTCTATAAACATCCATCATTGATTCGGGGTGGGGTGAGGGTGGCAAGGAGGGAAATTGAAGATACCGGGAGGGAGTAAGTTAGATCTGACACCCGGTAGGTATGTAACGAAGTTCTCTGCCAACAATCTTGAATTATTTTGTCAATTCAATGACGGAAAACTCAAAGTATTCGGTTACCAGTCTGAAGTTCTGCTCCTCGGGTCAGTCTCTTTTAAGGGAGAAGAGACCCATATTTATAAGGGACACAACCCGTAGCCCCTCCACACTTTCCCCTCCTTGACCACCCAAAGACTCTTCTTTGGGACACGGAAGTAGGGTGTGGGTTAGACTCGGGATCTATCTAACCCCTCCGTAAAGTTCTCCTCTGCTTTGTATACGGAGTGAAAGGTCCTTCCTTCGGTCGTGTCGGGTCTACGTCTCCTTATCGTTACCGATGTGTCCCATAGGTCTTCTATTCTAGAATCAACAGGAGGGTCTCCGGGGACACCGGGGGTCCTCCACCCTCTCTCGTCAGTCTGTAGGGATCCAAGGACTTTCTCCTTTCTTCTCTCGATTCTCGGTTGGTCTCTTTCCACGAGATCTGCTTACAATTCCTTCGGTATGGGTGGACGTTGAAGGAACCGACCACTGACTCCTGGATGGTCCTCCGCCCCCACAGAGTCGTCCACTGTTCCACCCGTTCTTCGACTGAGCAGAAGGGTCTCGGGGTCGGGTGGTAACATTGTGACTGGATTCTGGGACCTTAAGTCTGTAGTAGAATACACATCCCCCTATCCGGTTTAGACTCGACTGTCTAGAATAAATTAGACACGAAAACACACCTTCTCCTTTACATCTTTTTATTTCAACAGAAATGTTGAACCAGAATACAGGACTTTAAGGATTCACGAGGAACGGAGAGAAGAGAGGTATAAGGTTTGATCAGACATAAGACGTCGATCTAGTTAGAAGGATTTTATGGTGAAGTATGAAAATACCTAAACTTCTCATTAATAACTTGTCGATGTCACTCGGTCCTCGACACAATCCTCTAATTTTTGGAATTTACCTCACATTATTCTTTATACGTTTATTGTAATGTGACGCTATGGTAAAAAGTTCGTTTTTAGGTTTCAAACTGTTGTATGAGATCCCTCCGACACTTCTTCATTCGTGAGTTATATAACGTTAACCTTTACGTTTTACCATGTTGGGGGTACCTCCCCTTAAACCGTTATGGAGCGTTTTAATGTCTACGTAAACAGGAAACTTGTTGGATATGGTGAATATTTTCAGACATGTCTTCTTTGTAACCGTTTTAATACTTCCCTACACACGTGTTCTGACAATTAATGTTGTGATAAATATAATCGTTTCTTAACTTTCGTTAGGTTTACGGATAGTTATCCTTGGAACAATTAATTCAATAACCTCAAACGAAAATAATTTTATGTGTTATCTAATGGTACGTTACTTTTTATAAAGATATAAGATGATACCTCACTAGAGGTCTTGTATAATAATTTACCCCTTCTTTTTCCACGTCTTACGATGTATATATATCATAGAACGGAAAATAGACTTTTTCCCTAACTAGTGTATATGTATGGTGAATATATGAAAATTTACGTTTTATTATTCTTGATTATTACCAGTGAGTATCTACTCCTTCTTTATTTACCTCTGTCCCTACTTCGTTCTGAAGAGACTTACATGGAACAAAATATCTAAAAAGTGGAACCTTGTTACTTTTTATGAAATGTATTAATACTTTGTTTTAGTTCATCTTTTACGTCAGCAATTTGTACCTTTCATTTATTTTGTTGATATGGACACATAGTTAAACCACCGAATTAATGGATCCCTTCTTAATAAAGTTCACTGAAGTTTTATATCATTAAACATTAAGTTTACTATATATCGGATTCCTAATTTTTTTTAGGACTTATCTAAAATCACCAATATAATAATTTTTATAAATATGACAATAAGACTCTGTATGGATATTATTCTATTTCGTTTATTTGTCGAGTAAAATCTTAAACTAAAAGTCTTTTTCTCTTCTCTCCATATTTATATTTTAATTCCTTCGTTTTTGATATACCAAAATTTAAGTTTAACCTTCATAGTCGTATCAAGTCCTATATACAAGAGGAATTTTATTTTTTTTATACATAAAGGAAAAAACCAAACGACTTTTCTAGATCTCTGTTACTGGACGGATCCTTATTGTTCGGGTAACCCTACTTCAGACGTTACAGGTCTTACAGTATTTATTTAATGTTCCTTTTTTTCTCCCTGTCCTTGGATGTTTAAAATTCTCTGGACGTTCTGGATAGACTAATTTACGTTGAACACTCAAGACAAATTTAGAACTGAATTTGTGTAGATTTAAAAAAAAAAAAAAAAAATGAAATCCCCCCGAAGGAACCATCGAGTCTACCATTTCTTAGGCGGACGCTACGTCCTCTGGACCTAAACTAGGGAATCAGTCCTTCTAGGGGACTCATCATTTACCGTTGGGTGAGACCTTAAGAACGACCCTCTTAAAGTACCTGTCTCCTTGGACCGTCCGATATCAGGTAGTCCAGGGTTTCTCAACCTGTACTGACTCATTGTGAAAGTGTTTAAAATTTTTTTCTGTTAACTTTTTTTTAGTCTGATATACTATAATTCTTTAACAACAACTCATCGGAAAACGTTTATACTATTTTTAAGTGAGAGACTGGACCGTAAATCACAGAAAGTGAACTTGGTCACTTTTCGATACTGTTTAGATCTATCGTATGATTTTTCGTCTCTGTAATGAAACGGTTGTTTCCACGTAGACCAGTTTCGATACCAAAAAGGTCATCAGTACATATGTACACTCTTATTCTGGTATTTCTTCCGACTCACGGTTTCTTAACTACGAAAATTCGACACCACAACCTCTTCTTAGAACTCTCAGGGAACCTGACGTTCCTCTAGGTTGGTCAGGTAGAATTTCCTATAGTTAGGACTTATAAGTAACCTTCCTGACTACAACTTCGACTTTGACTTCGAGGTTATGAAACCGGTGGACTATGTTTCTCGACTGAGTAATCTTTTCTGGGAATACGACCCTTTCTAACTTCCGTCCTCGTCTTCCCCTACTGTCTGCTACTCCACCAACCTATCGTAGTGACTGAGCTACTTGTACTCAAATTCGTTCGAGGTTCTCTACCACTTCCTGTCCCTTCAGTCCTCACGACGTCGGGACCCCAGCGTTTCTCAGCCTGTGTTGACTCGTTGACTTGTTGTTGAACTTGGTTTTCTAAAATCAGGAACTACACGGTGAAAGATCCGAGACGTACGAACTCCTTCAGTAAGTTACTGAGTCTTGGTAAACACTATTATACTGTAGTTTTATATGTCGGAATAACCTAAGAACGTTTTTGCACTCTACTGCTTACATTCTTGTGCAATATTTGGTGGATTCGGTGGCAGTGTTAATTAAGTTCGTATGGACTTAGAGACGGAAATAAGTACATTAGAGGGGAATGGGGCTCTCAAGGGGAGAGAAAACAAACGAATACCTACAAAGTGGGAAGAAAGATGGGAGTCGAGTTCAAAGTGCAAAAGGAACTTTAGAAAAGATTGATCAAGTCGGGGACCACTAGACCCGAAACGAATGGGGTGGAGGACACGTGGAGGGTGTTGGCGTACGCTGAAGTTCAGGTTCGACACCCTGCTCACCCCACCCTTTCACCAAGGAGAGACGGTCAGACTAAGACTACCACGTAGTTTAAGAGCGAAAGAAGGGGTCAAACGGACGATGATAAACGAAAAGTCGCAAGAGTTTATTACCGGGTCCTTAAGAGGGGACTGAAACATAGACGTGAAGAGACCCTCTCTACCACGTCACACAAATAAAATAGAATGGACCTTACACTTGCTTGTATCGTGTGAATAAATCTAAGTAGAGTATTGAGTTCGAATCGTTTTCCATCACTACTTGAATACTTCTAAAATTTTTAATCTGAGTAAAGGAGACAAGATTGGACCGAAGATATTTCGAGTCTTTTCTGCTAAACCGGGTATGTGAACTCGACGTCACAGACCGTGAGTCCTCTATGAATCATTTGTAGTCGTTAGAGATGGACAGACAGGTAGGAGAATCGAGAGTTCTCGACCTAAATACGAGTCATCTTCTTTGAAAGCAATCAGCTCAAACCCCGATATTACAGGGAGTGAGGATACGGAAATTAGTGAACCGGAAGGAACGTCAAGACACTGTCATCAAACCCCCGAATAAAAATGGTATGATTATAGCACTCGACGGAGCTTAAGACAAACCTTCATCAGCTCGGTAGGCACTTGTTTGTTTACTTTTTTTTATAACATAAGCACCTTACAAAGTAGACGAAAGTGTGTAAAGGTATAAAGTATGATTTTTTTTTGAGCTACACTCGCTCCTGCTTTTCCATCGTGTGCGGAGGAGTTATCCTCTCTTTGACCGTAGGTCGGTTCTGTTCGACCGAACTCCTCAGAGGCCCATGTGTAGGACGAGTTGGTCTCTACTTGACAAAATATGAAGGTAGAAGACAACTTACATCATGGTTCCGATGTTCGTCAAATCTTCGGTGTGATGGCTAGGGGTCCCATAGAAGACCCTGGGGTACGGAGTTCTTGAGGTTCTGTTCCTGAAGGACGGTTCGGAAGAAAAGAGTCTAACTGGTCTAGGCATTGACCAAATAGGTATGAAACCCTAGGTCCCTGGGCGATCTCTACGACCTGCAAACTACAGTGAATTCCTTCACACTATTACCAAAGAGGTGGAAAGGTAGACTGGATCTTTCAACTGGGTGTCGACCGGTATATGAACTCTTCTCCGGGTCGGTTCTGGTCTCCTCAACGGGTAAATAAGGGTCGAATTTAACAGTTACATATCTGTCTTAGCACTCGTTCTTCTTTACCAAAGACAAAATCCGGTAACTTAAAACCCCATCAAATGTTGGATCGTGACGATTGGTTACGTCTTCGGTTCGTCACTTTCTCGATAAAGAGATGGTAAAGAACCCTATAGGCCTCGTGTTCCAAAATCGCCATGGTTAGTAAGTTGTCTCTGTCCTTTCCCACCCTTGCCAACAATCGTCGTGTTCCAACAATCATCGTCGGGTTCTAACCCAGAAACCCCTGTAAGGACGACGAAGTCGTGAGTCTGTCCTCATCGGGTTCGTCCTTATCTTACCCTATTTGTCCTCTTAGTTGACCTCTTTGTCAGAATTTCAATAGAGGTTCCTGAGGGTCTTTATAAATCCTCTTTACTCTTTCCCGACCACCAGAATGTCGGAAGGGTCCACCGTGATCTTCATTTCTTAAGCGGACGGTTACTTCCTCTGTATTCTCTGCACCCAAACTGGGGACCCAGTCCTTCGAGGGGATCTCCTCCCGTACCGTTGGGTGAGGTCATAAGAATGTACCTCTTAGGGTACCTATCTCCTCAGACCGCCTCATGTCAGGTATCCCGACGTTTCTCAGTCTGTGTTGACTTCACTGAATTGTGTGTACGTGCCGCCAGGACGTCTCATTTATACGAACCTCGGTCTAACTAGTGTATTAAGCTTATAATATATGTATACTTCCTCCTCAGTAAGAAACTTAAAAAGAATGGAGTTTATTCTTAACTTAAAAGTATTTGAATAATGTGTATTTAAGAAGGTTTCTAAAAAATTTTTGAGTTTCTTAAGACATAAAACAGATATAATGGTTAAAGAACCCCCATCAATTCTTACTTTTTACCCTTTACCCACGTTCCAACTGTCGTAGACAGTGTATCCGAAACGTTTGTAGCTTTTCGTTTCACGTGCTGTTATTTATAACAATAACACCGTCTCTTAAGGCTACGAACGAGCATAAACCTAGAGAAAAGGAAGAGTCGTTCGTACTCCTAATGTGTAGAGACGAGGGAAAAGTAGTCCTTTCCGGTACACTGACCGGCTGCGTCCCACGTTGTCGTCATTAGGATAGTAAAGACTCGACTTCGCAAACGAACAACCAGATTCAGTCGGGTGGTAAGAGTGGACGTGTGACTACCATTTCAACGCCCTCTCACTACAGAGACAGGTGGACCTAGTGGCTCAGTGTTGTACCTTCCGTCGACTGAATCTTCGGTCGGTCTGGACGTCACCCACAATGTAGTCACACCCTTTAGTTGAAGCCAACACGTCTGGTGACTTCAGGACCGGAACGAACAAGGGTTTCGTAAGGGCCTGGGTCAGACGGATAACTATAAGTTCCTGGACTTTAAAATTTTTAGACTAAATTCCCCTTTTTTTGATAACTATGAAGTTTATTTAATGTTTTTACCCCCTTTGTTGACAACACGACAACAACTTACGTCTAATATGTACCAAATTAAAAACCGTTCGTTCTAGATCACAAGTCTCCTCGTAGGTTCTTTGAAATACTCGTACTTGTACTATTACCCTTAAAATAGGTAAACCGTCTTCAGTCTCCTTTTAAACTATTATAATACCATCTTGAAAATACGTATCATATTTATAGTTGTGGCGTATTATGACATGGATAAATCCCTACTCTATGTTTTGATTAATTTTCGTACCGTCCACGTTAATTACTTTAGTCAGACTTATTCCATTCTTCTCGATTTGTGATGAGTAATTAAACCGATGTCTAGACTACAACAACATAAACTCTGTGTGGGGACTACTTATATCTTGTTTATTGTTAGAACAATCTAAACATCTAAGGATTTTACGTTTATAAAGGTGTATATTTGTACGAACCTCTGACAAAGGGTCCTCTACTGTGTTGATTTCTCCCTAATATTTGTCACCGTCATCTGGTGCATGTTTTTGTTGGTTCTTATTTCCTTAAACTCCCCGGTACCTATAGTGTTATACCGTTTATACGCACCTTTTGTGCTGTCTAACTTTGTCTACTAAGGTTCTTTACTAAGATCCCGTAAAAGACAAGGAACTGACCTATAAAATTAGAATCACCATTTACCATGTTATTTTTAGAGAAGACTGTGGTGACTAAAAAAAAAAATATGGTAGGTCCTAGATATGTTCACGAAAAGTCGAAGTGACTTTGGAACACATAATTTTTGTGTAAATGGTTTGTATTTAAACTTTGTAACAGTTCGTGTACTACCTTTTCAACTCGAATACGGTAATACCGTGATTTTTGAGTTAATCTCTGAGACTCGTTAAGAAAAAATCTTTTACAACGACATAATTATTTCTGTATCTAACATCTTAAGTTCGGTCTCAATGTCAAAGTTTTTGTAGGTGATAATTTAAATAAACGAGTCCCAATTAAACCGTTCTACAAACTTCATTTTAATCATGATATACGTTTTATTACGTCCTCGACTTTAAGTTGTATCCCGGGTTTCTTCGTAGTAGTCTCCGACACATAGACACTTCCGACTAACCACACTGACCTACTTTCGCACCCCCCAAAGAGGACAACCTTGGATCTCTTCCAACACCCCTGGTCTGAACCCCACTCCCCACACCAGTTTCGGGGGGAGACCTTCCTCCACTCGGACGGCACGTTGTGTCGTTTGTCCTCTGATTAGGGGTACCTTCGCGGAAACGGTAACTCTAAGACCTTAAAAGTACAGACGGGTGGTCACCAGTCGCTAGAAAAGACGTATCTGGGTGATAACGAACTCGGAAGTCTTTGTGAAACAGGTTGAGGTCTCGAAGTTGAATCCAGAGGTAGTGCACACGTGTGGTCAGAACCTCCGTCACTGGGGTCTTCTCCTACTTCCTACATCACTCTATGACACTCTTGTCGACCGTCTTCCCTCTTCCGTTGTATCAAGGGTCTCGTCTCGAACGATGACCGGACGTAAGGACCACTGGTTGTTCTACGTGACACCCGGTGGTATGTGTCGGTAACTTGCACAAACTAAGACGTAGAGTCAGGTCAAGGTATCTTTTGTAAAAAACTCATTAGCGGTACACCGTATGGGATAAGATTCGAGAAGTACACATCATTAATTAAATCAAGAGTCGGTGGGATAGTTACACGGGTAAAATGTCTAATCCTTTGGCTCCGGGTCTCTCCGAAATAATGAATGGGATCCAGTTTGATTTGTCGTGTGATGACCCTTGAATTAGGGTCGAGAGACCGAGGTCTCACATGTTCAAATCAACCCTACGTTGTCTTAGACCCATAGTGGGAATATTGTTTTCCCCAATTATAGTACAAGACTCAAAAATGGGGATTTTATGTGTGTGTGTGTGTGTGTGTGTGTGTGTGTGTGTATTAAAGGGGATGTTCTCTCTTTAGGTTTTCGACGGTGGTCGAACTTTGACGAAGTCTGGTAGTCCCAAAGTCCTTACGACTGTAGGTCGGCGTCTTCGACGGGGGAGTGTCCCAGTGTGGTAGAAGGGTCACTGTCGACAACGAGCAGACAGAGGGGTGTGTCTGCACTTGAAGAGGTGGAGACTCCCGCCCGACTCTGGAACAGTTACGGGGTGTCGGCCGTCCTTTTGGTCGACGGTCGGGAAGTGTCTGTCTCGTCCACTGTCCACGATTCCTACGCCCTCCCTGAGTACCCGTGTGAGCACCCGTGGCGGAGAGTGTTGTCACCCCCACCTACCCCTTGGATGGGAGGTCGTGGGTCCCGGGACGTCCTCGACGAATCCTTCCTGGAAGGGAGGGTAGGGTACTGGTTTCGAGACCGACGGAGAATTCCAGTTTGAACGGTTTTAGTTCCCTGTGTTATAAATTCCACTGGTTCAACAGGGCCAAACGGGTCTCGAAAGGACCAAAGTCGTGACTTTCAGAGTGTAGGATCCTGTGGGGGGCGGGGGGTCGTTGTCGCTCCGGGGTCCTTTGGGTCTCTCAACCGTGGGATTACTTTCGTCTGTAGTTCCCTTTGAGAAAAGTGGTATCGGAGTTCGGACATGTAAAAAGGGGTTTGACAGTGGCAGTCCGATGTCTGGTCAGGGGGGACGAGAGAAATGTTTCCCTGCACTGCAGAGGGAGCCTCGTGACTCTTTCTCTACGACTCCTGTGTCCGGGGTCTAAGGTAGGCGGACAAGGGTAGAGGGGTCTCCCACGTTTTTTAACCTGGAACCCTCTACCTAGACGAACCGCCGACCTCAGTGAGGGTCGGAACCCGTTGTAAAGGTCCAAAAAGGTAGAAACCTACTCTACCGTTATAAGGGGGAAGTAAAGCCTCGGTGGACCGAGTCCCAGTCTCTGTACTCCTGAGCAGGTCTTACGAGAGACACTATTTCTACTGTCTAAATTTAGTCACTCAATTACATGTCCACTCTTCTGTCAACCGTACTAAACCGACCCTACCTGTTCTTTGGGGCTGGTCGAGGTTCCACGGGAGATAGGGGTCCCTAAGAGGACTCTCCAGAACCAGGAGTAGTCTCGATGCCTATGAGTGACATATATCAGGTCTGGGGTAGATTACTATACTCATTTATTTGAGACCTGTAAGTCGCTCTTGTTTAGTGATCAGGTAGTTTTAGGAACCCCATTTAATCAAGTCGTCTGACCGGATCTCTGTATGTGGCACTGAGTGAGAGTGGGTCACATTTATTCCCTTCTAATTCGTGTTGAACTAACTTAGTATGACTTCGAACCGTATCGAGTTGTTTGTCTAGTCGGACTTTAGAGTGTAATCCTTGTGTATTAGAGTATTTTAAATACTGACAATAACGAGTGGTGTATACAAAGACCCAATGACACACGACCCGAGGTGCGTTCGACGTAGCGACCCCAGAACTCCCCGGACGGACGACTAGGTGTTGCATAAAGTTCTTTCTTCTGTGCAAGGACCAACTGTGAGAAACCGGACTAGCAGCCGTACCGGACCGACGACTCTCCTGACCCTGTCCTCCCCCCTACAACCGTCACCCCATCCTCCGAATGTGGTACAGGGTTCGACCCGGGGAGACAATCCCAACCTTGCGACCACACCTCTGACCGTCCGTTTAGGAGAAAGGAAAGAGATCTGGAGTCAAAGGAGGGAACTATTCTCCCTCACCATCTTAATCTACCACAGATTCCTGAAAAGTTCTGAATGTCCTAGTCAGATACTTTCTTCTAGTTCCCTGGTTGCATAAATTTCTTTTTAGTTCCCTGAAGGGACCGCCAGGTGACCGATTTTGAGGTACGAGGGCTACGTCCCCCGGGGTCCAAGGTAGGGACCAGTCCCTCGATCTAGGACGGACGGTGTCGATTTTCTAGGGTGCACGACGTTGGTTCTATCTTCTTGGACTTACGACGTTGATTCTGGGTCGTGTCAGTTTATTTATTCCTTATTTATAAGATTTTCTTTTTTCCTTTCTTTTTAGTCTTGACTTTACAGTCATCTCGTATTTCTACGTCCTCTACACCCGCACCGAAAGACTTCCGTGCTCACCCATGTCCTCCGGCACCTTGTAATTGGACTTTTAGACCCTCCCTTTCCATCTGCCGGTTGACGAAACTGTCCGTAGACAGGTTTCGATTTGGTAAAGTTCTTTACAACAGACTTGAACGTAGGGGTGAGGTGGAAGAGGGCGGTTAACTAACCCCGGAAGAAAGACGACTTGGATTGACGTTGGAGTCCTAGGAAGAATTGTGTTTTCGGCTACGGGTGGGTTGTCTATATGCTCACTGTCTCTCGACGAAAGGTTGGGTTTACTGGGGCTCAGGACGAGGTCCAGGTCTTACTCTCTAAGGTCCCTGAGTCTTACGTTGGCCACTCCTCGTCTCCTGCTCTCTCCTTCCGTAAAGGGAAGTTACTTCGTAGGACCGAACGTCCTCTACTGGTGACTTTAGCTCCAAGCCCCTGACGTCACTTCTTTCCCCGACCCTGGGAACCGGGAACTGAGTGAACGACCTCGCTCGGGACGGGTGATAGGGACGGGTGGTGGGGGACCGGGGATCCGGTACACGAGTCGTCACGACTCCGACCACAGGGAGTGGGGAGGAGAGGGGGGTAGGGGTAGGGGTGGGGCCAAGTAGGAGTGTCGAAGTAGAGTAGTCAGAGTCCGGGGAGGTGCGAACGGGACGGTCGTCCGTTCCAGATTGGGAAGACTGGGAGGCCGGACGAAGGTCCGTAAAGAACGTGGTAAAGGTCGTGACAGTTGAGGTAGGTCTTTCTCAAAACTCGTTCTCTTATTGGAAAAAGAAAGACCGAGTAAATAAAAGTAATACTAAAAGTGTCGGTTAAGGTCATTTAGACGATGTGCTTTTCAGGGATGAGTAGTAATCTAAACTGAACTTGAGATGAAGACAATTATAAAACGGAAAGTTTTTACTTTTTTTTTTGTCAGGACAAAACAGAACTGATTGAGTCGATAGTCAACCCCTGGCGGGAACGGGGAGCTGTAGACACTTCACAGAACACCGTCTAATATAAAGGGGGGTTTGACCGGCGTTATAAAAGTTAGGGTGTACGAACGAGGTCTAGGAGGTAGTTCTCTACTTCGGACACAGTAGAGAAAACTAGAACCCACCCGGAAAACTGACAAAACTGAATATCTTACGTCACCTTCCCTGAACTACACTGAAGGTTTCGACCGAATCTTTCCGCTATGTCGAAGGTGGACCGAGAGAACTCTGTACCAAAACCGCGGTTCTGAGAGTCTTCGGGTCGTGGGGTCTTCTTCTGGCCTTCGTCTATGGTGCACCTTTCTGGGATGTCTCTATCTATAAGAGCCCCTCGGAGTCGACGAGTTCGGAGGACTCGGAAGTTGTGTGCACGTACTTGTCCCTTTAGAAGCGGTACTGGGGTCGGCGTAGGTAGACTTACGTTGGCGTCCTTCCTAGGGTTCGTTCCTGGCACGTCGACTCGGGTCCGTTAAGGGGTTTGGCGTTCTCTCTCTTATTATTTACTAACAACAACGAAATCCAGAAAGGGTCACCGAGTCTACTATTTCTGATACGGACGTCACGGCCTCTGGTCCCAAGTTAGGGACCTAGCCCTTCTAGGGGATCCCTTCCCTTACCGTTGTGTGAAGTCATAAGAACGGACCTCTTAGGGTACGTGTCTCCTCGGACAACCCACCCCCACCCCCACCCCCCCGATGTCAGGTGATCCAGTGGTTCCCGATCTGTGTTGACTCCCTGATTCGTGTATTCGTGTCACAACGAAATACGGTGATTGAAATCCCACCGAACAATACGTCGACAACTATTGGTCCCGTCAAGTTGAGTTCGAACTCGTCAAGGGACGGGGTACCTTGAGTTCTTCGAAGAGTTCTATAGACGACTAACGATGACCTCACCTGAACGAACGAGTAGTACCCGATACACAGGGGTCTCCGACGGAGACAGGACAGGGTGTAATTGAGAAGGTACTTCAGGTCGAGGTCAAAGGTAAGGACTTTGTTTTTAGTGAACGTGGTTCGTAAACTCACTCATCATTTGAAGTACCTTTTAAATTCCTCTGCTACGACTGGTGTGTCCGGAGACGGTAGGTCGACGGAGAAGGGACGTGTGTGTTTGTGGAGAAGGGTAAGAGTGGGTCGGAGAGCCCACCGAGGTCTTTGGGCTTAAGAAGAAGACGGGACTTCTCAGTAAGTCGAGGGGGTGTTCGAAGAGTAAGTACTACAGGTGTGACTTCGTATAGTTCTTATATCTGAAACGACCTTGGGTGACCCACTAAAAAGAATACATGTGTACGTAACATTTTTTTTTTTTTTTTCTTCTTCAAAATTTCTCGTGTGTCTGTTTTTTAATATTTAACAGACGTTGAGGGTAATGGGTCTCCATTCATGATAATTGCAAGCACTATTTACAGGATGAGTATGTGGTATTAAAATGTGTTTCCCCTAGTGTGATGGGAACGACGAGAAATAAAAGAGGTCCGTAGTAATCATTGTTACTATCGAAATGGTAAATAAATCACGGACCATACATTTTCCGACCCGTTTTTCAAACAAACTCAAAGGGTATTCTACGATGTCTTTTTGCACATGTTAGAAAAACCGGTTGGGTAAGAATCATCAACGTACTTCCTCTGTAGTAGATTAGGAATGTTATAGGGATTTTACATACGAGTAGTAGTACCCCGAAGGGACCACTGAGTCTCCATTTCTTAGACGGACGACTGTGTCCTCTGCACCCAAACTAGGGACCCAACCCTTCTCGGGACCTCTTCCTTTACCGTCGGGTGAGGTCATAAGAACGGACCTTTTGAGGTACTTGTCTCCTCGGACCGTCCGATGTCAGGGACCCTACTGTTTCTCAACCTGTGCTGAATCTCTGTTTCTGGTAGTGGTAATGGAAGAAAAAGGACTCCCTGGAGTCACTGTCCGTCCCGACCCTAGACTTAAGTCCGGGTGGATTGAGATCCAGGACCCCGTAGGGAGTATCGAGTCAACCATTTCTTATAGGACGTTGCGTCCTCTGGGCCCAAGTTAAGGACCTAACCCTTCTAGGCGACCTCTTCCGTTACCGTTAGGTGAGGTCACAAGAACGGACCTTTTAGGGTACCTACCTCCTCGGACCTTCCGATGTCAGGTACCCCAACGTTCTCAGTCTGTCCTGCATCGCTGATTTCTCTCTCTCTCTTGAGATCCAGGACATGTTAAAGGTACCTCCGTCTCCGAGGAGAAACATAGGAAAAGGGTTTGGGAGTGTGGTGGGACCACTCTGGTGGGACCGGAGTGTATAGGACTTGTTCTGGACCACGGGATTGTTCCAGACCAGAGAGACGTTTCCCAAGTCTCGAGGACCCCACCCCCTCCAGGACACTGACCAAGTAAACGGACCACCCTGACGCAGAGACTCTCTGTCCTCCCAGACCCGGGTATCCTCCTCGTCCCGTCTCTGTTTATTCGTGAGGGACAGGGGTGCTGACGACCTAGCTCTCCCGGGACGAGAGGACTCTAGACCCCCACCGGAGGTGTACAGTAGACGGAAACGTTGGGTGGGGGGTCCGTACGAACAGGACTCAGCACTCCCCACGGAGACAGGTCCGGTCGACATGCTCCTCCTGTACGGATACCCCTTCACAGACACGACCAAGGGAGGTGGGAGCTTCCCCGAAACGGTCCACCCTGAACGAGAAGGGACCCTTCCTTGTGCGGTGGAAAGGGACTACTCCTATAAAAGACTCACCTCGGGGTCCCCTGGTCGTAGGTGAGACAGGGGAAGACTCCTTGCGACACCCCTCCGGTCCCATCATCTTGGTACGACTCACCGGGGTCTTCTCCTCCTTGTCGGAGGTCCCTCTCGACTGGAAAGGAAACTGTCGAAAGGACTCGGAGGTCGATTAACACTTCCTCTGAAGTTTTGACTCAATAGTCCGACAGAGGGTCGACAAAGACGTCGACGACTACGACCTTCCTTCCTTCCCGTAGGGACAGGAGGGGGACGGGGGTCGGACTTCCACCCGGGACGGAAGGTACGGGCCCCGACAGTCTGTGAGTCGAGTCACACCCTCACTCTTTTTAGTCCGAACCTTCGGTATTCGGGGTCTAAACTTAGGACCGACAGATGAATAATTAACCGTTGGGCCCTGTTAAACGAATTGAAGAGACTAGGACCCCAAAGAGTAGGAGAACCAAACCAAGGACGATCTTCGACTGGAACTTTCTCGTGAAGATCACGTTCATCAAACTAACCCTCCACTAGGGTTGTTCGTGGTCGTTCGCTCACCCGTTTCCTCCCTTCGTTCGGTCACCCTCTACGTAATAGTTCGTTCACTCGTTTTAACTTCGAATTAGGGTGACCCCTAAGAATCTCTGGCGAACTTACAGGACTTCAATAAGCGGTATCGGGGGTCTCCGTTCCCTCGACCCCACAACTAGGTGGTCGACGATAGGCAATAACTAGTCAACTCCTGACGGGGACCCCTTCCTCGGTCCCCGCTGGGGCACAGGGAGACCGGACGACGTACACGCGAGGTGCGTGTCGGTCCCTGTGGGAAGTCGTCTCAGTGTCATGTCCGGTCACTCTACGTTCCTCTCAAACATCGTTACAGGGAAGAAAAGGAAGAAGAAAGATCGATTACACGTCTGTGTGTAGACCTCCGTGTCACAGGAGAACTCTGGGACTCCATTTCCGTACTCCCTTTCTGATTCTCTTATGTGTCTTCGGTCGGGACCCCAGGAACCCGGCATTTCCCTCGGAGGTCGGTCGACGGGGTCCGAAGCAAGCTTTCCGACGTCGACTCAGAAGACACTGAACGTGAGTTCCCAACCCCTTGGGACTAAGAAAGGACTCCTCGACGACTACCCTTTTGATCTGTACCCAAATAGATCAACAGGACGGTGTTTACTTTTTCTTGTGGAGAGAGTCCCTTAAAAACAGACCTTAATTCGAACCTGGAGGACAAGATGTCTTCTTCCCGAAACCCGGTCAACTACTGTTTGTGACCATGGTCGGGACCTCAGGTCGTACCTTCTCCTCCGGTGTCACCCCCGTAAGACACTTGAGGTCGGACGGGTCAGTGACGTCGCCTCGAACGATTCTCCACTCTCATAGGGTTTCTCTGATAGGGTCGATAACACTATAGAAAGTGGTTTGAAGTCCGTCCCTCTTGAGAAGATCGTCTCCGAAGTCCGGGCCTCCTCCAGTTTTCGACACGTGTTCAGTCGTCCGTTTACCTTCTGGACTACCCGTTACTTTCGGCTCCTGAACCTCCCCAACTTGTCAAAACTAGACGTCTCACAGAACGACACTACATACACACCACCCACTCGTAAATACCTCGACCAAAATCTCTGGTCTATCATCGTCTACCCCCTCTAGACACAAGGATTGGACGACGTCTAAACTTTAAGTCTCCGCGAGACGGCGACCACGTGCGTACACACATGTATACACGTACGACCGTCCATCTACACATATGTGTGCACACACTTATACACGTATGTGTACGCACCCACGACGTCAACGACCGACGAATCGACGGTCCGACCAACCCTCCTTTTGGAATCAAGAACGTCGAGTCGGGTCCCCGAAATCCTGGAGTTTTACCATGGACGTCAACGCACCTCTGCTCTCCTTTTTTCTCGATAATGATTTCGTGGGGAGATTGTAGTCCCCGACAACGGTCGGCGAGACTTGTGTAGCGTGAGTGTCACTCTGACGCTCCGTTACGACTCGAATGTCTGAAACTTCTGTCCCGACTACTCTGTCTTGAGCCCTGACCGTCTCTGTGAGTGAGACGTAAGACAAAGACGAAGGTATCGAATGTAGACGTGCTGGTACCCGTGTAGTGGACTCGTGACTCTTGGAACTAAATGGTTGATCCTCTCCCCCGTCAAACCTCAACCTCCAGGTGACTTAGTAAGGAGGAGACGAGTCAGAGGGTACCATATCACTCCGAGCTTAATTTATTGTAAACCTTTAAAAAAATTTAGTTCACGGTACTATTAATTTCCTAATATTAATAAAAGGTAGTGTTATTATTATTTGATTTAAACTAAGACCGTATTTTTACGTTTATCGACTTTAAGTTGCTACATTTTGTCTAGTTAAACCCCTTTTAATATGGGGTATACGTAAAGTGTTTCGGACACCTGTATGTGTAACGGTGCCGGCACTCTTCCCGGTCTCTCTCCCTTTCCAAGTAATTAAGTCGTTCAGACAGGTTAAGGACAACTGAGTTTCCGTGTTGCTAAATAAGTACCTATTGAGACGACCCGAATCCCCTTCTAAGTTACTAATTTTATATAAGAATTTCGGAAATTCTCTGAAATTCACTAGTAAACATAAGGTTTATCCAGAGTGACTGTGTTCGAGAAATTTTACAGTTTAGCGTTTTTTTTTTTTTTTAGGTTTCGGTTTCGACCGACCGTTAGGACGATCAAAATACTTCAACGTGCTCTCAAGAGTAAGACGACTCTGTTATCGGACGTATTTATTCGTGAGTATTAGTCTCACGTCCCTAGATTAGGTTACTTTGAAAGTTAGTTAAATTAGACTATGGCGAAACCGTTAAAAAGACCTCGTCAGCGCTTAAGTCTAGTAGACAAAATAATAAGTCGCCACTTATGGTGGTCTACTGGGTCAAAACTCAAACTTTCTTTTACAGGGGACAACAAGACACCAGAAGATAAAAAAAAAGGGATATTACGTCGAATTGAAGAAATTCGGAGTATTTGTAGTTACCGGATTTTAAGGATGGGGATAAAAGGGTGGGTCCTGGAGTGTAGGGACTTAACAGGTGATTCGGGGTACGGGGGTAAAATGAACCGGCTTCGAGAGACCCTTGGGTGACGATGTACCATGGGACACCTGTTACGATAGAACCCACCCTCCCTCTGTGGTAGAAAACCTCGTTGACTTCAGGTGTAGGGGACTCTACGTACTCATCACGCCCCAAGGTACGTTTCAATCTTCTTACCGCAACGAGTACACAAACACAGTCGGGGTCTCGTTGAGTCGAACATGGGTCTCACGGAAGTGGAAGGAGTACTTTTGTCGGGGAAGCCGAAGGAAAGATTTGGGAGACAGACATACCCCCGGGGTACCTCGGGACTCGTGAGACGGTAAGGGAGGTAGGAAGGTAGAAGGGGAGAGGAGGAAGGGTTCTGTTGAGACGGGGGTTAACAGGGGTTTCCAGGACACGTGTAGTGAAGTGTAGTTGTCTACGACCTTCAAACTGTCTACCTGGTAGTTAAGTTGGTGGTCGGTTGGAGGTTTAGGGTAAACCCAGAGTCGACGTTGTGGGACGTTACACTTAAAAGTTTAAGGTCTACAAAACAAGATAAAATTGGGTACACCGTTTGGTACACAAAGTTAAAATTCTGAACTTTTTATGTCAGTTCTACCGAGACTCCAGCACGTGACCGGAATTCAAGGAAGACTGAGTAAGTGTCGACAGAAATTCGAGTCCTGTTAGAGGGTGTGGAAGAGACGGTTTACGGAAGATCCGGTCCGACTCACTACCTACCTTTCGGACCCAGAGAGCTTGTGGGAGTCACCCGGCAAGGAACCGGTCTCTCACGGTGTGTAGATCCTGCTTTCTTGGCTGGGTTCAGTCTCTGGGTCGTTACTCTAAAATAAATCCTATCTCCCGGTGACTTAGGCAGAATAAAAGAGGTTGAACACGACGGCTTCAAAAAGGTGTAATAAAGATTAAACCCGACACTCTTTCCCCCTTTTTAATTTTTGATGACTAGATCTCTATTACCTTATAGAACCACCAATAACGCAATTTTTGGTCGGTCAATTTTACTCAAACCTTCTAGAATCTTCCGTTAGAGACTGAGTTTCAGACATATTCGTGACTTCCGTCTTGTCTTCGTACCAATCTACTTCGTGACTTGTCGTCTCTACTAAGCGTCGAGGGTTCGGTGATCCGTAGAACTAAATCACCATCTGGTGGAGTGACCGGGTTACCATCCCCTAGGATTCCCATCCTACCGCTCCCCACCCTCCCCCAATCCTGAATGTCTAACACAAGCATTAATCCTGAGATGGTCGTCGTGTTTACGGGAGGACAGGACGCCATCCTCTTCGACGACACCGTTCCGTAAGGGCTTCCTCGGTATCGTCGTCCGAACCTATTACTCTTCGTGATCTAGTCAGGACCCCCTTCTTTCTAGTCGTTGAAAATCGTTTCTCACGGACTCGTCAAACTCTAGACTAGACTTTGAATCTCTTTGAAGGAGTAGAGACAACCATACCGATTAGTGTGACTCTTTGTTTGTTCGTCTTTCCGTTATACCGTAGAGGACCTTCGTTCTACCTTATTATTCTAAATTTAAGTCCGTCGGTCCTACCAAATCCCCAATCACACCGAGTTGAACTCTTCTGTCGAACGAATCATGGTAAGTTCTCTGTGGGGTCTAGGTCGGGACCTGGATCCAACTTCTGTCACGGGAACTTAAACGGGGGTTCCTCCATTACAAGCAGTGTACTCTCCGTAAAGAGTCTCGAGTCGAACTCACTCCGTGGTAGTGGGAGTCCGACGGGACTTGTAATCTCATTCACTATACATACGAAGAAAACACAGTTCTTTCTTTAAAACTTGAACATTGATACACCTCTGGCGGTTCCTCGTCTCTGACCACCCACAAACGGGTACAGACTTTGGAAGGTTCTTGGTGATCGCGTTGAGTTTCACGAAAAAGAGACTTAGAAACGTACCTTGAAGGACACTTAAAGTATACAAAAATCGTCGTTAATCAAACATATTTGTCAAGTTTCAGCTGAACTAACGTTCGGGGTGTCATCGTCGGTACGAGGTCCCCTCGACCAGGGTCGATCTCGTCCCGTTACTGAAACTTGATCGAGCTCATACGAATAGTAACTGAAGGAGTAAGGAACGTATTTAAGAGAATAAAGAATTTTGTCTCGACCCGTAGATACTCCTAATCCAATTTACGATTACAGATTAAACGTTCAAGTACATCCGTAGGAGGTAAATTGTTTCAACGTCAAGGGACATAAGTAAATAAGGAGTCATACCTGATCTCTTGGTGGACAAGAGATTTTAAGATTCACATTACAGTCTCTTCTGAGACAGAAGAGAGTCCGAAAGGACGCGACATCACGAATATGGGTCAAGTGGATGTAAACAAATATAATGCCAAGGTTGTGAAAAGTTAGGGGTTTCCACATAGACATCGAGTCTTTTATTGATAAATAAAAGTAGATTCTCCGTATTTTGACGCGGATTCCGTTTTAGGATGAGTACGGGGAGTTTAGATTGGAAGTATTTCAACCCAGGTGAATTGCCAGGACAGATGAACTCAATGTAAGATTTACATGTAGGACCAATGTAAGATTTTCTTTTGAGGTTGGGTTTAAACCTTTCTTACCCCTTGAAAACACTGTATTTGACTGGTCAAAACTTACCCCTTTAAGACACTGTATTTGACTGGTCAAAAGAAGTGGTTTGGACTAAGAAGAAGGAGGACCGGTGTACCGATCCACTATAAAGGGTTGGAGGGAACGTTAATCCTCACCAGTACACTGACCCAAGACTGGTTACTTTACGGTCACTTATGTCACCCATGGTGTAGATCCGGATCCGATAATTTTATGGGGTGTAGGTAGAGATGGGAGAAAGGGGAAGAGGTCAAACTTATAACCTTTTATGACGTTGTAACCTTTCTACACAACTTCTACCCTTTTCCTCGGGTTAAGAGACTTAGTGGTGAACTTCCTCTCGACGGGTGGTTAAATATCGTTTATAAAACCTGAAATACATTTATTCTTCATTTGAAGATTGTACAAACTCGGTATTATGTAAATAAATGATATGATCAACCGTAGTGAAATTGATTATCGTGTGGTGTGTATTTTTGAGGAAGAACTTTGTAGAGTGGAGGAGAAGAGTTGGTAAGTTAGTGACAGGGGAAAACTCTCCTGGACCCGAAGGGACCACCGAAGAGGACGTTACGTCCTCTGGGTCCAAGTCAGGGACCCAGTCCTTCTAGGGGATCTCTTCCCTTACCTTTGGATGAGGTTATAAGAACGGACCCTTTAGGGTACCTGTTCTCCTCGGACCACCCGATGTCAGGTACCCCAACGTTTCACAACTTATTCTTTCTTTTCGAGGAATACAAAGGGATCACCGAGTTTGTCATTTCTTAGACGGACGTTACATCCTCTGGACTCAACCTAGGGACCCAATATTTCTAGGGGGTCTCTTCCTTTACCGTCGGGTGAGTTCATAAGAACGGACATCTTAAAGTACCTGTCTCCTCGGACCGTCCGATGTCAGGTACCCCAGTGTATCTCAACCTGTGCTGACTCACCGATTATATGTGTGTGTGTCTGTGTGTGGGTAAGACTGAAAATGAAACTTCCCGACGAAAATTGGAATGGGACCTTAAAACTATTTAAAGTTTCGGAAGGACGACTGTGTTTTCAAAACGAATTTATTCAATTTATACAAGAGGTTTTTAGAATAAATCTGGTCGTTTTCATTTAAAGTAGGGTAAGGTCTGAATTGTTCTACCTACTAAAAACTTTAAGGTTTTATTAGATTGTTCGCTATTAGTTTTATTGTACCACAACAACATGTTACTAATAATCTTTTCGTAATAAGTAACATAATTAGTTCAATGCTCTCTGAGACGAACATTCTTTGTTGGTTGAGAGGAGTTTGAAGACGCTATATTGGGTTGGTTTTACGTAGAGAGTTTGTATAGTTATGTTTCAGACGAAACCTAGGTCCTCTGACGTCCCGTCGACACGAGGTGTCCCGTCGAGTCCCTAAGTCCGACGAAACTAGAACGTCGTGGTAGTAGATTGATACATGAATGTACCGTCCCCTTCTCTTGCGACGTCGGAGAGTGTAACCGTCTCGCCAATTCACGAGACCGGGTGTGTACTGTGGAGGTCTGTGTGACAACCGGTCCTCCTCAGTAAATCAAGGAGGTTTGAACCTCTCCCACCTCTTCCTTTAAGTGGGAAGGTATACGAGACTGACCCTCCTCTTAACCTATGTTACTCGTCAAAGAAAGAAACCTCCTCCTACCACCACAAATTCTGTAATCCAGTACAGACTGAGAAACGTTTCGAAGGGACACCGAGTCTACCATTTCTTAGACGGACGTCACGTCCTCTGGTCCCAAGTTTGGGACTTAGTCGATAAGTGACTTCGTAGGGTGCGGGTTCCATTTTCTTTGGGTTCATTCTACCATCCACAGCTTTCTCCCGTAGTCTCCCGTCTGTGTGACTTTTGTATGAGTGTCTTTTGTTCAGTCAGATTAGTATGATCTTGGTGTCGGAACAGATTGAGTTACTTTGATTCGGTACGGGTGTCCCGTTGGGTTCTGCCCGCCCAGTACCACTTCTCCAGACTGTCTTACACCAGGTAACCTCTTCCTTTACCGTTTGGTGAAGTCATAAGAACGGAACTCTTGGGGTACTTGTCATACTTTTCCGTTTTACTATCCTATGACTTTCTCCTTGAGGGGTCCAGTAATCCACGGGTTATACGACGACCTCTAGTCACCTCTTTATTGAGGTCTTTCTTCCTTCTCTACCTCGGTTTCTTTTTTGTTGTGGGTCGACACCTACACTGACCACTATCTTCGTTCTAGGCTACAATATTTCTCGTTATAACGTATCCTTGGACCTTACAGTCCAGGTACTTGGTTCCGTTTAACCTTCACCAGTTTGTTCTCTACCGTTCTCACTTGTAGCTATAAGATCCTTAGTACTTAATTTTACCTGACCTTACCCACTTAAATTGAGTCTACTGGTAATATAGATGATGACGCCCGTCCTTAGGGAGTCTTCTTTACCTCATCGGTAGTACCAGTTGTTTTCTCAGGTTTTACGTCATGAACCTACGTTAGAGTTTTTGCTGTCTTACTAGAGACAAGTAGAGGTTCCGTTTGGTAAGTTATAGTGTCAATAGGTTCAGATACGGGGTTGGTCATTGCGACTTCTTCGACTTGCCAAGATACTTCTGGATGTTCTGGAAAATCTTGATTGTGGGTTTTTTCTACAGGAAAAGTAATATCCCCTGACCTTACGTTTTCATCCTTCAGTTCTTTGTGGACCTCATTGTCCGTCTAAACCGGAACCTTACACCTTACTTCGTCCCGTTTCTGATTATCTCAAAACGGCTCTTTTACGTGACGAGTATCGTTTGTGGGAGAAGGTTGTTGTGTTCTCTTCTGAGATGTGTACCTGTAGTGGCCTACCAGTTGTGACTTTAGTCTAAGTAATATAAGAAACGTCGGTTTCTACCTCTTCGAGATATGTCAGTTCTTGTTCTGGCCCTCGACTGACACCGAGTCTAGTACTTGAGGAGTAATCGTTTAAGTCTGAATTTAACTTCTTTCATCCCTTTTAACGATCTGGTAAGTCCATACTGGACTTAGTTTAGGGAGTACTAATATGTCACCTTTACTCTTTATCTAAATTCCCGGATCTAGACTATCTATCTCACGGACTACTTGATACTTTACTCCAAACACTGTAACATGTCCTCTGTCCCTAGTTCTGGTAGGGGTACCTTTTCTTTACGTTTTTTCGTTGTACCGACAGACCCCTCCGGAATGTTCATCGACACTTTTCTTCTCTTCACTTTTCGTTTCCTCTTTTCCTTTCTATGTTCGTAGACTTACGTCTTAAGGTTTCTTATCGTTCTTCTCTATTCTTTCGGAAGGAGTCACTAGTTACGTTTCTTTATCTCCTTTTGTTGTCTTACCCTTTCTGACCTCTAGAGAAGTTCTTTTAATCTCTATGGTTCCCTTGTAAATTACGTTTCTACCCGAGCTATTTCCTGTCTTTACCAGACCTGGATTGTCTTCGTCTTCTATAATTCTTCTCCACCGTTCTTATGTGTCTTCTTGACATGTTTTTTCTAGAAGTACTGGGCCTATTAGTGCTACCACACTAGTGAGTAGATCTCGGTATGTAGGACCTTACACTTCAGTTCATCCGGAATCTTTCGTAGTGATACTTGTTTCGATCACCTCCACTACCGTAAGATCAACTCGATAAAGTTTAGGACTTTCTACTACGACACTTTCACGACGTGAGTTATACGGTCGTTAAAACCTTTTGAGTCGTCACCGGTGTCCTGACCTTTTCCAGTGAAAAGTAAGGTTAGGGTTTCTTTCCGTTACGGTTTCTTACGAGTTTGATGGCGTGTTAACGTGAGTAGAGTGTACGATCACTTCATTACGAGTTTTAAGAGGTTCGGTCCGAAGTCGTTATGTACTTGGCACTTGAAAGACTACAAGTTCGACCAAAATCTTTTCCGTCTCCTTGGTCTCTAGTTTAACGGTTGTAGGTGACCTAGTACCTTTTTCGTTCTCTCAAGGTCTTTTTGTAGATAAAGACGAAAGAACTGATACGGTTTCGGAAACTGACCCACATAGTGTTATTTGACACCTTTTAAGACTTTCTCTACCCTTATGGTCTGGTGGACTGGACGGAGAACTCTTTAGACATACGTCTAGTCCTTCGTTGTCAATCTTGACCTATACCTTGTTGTCTGACCAAGGTTTATCCTTTTCCTCATGCAGTTCCGACATATAACAGTGGGACGAATAAATTGAAGATACGTCTCATGTAGTACTCTTTGCGACCTGACCTTCTTTGTGTTCGACCTTAGTTCTAACGATCCTCTTTATAGTGATTGGAGTCTATACGTCTACTGTGGTAGGAATACCGTCTTTCACTTCTCCTTGATTTTTCAGAGAACTACTTTCACTTTCTCCTCTCACTTTTTCAACCGAATTTCGAGTTGTAAGTCTTTTGATTCTAGTACCGTAGACCAGGGTAGTGAAGTACCCTTTATCTACCCCTTTGTCACCTTTGTCACAGTCTGAAAAAAACCCCCCCGAGGTTTTAGTGACGTCTACCACTAACGTCGGTACTTTAATTTTCTACGAATGAGGAACCTTCCTTTAAATACTGGTTGGATCTATCGTATAAGTTTTCGTCTCTGTAATGAAACAGCTGATTCCAGGCAGATCAGTTCCGATACCAAAAAGGTCACCAGTACATACCGACACTCTCAACCTGACACTTCTTTCGACTCACGACTTCTTAACTACGAAAACTTGACACCACAACCTCTTCTGAGAACTCTCAGGGAACCTGACGTTCTTCTAGGTTGGTCAGGTAAGACTTTTAGTCGGGACCCTAAAGAAACCTTCCTTACTACGATTTCGACTTCGAGGTCATGAAACCGGTGGAGTACACTTCTCGACTGAGTAACCTTTTCTGAGACTACGACCCTCCCTAACCCCCGTCCTCCTCTTCCCCTGTTGGCTCCTACTCCACCGACCTACCGTAGTGACTGAGTTACCAGTACCCAAACCCACCTGAGGCCCTCAACCACTACCTGTCCCTCCGGACCGTACCACGTTAAGTACCCCAGCGTTTCTCAGTCTGTGCTGACTCGTTGACTTGACTTGACTTGACTGAGAAACGTTGGGGTCCTAGCATCGGTCGGTCCGAGGACACAGGTACCCTAAAGGAGACAGACACCCTAAAGGGTTCGTTCTTTTGACTCACCCAACGGTAAGGGAAGAAGACTCCTAGAAGGACTGGGTCCCTAACTTGAGTACAGAGAACGTAACGTCCACCTAAGAAATAGTGAGTCGGTAGTCCCTTCGGGTCCCACTCGTCATCCATGATCTTTTGAGTTGGAAATTTTAAAAACTAAAGCCACAGAATTATAAATACGACACTTGAAGACCATTCAGGTCTAAAAAGAGGTTTTTTTTTTTTTTAAAAAAAAAGGACATTACATTCGAACAAAACGATTCAGTAAACCTAAAGGGTCGAGGCCAATCAATCTTATTCACGTTACATTCCTTTACTTAAAGGAAATTATTCTTGCTCTCGTTTCCTTTGTTCTTAGGGTTCTACTGACGTCGTAAAGGGACCCCGGCCCGACCGTCTGGTGAGTGTCACCTTCCCCCACCCCCGGTCTCCTCCACCGAGAAGATCGTAGCTTAAGGGATGGAGAGGACCAGGGTTCAGTGTGTCGAAGGATGGTACTATTTTTATAGGTTTCGGAGTAGTAAATCGGTCTAAATTAATTTCGACGGGATTTAATTCTTTTAGATCAGTAACAAACGTAAGGATCTACGGATACAAATCAACTCATCGTGCATTCGTTTCTTTACTTTTTTAATCGAATTAAAAAACCGACGCCCCTTCTCACACTTAACCAAAAGACAGTGAACGCCCCTTGTAGAACACAGAAGGGAGTCGACCCACAGAGACTACCCTAACGAAGAAGGGTGGGAGGACTTCCCGAGACTCCTGTTCGACGACAAACCGAGACTGGGCTCCTTTGAAGATCTCGGGTGCCTCTCGGGTCGAGGAACACCCGTCCCAACCCCTCGAGGAAGTCTCTTACTGACGGGTGGGTGGGTCCCGAGCCTCGTTGGTTTTCGAGTACGGTTCACCCAGTGAATACTCGTAAAAGGGAGACGGGTCCCGACTCGACTCGTGGTCCCCTCCCAAGTCTTAGAAAGAAAGATAGATTTTTTTTCTTATTTTTATTAGTCCTTATAAAGATCTAAGGGACCGACCCCTCCTTATCGACATTACCGACTCTATCCACACTCAGAGTGGAGATCTCAGTCGGACAGAACGAAACTTAGGGTCGTTACAGTGACCAATCGAGACATTGGAACCTGTACAATGGGGGGTAAAACCACGGACAAATAGAAGTCTTTTAACATTATGTATGGTGGGTCCGAGTAGCACTCCTGATTGGATCAAGTGTCTAGACTTTGGGAATCTTCCCACGGACCGAATTCCTTCACTGGTTGTTTACAATGAAGGTAATAATAGTATTCCCCTCCCCACGATGGATGGGGACCCTTGAGGCTGAACCAACGGACACTGTCGGAGGGACTGTGACATGAAGGTCCCGTGGAGAGACAATTTTATGAGTTCTCGAAAATTAAAAATAAAATTTAGATCCTTCGGTTAGTGGAACTGTCCGACTACACATTCGTTACACACTAGACTTATCTATCCCTCTTGACACTCTTCCTACCCTGGGGTAACCGATAGGTCCCAAACTCAGGTCGTCATTTCTACAGTATCCTTGTCGGATCTCACTTCTTAGAGAGTCGTTTGGGTCTCGTCTTAGTCCGGGACCTCATTGGTACCTTTGTCCTCGGGTGTCTCCCTACCCTTTCACCCACCTACCTACCTAGGTAGTTACCGCTACCTACCCATCGACCCACCCACAGTGAAAGTGTCTTCTCACTTCCGGACACCCGACGACACTCGCGGAGACTCGACACCCTTCGAAACCCTCCCCTCTCCTCCCCCCTTACACAGGATCCCATCTGTCAACCGGTACCATTTCCTTCTTTCTCTTAGAAAGGGACTCTCTAAGGGGGGTTCAAGAATCGGATCCCTTCTTCACCTCTAGTTTCCTTCTCCTCCCCTCGTCCGAAGGTCGGAGACGTCGAAGGTCCAACCCAAAGACCGGACCTCTCAGAACTGGATAAATTATAGAACATAAGGTACCAAGAAAACGGACTAAGAGGTGACGAACGCAAGTTCTTGACCCGAACTGGGAAGGAGTCTGGACAGTACACCAAGTCCCGACTTTTGTGGTAAGACTCTTTTCCCGTTGTTTCAGAGTAGACTGGTAGAGTCAGGGTCGAGTCCCGAGGGGACCCGGGCACCGGACTTCAGGAAAGTCGACCCCTTTTGAAGTCAGTGTGGGGCACCGCTCCTCGCCCACCCCTGTGAGGACACAAGGGAGGAGGGTGGAACCCTCTTTGTCTGCGTCCCACCGGTGGTCGTAGACAATGGGGATGTCCTTGTCCCCACGACTACGGGGGTTTATGAGAAGAAGGCCTTTAAAGGAGGTGAAGAGGGCCAATATACCCCGGTCATCGACTCAAGACCGGTTTCCTTTCACCGTCCTCACTTCAGACGGGGAAGGTCTGGACCGGAACCTTTACCGAGTACGGTAGTCGGTTCGAGAAAGAAGTAGAGGGTAGACCTACATCTGCTAGGGCCCCTTCCTAAGGTTCCGGGATCTTTGACTGTCTCGAGTTCTATCTTCCTTGGACCCAAGATCTGTAGTGATCCACCTTTCGACGAGGGTTTGTGGGGTGACTTGTTATTATACTCACTCTTTACTGTGGAAATGATTGACTTCTATCACCCTAACCGGGTCTACCGGGTCACCATTTCTTGGGTGGACCGTTACGTCCTCTACGTTCAAGTTAGGGACCCAACCCCTCTGGGGGACCTCTCCCTTTACCGTTGGGTGAGGTCATAAGAACGGACCCCTTAGGATACCTGTTTCCTCGGATCTCTCGATGTCAGGTATCCCAACGTTTCTCAGTCTGTACTGACTCGTACTCGTCCGTATGTTTTGTTGTTGTTGTTGTTGTTGTTGTTGACCCTAACCCTCCAGACCAATGTCGTTAATGGGACGTGAACCCTAGTAATTCTTCGGTCTGAAACCTTGGTCTCTCTGTACACACTCAGATTTGTGGAGTGAAATACCCGTGGTCATTTTATTCCAATTATTACCACGGGTTCCCCACCTCTCGTCCTCCGTTCGCCTCTCGAATCGTACCCCGGCTAGTGTAGTGTTCACGAGTCGTCGACCATGATCAGTGCCAATTACAAAACTCATGAACAAGACGTGGTCCGGAGGGAGATAACAATGGGAATGGGAGTAGGGAGAGTCGAAGTAAAAGTGGTGATAGAAGTGGAAGAAGCCGGTGGACGGGACCACCTACCAACGACTCTACGAAGTGACGGACTCCCGGAACTCCATTTACGAGGACTAGCCTATAAGAGATAGGACCCGGACCTCTCCTCCCGCTCACCCTCCCCGACCCCCGAAGTCAGGTCCGCCAGTCAGTGGGTCTCTTCCCAGTCCTCTCCTCCCTGTCGTCTTCACTGTACGGACTCCGTCTGCCTATCCCTCAAGGACTCCGCGACCCCGACACTGAGGTGTGCCACCTAAAACTCCTCCCGGATCACACCTCCCCTTTCTACCGGTCTGGGGCCCGTTCTCACTCTGATCCTCTGTACGACAGGAGAACACTTAAAGGGACCACCGCTGGAATTAAGGTTTAACTTAGTTCAAGTAGAAGAAAAGAGGTCGGAACGGGGTCCTACAAGACCCCTTGTGTCACTTCCCGGGGGGTTTCCTCGTCATGGGTCTCCCCCCGAGTATTCCTCTCGGAGGGTGTCTCTACCCTGAACCTCGTCGTCCGGGTTCTCGACACTGGAACTTCAGGGTTGGGAAGTCCTTGTCCGGGACCTGTGCGGTCGAGCCCCTGTAGACTAGGGGAAAGGTTATTCCCTGAGTCTCTCCTCGTGAAACCTTAGTTACAAGTAAGGGAACAGTAGGAGGACCCCCGTGGATCCCCTACCCCCGACATTCTCCTCTCCTCCCACCAGAGACGCTTCTTTCGGTTTATCGGATCCGTTCCTGAACGTCCCATATTTAAGTCAGACCGTAGGTTTTTGCTACGTTGTCGATATACTTTTAAACGACAACGGAGAACTCTTTTGTGAATTACTCCGTAACGTAAGTATTACGTCGTTTTGAAGAATTTTAGGTAGTAAAGGGTTGAAAGAGAGTCAAAGGGGGTGGTCAGGGGGGAGGGGATGCGGGAGGAAGGGTTCGGAGTCGGGGTGAAAGGGTCGCGTCCAGAGGGGCGGACGAAGGGAGAAGACAAGTCGGAGACGGGGGTCGTCGAAGAGACACGGGAAAAGGTGGGATTTAGGTCCCTCCCCTTCCTCGGTCTAAGACTCTCTGCGGTAGGGGTCCTCTGGACGTCCTCTGTCCTTAACTCTCGTCTGCCACTTTTTCCGGGAGTCGGAAATGTCACGGGGGCTGAAGTCTGTCCGTCCCTGGGATTTCAGTCCTGTCCTCACCCACGAATGACTCGATTCTGTATCGGGGACGGGAGCCACGACTAGTGCCCCGACGCGAGCCCGTGTGTCGAGACACGGTTCCGGGGATTTCTGTCCTACGCGTTCGAGACTCAGAGTCAAGGTCCGAGGTGTGACACTAGTGGACCCCCGATCCCCCACGAATCTCTTTTGGGACTGAGGTACCCGGGTCGTGGTCCCTAGTACTAAATTAACCGGACCCACCTCCGGGTTCCGTAGGTCCCCGTAGTTGGTAAAATTTTAGAGTTCACTAAGGTTACACGTCGGTCCTTACTCTAGGTAATCTGATTAGTTAACGGACCCTCTCGTGGGACCTCGGACCCTCTAGGCCCGGTGTCGGGGTCCGTGTTGTTAAGAAGGGGAAGGTCGACGACAGGACTAGGGGGACCTCCTTCTTCTCCCCCGTGTCCGATTGCACTTTGTCTTCTACCTCGGAGTAAGTATAGGTAGTGTGTTAGTGTATAAGTTATTGACGAATTATACTCGCGACGCCCCTTTTACCATCCTTGACTGACTCCACAGACAAATCTACCCCGTCGGTCCGAAGAGGCCGTCATTGTGACTTTAGTTCTGGACTCACTGTTCTTCCGCGGACGGGACAGTTCCACGACCCCGTTCGTCACCCTTGTCGTCCACGTTTCCGGGACACCTCCGTCGGTTCCCCGGACCCCGACCCCGTAGGAACTACATCTTCTTCGGTTCCCGACTTCAGACGACCCATCCCCTGTGTAGGACCCCCTAGAACCTTGAGCCCCGGCCGTACGGAGAATGCGAGTCAAGACACCCTTCGGGGACCCTCCAAAAGTCCTCCCTAACCGTCCTGGACTAAACACAAAGATTCTCTGTGAGACCGACCCTACCCTTCCCACCGACCACCCTTCGTCCTACCTCCGGGCACTAGTCAGGTGAGGTCGCTCCGCCCCCACGCGAGCCGAGGAGGTGCACCCCCTTACATCCAGTCCGTCGGGTCGGGGGAGTCGGTTCGACGGTCCCGTCGGGGGAGAGGACAGTCTCTTTCTTCGACTGAGACTCTACACACCCGAGGTGGCTGTCTAGTCACAACCGTCTCCTCCGTCTCTATTGTTAGCGGGTCCACGTCCCCTAGACCCGGCGACGGACCCCGGGGGAGACAGGGAGAGGACCCCACGGAAGGGGGTAGGACGGTGGAGAGGTCCTAGGGGGTTCGTCCGGTAGGGTTCTCGTCCAGAACACCCACGGACCTCGTCCGTCGGCATAAAATTTTAGTCCCGAGTCCGGAGATTTATTTGGTATTTGTGTCGGTCGAAGGGCCCGTGTCCTCCCTCTACTGAGGTAAGGAGAAGCCACGTCGCTAACCCTTTATTTGGTCACCGAGACGGACAGCGTGTGTGAATTGGGAGACGTTTCCGCCGACAGTCTGGGTCTCGGAGACGGCGCCGGAAGCGTTCTTAATTGACTACACGGGGTCTGGGGTCGAAGAGGAACCCCGTGGTTCAAGTGTAGGGGTAAGTTCCCTCCCACCCGCACCCCGGAACAGGAACTAGGGTCCTTTCCGACTGTTTCCTGTCCTTACCTGTGCCCTGGGGACTCCCCGACCCCGGACAAAGTCAGTCGACGACTTCCTCTGTTCCCTGTCCGTCTCTCTCTTCCTTCTACGATTCTGCCCCCGTCTCCCTCCGACCAGTCTCGTCTCCGTCTTTTCTCCGAACACCTGGGGTAGCACCTCGACCACCCGTGAGACCCCCGGACCGTCTCGGGACCACAGACGTCCGTCCACCCATCGGCACTTACACCCTCTTTGTTTCTCTTGGTCTTCCACCCTCCCCCGCCCCCCTCCGAGAGAGAGGTACCCACTTTAGAAGGTGCTGGTGTTTCCTTCTTCCTTACTCGTTTCTTGTTTTCGTCTGTCTTGTCTTCCTCCTTCCGTTTATTTATCTCGGTCCCCTCCCTCCTCTCGGTATTTCAGTAGTTTGGGATCTCGAAGACCCCCTCTCCCTGGGAGGTCTACCTTTTCCACTAAATACGAAATTCGAGTTGATCCTCTTCTCAGTCCCCGCTCCGGTTCCGGTGCCCTCACCGGTCCTCACCCCCGGCACGACGTCTTTGGTGCGTCTGTGCACCACCACTTCGTCTTCGTTCCGACACTCGAAGGCCCTCCGGACCTTGGTCCGTCCCGTGTCAATCCTCTACCCCTCTTCCCGTCTCCCTCAGTGTCCGTAACGACGATTCCCGCGGACGTCTTCCCCCCGCCCAGAGTGTCGACGGTGGTTGAGTTCCCCTCCCTCTCCCACCTTTGTGTCGAGGTTGTGTGACTAGTACGCACGTAAATGTGTTTGTGTGGGAGTCGTTCCCGACCGCGTGAGAGTCGTCGTGAGGATACCCCTATTTTCTCTGGGTCCCCGGGGGTCTGTCGTCGGGTCGGTCCACACCCCTCTCGTCGTCTGAAGGTCACTATCTATGTCGTCTTCTACCTTCTGGATTTTCTGGGTTCAGGTGACTGGGTTTTCTTTGTCCCTACCTCTGTTTCTGTCGTCTGTGGTCTAAGAGGGAGCGGGAGATAAACACACACAGAGAAAGAGGAGAGAGAGAGTGTGTGTGGAGAGAGAGATTTTTGAAGTCTGTTTTCTCTTACCTTCGAGTAAGATATATCGGAAAAGGTGTGATAAGAGGAAGGGTGGACGGAGGAACCCTAGGGGCACGGACGTCTTTGGACATCCTTGTACTCACACCTCGGGATCACGTCCATTGTGTGAACGTGTGTGTTGGGGAGAGGGGGCATGGGTCTCCGTCCACCGATCGTGTCCCTGTCCCACGGAGATATATTTCGGTCCGAACCAAGGTGGTTTCAGGTATACTTTGGTCGAGCTCCCAGGAGGCGTCCGGGAGGTTCCTCAGGGTCTCGTGAGTTCGAGACGTCTCGTGGACAGATCGACTCCACCGTAATGGACCCACAACATTCCTTTTATGTACGACGGACGTCACCGACCCCACCGACGAGACCATCAGGTCTCGGTGTCTCCCGAAAGGACCCTGGACCTCGGGTGGTCGAGGGACGATTCGAGTGTAACACGAAGGGTAGAACAGCTTACCCCTGACGCGTTCCCCGACTTCGGTTCCCCTCCCCCGAGGGGTCCCTGACACCCAGGTAAAGAGTCGAGATTGTGCCGCCGTCACGAAACTCCTTGTTGGCATCCTCTGGTTCTCGAGTTTAGCCCCGGTGACCAGAGGACCCCTTACGTCTGTACCCATGACGCGTGTAGATACGACCTACGTGTGGGCGGTTGAGGGCCACCACAGGTGTATGTGTGCAAAGAGCAAAGTAATCCGTGAGCCTGGGCCAGTGTCGGGGTGCCTTATGATACGACATATGTCGTGCGACATGTGTGTCGAATGTCAGACGGTAACACACGTGTGTAGTGTTACTGTTCGGGGCCCAAGGGGACGAGACTGTGTGACATGTGTAAAGGGGGTGATGGGGTCTCCAGGATAAAAATTAATTGCGACGCGTCTGGCACTTTTCGGGATGAAAGGAGTCAGATATGTGTGGCCGTGTGTGTCAAGGGTCGGTAGGAGGCTTCGACCGTGTGGTGCAGCCGGACGTGTGTGTGTCACGGGTGTGTCTCGAGGGTTTGTCTTGAGGCACTGAGGGAGGGTGCGGCCATCCCGGACGCGACGGCCGGGGTCGTTCGATCCGACTCGAGCTGGAACCCAAAGGCACGGGGGGCGAAGAGGGGAGAGAAGGGAGTAAGGAAAGGAGTGGTGGGGCGAAGGGGGCGTCGGAGTCCTTTGAAAAGTCGTCCAGGGACTTTCCCCTTTTGGACCTCAAGGAGTGCAGGGCGGGAAGGGGGAGCCTGCCTACGTTCAGCGGCCAGTAAGGGGTCCAGCCGAGGCGGGCTCTCTGAGTTCATCCCTTTCCAGTGGCATCCGTCGGGGGACGGACGCGGGACCCTCGTTCTCCCACCAGTATTGTCGGACAGTAGTCCCCTCCATCCACTCACTAGCCCTTTCCACAACCGAGCCGGAGCTCGGCGCCCGCGCTTCCCCGGAGGCGCTGCGGCTCCGCCATCGGAGAGGCCTCAGGCCCGCCGCCGGAGCGCCCCTCGACCCTCCGCGCCTCGACAGGCAAGTCGTGGTGGCGCGGCGCGGGGTCTCGTCCCGGGCGCGTCTCCGCGTGCCCGAGCCGAGGGCGAGGCCTAGGGCGCCCGACGCCGCGCGCAGCAACAGAGAAGAGCCACGGCTCCCCGCGCGCCTAGATTTCTCCCCCCCGAGACGCTCGCAGCCCCGGTGCGTCGGTGGACACTCGGAGGGCGTTGACGCCTGCCGCCGCCGGAGAGGCCGGCCTCTGTCCTCCGCGAGCCGCCTGGGGCGGGCGGGCGGCCCGCGTGTGTGTCCGCGTGTGTGTGAGTCTCGTGGGAGCGCGTGTGCGTGTCGGTCGGCCGTCGCCGCCGGCGTCGCTACGAGCGGCCGTCCAGCCCCTTCAAAGGGCGGCCGGAGCCGGCGCCCGGGGTCTCGAGTGTCCATTCGCGAAGGTCTTGCGCGTCCCGCTCGGCCCCATCGAGGCGGCCCATTCCGCGCCGCGTGCGCCGAGGCCCCGTGCCGCGGTCCGCCCGCCCCCTTCGGGCCCCGCCTCCTGCTCCCCCCGAAGTCAGAACCCCCCGACCTGAGGCCGCCGCGGCCCGGCCGGGGGAATGGGACAGGACCCCAATTCCTGAGCTCTCCACCTAAAGGGGCGGCGGGGGAGGGCTACGATGCGCGGGGGGGTAGAGCCGGGTCGGGACGGCCACGCGTAGGGTCGAGACCAGGGCGGACAGACGCCGCTCTCCCGCCCCCGCAGAGGAGCCGGGCGGGTGCCCGTTCCAGTCGAGCGTCGAGCGCCTCGGCGACCCCACGCTGGGGCCCGTCGCCTTTCGCTGGCTGTCTTGGGGGTCCTACCCCCACGCCCGCGCCGGTACGATCATCTTCGTATTGGGCGGGAGGGGTTGAGGTTCGGAAAGAAACCCTCCGCCCCTCCGTTTCGGGTCTCTTACCAGAAGGGTAGGGTCACAGGAAGTCATGAGTCTCTGGGCGACCTCTCCTGACCCGCGCGATCTCTGCCCACCCCTCTTTCCTACCCCACGGGCTCGGGACTCGCGGCCCGCGAGTGGGCTGCGCGAACGAAACCGAAGGTCCACATCGCGGGGGCGCGCCGCGCCCGCCGGCCGCAGAGGTCGTACTGACCGGTCTCGGACACCCTGCACAGCCTCCGGTTGCAGCTCCTACCTCTCTAGGCGTAGTTGCACCCGCCGAAGTTCTTCGCCAACGCGAGCGTGTGCGACGACGCGAAGGGGCTTTGCGCGGACCCGGCGGACGACGAGACGGTGAGCGCGCTCCGGTAAGACCTCGAGACGCTGCTGATGCTGCTACGGGTCGCGCTCAAGATGAAACTGGCGTTGGGGCTCGAGAAGGGGATGCACGACGTGAAGATGGTGTGGCCGTTCGAAGTGCAGTACCGTCTCGACACGCAGAAGAGGAAGTCGGTCCTCTAACTTATGACCCCGTAGTTGCTCAAGAAGTAGCTGAGGACGACATCGATGTCGATGGTGCCGGCGTTTCACCTCGGGCTCGTCCTCTTCACCCTGCTCGTCTCGCTCGTCCTCTCGTGGTGCAGGAGGAAGCTGCTCTAGGACCGGAAGATGTTGCTGCGGAGGTTCAAGCTACCCGTCGGGGACCCGTTGAAAGCGTCTGTCAACACCGACCGCGACCTGTTGGGGCCGATGAGCCAGGACTCGTCCCAGAAGTCGCAGGACAGGTAGGAGCACCACGACCCCAGGTAGTAGTGGTACACAGAGTTATCGGACGGTCTGAAGGTCTAGGGACTGGCGGTCCCGTTGGGCCCGCTCCTGGGGTCCAAGCTTTAACACCTCGTGAAACCGTAGCGGACCAAGTGGAAACTCGACCACCGGTCCAAGCGGCACCGGGGGCTGAAGGAGTTCAAGAAGTTCTTGCGGGATTTGGACTAGCTGGAGTACAGGTAGCAGGGGAAAATGTAGTGCGACCACCACTTGGACCAGCACCTCTCGTGCGGATGGAACCGGTTGAACCCGTCCCACCGGGTCCAGGATTCCGACTACGCCTAAAAGGCGTAGAATTTCGACCGGTCTGTGAGGTGACCGGAGGCAAGGGACCCCCGGTGGGACTTTATATCGATGTTCCTTCATCCCGACGAAGACGAGATGGAGAGACACCCCTAAAGGTAGAAAAGACATCACCGGATATGGTAGCTTTTCCTCCTCTTGCTCCCGGACCGGTGGTAGGGGCGGACGACCACCACCCGGTGGCAATCATACTGGTGGCATCCCATACCCCTACACCAGGGCCCCTGGTGTCGTCCCTTCGACTGGCGGAGACGGACGTAGGACCGTCCATAGGACCACCACCATGATGGGTAGTGGAACTAGAAGTTATTTAAGAGGGTGAAAATAGCCGCGGTCTTCGTTGAACTCTCACGATACGCGTCGACACTGAAGCCTCTACCTTACTTCCTCCAGGGAAGGCAGTTAAATTCCCTGATAATACGGGTATTTCAATTTAGGGAGTACCGCTCGGACTGCTTGTACTCGTCCTCGAGCGGTTCGCTTGATTCAAATTTACTAAGGGATGTAATCGACCCTCCCGAACTGTAGGAGTTTGAGTGTAACGACTCGACAGGGAACACGGAGACCGTGCCAAGTCCATAGGATCCCAATACCGCACTCCTCATACGGGTCGGGGTTTCCCCTCTCTTACGTACCCTAGACGTGGGGTCCAACGAAGATGTCATAAATCCTAGTAAAAATCTCCCACCACACAGACTGTGGTACGGAAACGTGGAAAGTCACTTTACTGTGAGTGACCAGAAGCGTAGCACCCGTATTTTACAAGTGGAAAGACGGCCTACTCATGGTGGATCTTACGATTAAAGAGGCAAGTAACACAAGAGAGTAGATCACGAGTACCGGGTCCTGACAGAGAGTCAGCAAACACGAGGACAAAGACTCCAACAGTACACTCAAGGCATGTTTTTCGGGGGTGTTTATACAGGACACCTTTGTGTAGACACCCCGGACGTTCCTATCCTACTCCAAAACGAGTGTCAGCCCACTTTTGTTTTAGAGTTAAGAAATAGGTAACGAAAGTAAATCAAAATTATAGTTTGTTTCTCTTACACTTCAATTCGTCTGTACTGGCTAAGTTCAGACACTCAACAAAAACAGTTACTAGACATTCGGAACACTGGACGTACCCATGGGACGAGTGGAAAGTTTACTACATGTGGGGACAAGTGGAGATTTACAACGAGAAATCTCTTACAATAAAACAATTTGTACATCACTTCTAACTTTAAAAGGGGTTCTTATCTACGTAATCCCGATCCCTGAAGTCGACTTGTATCCGGTTTAGCGTACTACGAACTTCTAGAAAGTCTTAGTCCGGAGTGAGAAATGACCCACCAACGTCCCTGTAAATAAAGAACGACTCCAACGACCAGATCCAGTACACTGGTTTGAAACGACACAGAATCGATAAGCGTACAAAGACCTTACAAGGAAAAAATTCCACAAATCTTTATTCTAGCACAACAGAAAGAGTTGATTGTTCAAGTGACAACATAACAGAAAGACTCCGTTTGTAACAACCCGACGATCGTTCCCGTCATCGAATCTTTTAAAACAATGGACGAGACTTTCGAATCTATTTCGAAAATAAAGGTTCGTCTCAAATGAATCTATTAAAACGAAGATCCTATGCCATACATTGTGTGTTACGAGATTAGTGGGGGTCTCAAGGACCAAACTGTACCTGTGGACCACCGTACCTTCACACATGAGTTTTATATCTGTTTACCGAATAGGTCCTACCTTTATAATGTCAAGAATAAAGGTAAAGTCGACGGAAAACAACCCCCCTTCCAACCATCTCCGGTCCTCTTTCCTCTCAACATTTTGTTTTTTCGTATCAATTATTTTACAGTATTTATTAACGTTTGAAGAACTTTTCGAACTACGATAAAATTTCTGGGAATTTGAAAGTTTGAACCCAACTTCCAATTCTTGAGAAACGAAAAGGTTTTACGGGAGGGAGGAAGAAGAAGTCAATTGGTCGTACATCGTAAAACTTCCCAATTGAACCCATCGAGAGACAATATAAGATCCGTTAGTCTACCACAAGGTCAACCGGAGGCAACAACAAGAAGAAACCTTTCCGATGTCTTAGGTCCCCAGGTGTGCACCTCAGTCCGTCCGAAAAAGAGGTCCCGAACCTAGAAGGAATCTTTCCAGGTAAAGCAGAGAATCAACCAACTTCCGTCATGTATGGGAAGTCTATCTCACTCCTAGAACAGTCTCCGAAATACATGAACATCAACGGTACCGATGATGTCTCGCCCGGTAAACCACCTACTTGCGTGAGCAGTGAATGCGGAAACCCAGGGGTCAAGTTCAGAAAGGTAGTCTGACCTCGGAGTATCCCTCGTTCCTCCGTCGGTGGAGGATCGCGATGGACTAGATGGTAGATGAGACAAAGGGTCTTTATAGTCCCTTCCACTCTACGGAATCCCCGTTGGTCGGTGGTTCAGTCTGCGCGTCCCAATAAAGAGTCTTAAACGTGTACATCGTGAACCGAAACCGACTACAAACGTCGTAACCTTCCGTCTCTTAAATACTTTAGTAGAGGTCGACGTGACCCCGTCCACTACCATGTTTGAGTACTTCTGACGAGTCAAACGGTTCCGACTACCATAACCCAGTGACTCGTATCATAGGTGTCGGTGACTGGTCTTGTGAACACTTTTCTCCTTTGTTCCGGCCTCCGATTTATCGAGTCAGTGAGAGGAGTCATAAGAAAAATTTGTCCTTCCAAAAATGGTGACTTTATCTCTATGAAGATCACCAATGAGAAACGACTATACTTTCGACCTTTTGAAAAGTAAAACCACTACTGAACGTAAATAGACCACGGAAAGTAACCCCCTTAGGGTTTCACGAAATCTCTGACAGAAAAATTATAGAAAACATGTATGTATGTATATATATATATATATATGAGAATATTTTATAATAAAACGGGTAGGACCTTAAAGTCAGTGAAGGTTCGTACTCTTATCGGATTGTCGTAACTCCCGAGGTTCGTCACCAAAGTCTATTCTCCCGTTCTTTGGTTGGGTCGCCCGAACTTGTGACCTCAATTAAGGGTGTCTCTTACTTCTACCTTGAGACTAGGTCCCTCTTTCTTGGGAAGGAAGGAAAGGGTATTTCATCGTGGTTCCATGGTCCGTGCGTCAAGTGTTCTCGAGAGCCCCCCCAAAACTAATTGGAACAGTCTATTGTAAACTACCTCGTCAAAGAAGACCAGGGACTTTGATAAACCACGTCCCTTCCCCACCCCCTCCCCAACCCCCTTAAAAGACAAGACAAAGACCTCAACTCTCATACTAATACTCGACTGTCGAAACTGGTGGTCCGACGGTCTGACTGGGTAGTTGGGGGAAACCTCCTGTGTCAACTTCGAAGTTTCGTGAATACAGGTCGACACCCGAACTCTTGTCGAAGTGACGGTTGTGAACTTCCAACAAGAAAAGTTTCGGTAACCCTGTTTCTATATCCAGTACGAAAAGAGCTTTACATACACTACTCGTAAAACTCTCGCGACCGACCCTTCACTGTGGCACAGAAATGACGTATCTACGTACAGCCAATAGCAGGTCACAAAAGACAGTTGGGGGATGTAAAGGACCGAAACAATGGTTCCTCCCCGTAGAACATTACGGCTCGACTACACATCGAGGATTCCATCATTAACCATAAATGGCGAACCTAAACAATAAAGAAGAGCAGAATCACAAGTTTATTACCTTGATGGACGATTAAGAACGGAGTGAAGCTTCTTTTATCATACAATACGTAAAACCCTATCGGCACTAGACATGTGCGACACACAATAGAGGAACTTCCGAATTGACCATAAAGAACATACAAAATTGTCGTACTGAATAATGTCTCAACATTAAAATTTTTTAGTTCTTGCGACATAAACACGACAGTCAAAATTGTGAGTAATTGCACGATGACACGTTCGTAACTCCGTTGGGGTTCCTCGGGAAGACACACTACCGACGTAAAATCGGAGAGACGGAACTGAGTCGCTACTCCCCATTGTGACTGTGTGAGTCCTGAGGTCGGAGCTTCTCATACTCCTAATTTATCTTTTACCAACGACTGTGAGGGAATCCCGTGAAGTCAATGTGTACCTTACCGTCTGTGTTGTTCCCGCAAGTTGTGACCCTTGGTCTAAAGAACTCTTTCTGACCCGAAAAACTCGTAAACAACCGTTCCCTCTCCACAAGTAAGAAGAAACTCCCATACCTCTCCACCCCAGGGAAAAAGTGGTCCTGGACTTCGCTGGTCGGACGGGACATCACCCTTACCAATACTCAATAACCTCGGGGACACTTTGTCTGTGGGACCCTCCCAAACGGGGAGGGGAGGACAGAGTAAGTCATGGTGGCTGCCCGGACGGAGTGGGGTGGACCAACGGTACGGGGGGTGACGAGGTCACGGAGGGACCGTCGTTCAACCCCAGGACACATTGGTCTCACAAGGCCGACCAAACGACACTGATAACGACCCCTTAGCCGGGAATCGTCGATGAATTGGGTCATCACTGGATCGGATACCCCGAAGGGGCCACCGAGTCACCATTTCCTAGATGGACGTTACGTCCTCTACGTCCAACTTAGGGACCCAGCTTTTCTAGGGGGACCTCCTCCCATATCGTTGGGTGAGGTCATAAGAACGGGCCGTTAGGGTACCTGTCTCCTCGGACCGTCCATGTCAGACATTCTAGAGTTTCTCAACCTGTGTCAACTTACTGACTCGTACGTGCGGACACACTGGATCGGATACTCGGTGAGACTTCCGGTGTATTTGACATTCCTCCAAGGACCCGAAACGAGGGTCAAAACGGAAGTTGAGACACTAGAATCCGTGGAGTGAACCGGAGGGACTTGGAGTGTAGGGGGACGACGTCTTACTCTTCGGATCTAATCTAGTTGGAATTTCGGGACGGGTCAAGAAGTAGAGTTACATTTGTGTCTTAAAGACGCACCAGGAGGTGCAGGAGGAAGATCGTGGCTCGTCTTGAGTCATCGGAATTAAATAAAAATTGTCTCGTCTCCCTGACGAGGCAAACGAAGGTAGAGAGAAGAGTTTTCGGTTGGTGTTGTCTATTGTTACAGTCCCTGTTGCTATGGTCTCTTTTGTGAACCCGACCACAGACACAGTCCCTTTATCTCCAAATTTTCTTAGTTCCGTCAGAAGACACCCAAAATCCGATAACTGTGACCTAGGTTTAAGGACGATAACTTTTAGTGATCTCTCCTTTTAGGGTAACTAGAGTACACCGACGTCCCGATTGAGAAACGGGTAAATACAACGACGGAGACACTTCGGGTCGCCCAGGGGGTCGGCCAAGGGTACTCTAGACCTGTTCCCGTTCGCCCAACGGTCGGAGGGTGTGACTCAAGAGTGACTCCCCGCCACCGTAGACGCTCACAGGAGAAGACACTTTGGAGGTCTTCCCACGGCTGTCGGACCAGGGCAGAGTGCCGTCGACTTCTTCCCCCGACAGTTCGGTCGTTCCTCTTCCGTGAGCGCCGGTCGTCTCTGGGACACAAGGGGGGTGCACACAGGAGGGAGGTCGCCCCCCCTATGGACCTACAAGTCCCTATAAACCCCTCTAAGGAACGGGGGGTTTTCCTTTTTTTTTTGGTTTATGAAGGAGAATTCCCTTCTTGAATTTATGACGTGAGCGTACCAATAATAGAAGATAAAAATCCTCCTGAAAATTGGTCGCAAAGGTGGGTTCCTGGAAATAAACCCATAGTCTAAGTCAATTATCACATCTAGACTTTTGTCCGTCGGACAAGAAGGAAGACACTGGAGTAAACAGTTATAGTAGTGGGAGGACCACTTTAAGAGGTTTCGTTTCCTGAAACAGACGGCCACTGTTCAGCTACGAAAGTCTTCTTGTAGGTGTGTGTGTTATTCTGCCCTCCTCTTCTCCTGTCCACACGGTCCTCGATCACGTTCAAGGACGTCTTCCTTTTCGCCCTATCCTTCTTCGGTCCCTTTTCTCCTTTTTGTTTTCTCCCATGCCTTCCTCTCTCACTTATGTTCCTTTCCGTCTCTGTTTCCTTCACTTTCTCGTCAGTCAATCCCTCCGACTCTTTCCGATACAAATTACGTCAATAAAGTCCGGAAGGCAACTTAAGTAAAATAAAGGTCCGTTGTTTTGTCCGAGACTAAGGTTGTCACCGGAGGACCCTTCATTGATAAAGACCTCCGTTGAGGGTGGGGTGGGGGTCGGGGAGGGGAGGGGAGGGGAGGGGAGGGGTGGTTTTCCCAAGTACCAGACGACCTTCTCTCTATGCGTTTCATGGCTCTCGGAAACCGTACCTCCTCCGTCACCCCTCCGTGTCTTTCCTCCCCGCTTACCAGGGAGAATTTCCGCCCTGAAGTCCAGTGTTTATCTTTCTCCTGGTCTGCCGCCGGTCTCCACCACCCCGTTCAGTCCTTGACTCTACACCTCTCTTCCCTTCCCCTTCTTTGAAGGTACGAGTCCCTGGGCGTGGTCGTTTCTGAGTCTCTGGAGGGACCGGTCGCACACACTCTGTACACTCGGTCACACCAACTTTACTTCACACCACGTTTTTGTCAGGTGCCGTTTCGGTGTTTTTCTCGAACCCGCAGTAAGAAAACAGTGTCCCAACCCTGTGGAACTGGTCGATTACGACAACCCTGTCCTGAGACCCACGTCGAACCTCCGGACCCTCCCCGACCCTCTAGACGGACTCCAGTGACGGTATCGCGTCCGGTCGATGTTTCCTTCGCTCGACCTCTTCTCGACGGTTCCTCCAGTCGGGATGTCTTGAGGTAGCTGGCGCCCTACGCTGCTTCTCTCTACCTCCCGACCCTACCGAAGACCCACCTCCCCTCCCACTACCCCTTGGTTCTCTCCGACCCTTATCGACCTAGGCAGGGGCTCGACCTCAGCACAACGGCCCAAGGACCCGTTGTGCGTCTCCCGTCTCCCTTCGGACCGTACCCTGAGGAGTCGTCTCTTACCTTCAACTCCGACACCCACCCTAATGGACCCTTCACTTACCTCTCTGTGTCTTCTTTCTTTTCCAGGGATGCCTTCTGGTGGTAGGTTCCCCGTCGGTGTCCCTACTACTTTAGGTTCCGGAACGGAAAAAGACGGCCGAGTAATCTCGACAGGAGGATAAAGAGACGAGAGGGTACTCTTTAGGGGCCTCCCGTTTGAGACGGTCACCGCCGAAGTCGAAAGGAGAACTAGACGAAGGAACAAAATAGAGACACTAACCGAAGACAAGGGTAGTGAAAAAGGTTTAGTGGGAGAACTTCCGGTGGTCCCCGTAAGGACTAGCGATTCGACCACTGGGCATCGAGTAGGTAGTCCAAGGGGTATCTGTTGGAGAGGTAAGAGACGGGAGGGAGGAGAAAAACCTGGGACGTAGCGCCCAAGAGACCCAAGACGGAAAAGGACAGTATGGGTGTGACACAGAAGCAGGAGGAATAACTGGGAGAAGTAGTACGTACAGGGGGTTTGAAGCCAGGTCGTTCGGTGTCGGAATTGGTCACACGTCCACAGTTGGACGGACTGGAGTACAGTGAAGACCCAGGTACGTGTAATGGGTACCCGTAAACCTTCAGTGGTGGAGATCGAACACATAGGTGGGGCTCGCAGGAGAATGAGAACGGAAGAGGAAGTGTAGACAATTCCCTTGGAGTCACGAGATTCGGTGAGTCTAACTCTAAAGTTCAGTAGACACTTAGAAGAGGTGACTCAATCGATGAGTGAGTGGTATCGTTCGTAAAAGACTGTCGACTGATTAAGGTTCGTCGTATAATCTGTACTCCCACTATGTCCCTTTCCCATAACGAGGACTGGAGAGTCGTCACATCTGACGTATCGATAAAATAACACGTAACCTTAGTAAACTTTCACTTTCACTTCAACGAGTCAACACAGACTGAGACGCTGGGGTACCTGACATCGGATGGTCCAAGGAGACAGGTGCCCTAAAAGGTCCGTTCTCATGACCGCACCCCACGGCAAAGGAAGAGGTCTCCTAGAAGGACTGGGTCCCTAGCTTGGAACCAGAGGGCGTAACATCCGTCTACGAAATGGCAGACTCGGTGCTCCCTTCAGGAACCTTAGTAGACCCCTCGAAAATTATCACATCTAAGGACCCGTGGTGAGGTAGATGGTTTAGTTTGAGAATCCTCACTCGGGGTCCTTAAATGTGAGACTTCGAGGGTCCACTAAAACTACGTTCACCAAAAGTCTGGGTGTACCTCTTTGTGGTCCCAGAGTCCCTATGGGGAACGTCTTGAGAGTGACAGGGAGGTAGTGAGCGTGTGGGAGAACCTCTCGTTCGAAATAGTTACGAAAGAAGTGGCCTAGAGTGTGTGACCAGGGAAATATAGGTAAGATTTCCACGGGTGGGGTGGAGTCAGGTAAAGGTCGTCTGCGTACGGGTAAGGGGAGGTCAGGTAGGAAAAAACGTTGACGGAGAGGGTCCGAGTAGAAGGGGAAGGACATAGAATCTGGACGACCACTGAAGAAGTATTCGACCACGACTACAAGTTTAATTCGTGGTGTCTATAATTCCCAGTGTCGACCCCTCCACTTTTCAGACGTACCTGGGTAATTCCGAGTAAATCCTTTCTCACGGAAAGTTACCCCGTTGGTTCCTGTCCACTATCCCTTTACTTCTAAACATTGTTCCTTGTGTCTTCAACTGTCGTGCTTCCCGGACTCACAACCCACTAGTCCAAGGCATGGACAAGTCGCTACCGGTTAGGGCTCAGAATCTGTTGGTGCACTTTCACAATCAACGGGTCAGCACAGACTGAGAAGCACTAGGGTACCTGATATCGGGCGGTCAGAGGAGACAAGTACCTTAAGAGGTCCGTTCTTGTGACCTCGCTCATCGGTAAGGGAAGAGGTCCTCCAGAAGGGTTGGGTTCCTAGTTTGGGTCCAGAGGACGTAACGTCCACCTAAGAAATGGTAGACCCGGTGGTCCCTCAGGATCTGATGACCAAAGGGTTTCTGTGACCACCCAGACAGGTCGTGTCTCAGCAAGGACTATACGTCCGTACACCACACTCCGTCCGTCTGACCCCCTTATACCATCTTCGTCTTAGCCCCACGTATCCCGCCCCTCCGAGGGTGAGTTTTGAGAAGAGTAGTAGCGGATGTAGAGGTCTGTAAATTTCTGGAGACTCGATAAAGGTCTGGATGATACTTTTCTTGACTTCGCAATAGACAGTCTGTGGGTAGATTGGTAAAGGCTTCTCCTCTTGACCGTACTCAGTGAAAACTAGACAGTCGAAACATAACTAAAAGGACCGTTTAAAACACCCAGACGGTCCCGGCTGAGGTGACCCTCGTCGACTCAACATTGGGTGACACGAGTCCCAGTCAACAATGTTTCCGGTGACCGTGACCCAGCGACGGACGTCAAGAAAAACACCTTGCACACCCTCCTCTCCTCCCTTTGTCGATGTGTCCTTTGGTTCCTACCGGGACCCGAAAGGGTGACGAAAGGGTATGCGACAGGAGTGGCTCGCGGGTCTAGACTCCAGACGGAAACCTTACTCCACGACGACCCTTGGTCCCCTCGGGGTCTTCAGTACGACCCAAGAAGGAGGCGACAGAAGGTGAGACGGGAAGGAACGCGGGACCCTGGACCCTCGGCCCGACTCCGTAAATTTACAATGATACATTAAACGGTCAAAATTTTGTGTTTGAGGAACTAATAAGACATTAGAAAGAACAGAAAATTTTTCCGGGAGAGTACAATTTTTCTATTTTTCTTTTTATGTTTAAGGTTCGGTAGGGTGACGGGGAGCGGAAATGGGTACGAGGGGCCGGAGCGGGCACCCTTATACATTTGCACACAGTCTCGAAATCTTAATCGTTCTGCGAGACTCAGAACCACGAGTCCCTGAGCAAACACGACTATAAAGTCCCTACTCGAACTACGGACCTTTGATGTCACACGTCTACAATACACAAGTCTCTCTGGCCTCTCGGTCAGAGTCGTTTGTCACGGTCCTTCCCTGAGGTCTCCGTCTTAATTAAGTTGGTTCTCGGGTCTCGATAGTAAATCGACCCTCAGTTTGAGGAACGGGTCGGGTCACGACTCACGTTATCCATGGGGGCCAGGGGTTATGGCAGTACCCACGGTAGAGACTTTTACATGAAGTCTGCCGTTGGGGGCGGGGGTGGGGCGGTCGTCGTGTGCCCTCTTATGTGTACACATACACGGACATAGATTCAAACAGGAACACGCGTGTCGTGCCCCCAGAGACACTTAAGTACACACACAGAGTCACAGATACACAGACACACACACCCACACAAGCACGGGAACACACAGACACTTACACCCCCACGTTACTGTCCCCCGTCAGAACCGGAAATTTCCTTTCTCCGTCATGGTCGACGAGAGGTCCCGAGGGTGATCTACACTGAAGGTATCTCTCCGAAAGAGACGTGAGCAGGGCTGAAGTTTCTGTAGAAAGATGGTGGGTCACAGAGACGGAATAAAGAGTATCGCAAGTCATGAAAAGGAAGAATCGGGAAGAACACTGAACAGTGAAAACGAATAACCCACTACAGACAGTAGGAGTAAGTGACCTTCGAGTCTCCCGTCCCTGTAAATAGAGGTCCCGAGTCGTGTCACGGACCGTGTCTCATCTGTTACGACCGTTCAGTATTTACTTGGTTCCCGTCTCGCCGGTCGATTTCAGACCCCAAGTCCGGGAGAGTGACCTTTACGACGACCTTTTTAGCATCCAGGGACCCTTAGTCTCACTCACCGACGTAGGGACTTTCCTCCCAACCTTCCGGAAACATTTCCCCATAGTGACGTACCGGTTGGAATCGTGCCAGAGAACCCGACCTTCTGGACACTACACGACCAGTCCGTCACGGTGGAAACTCCAACCTTTCCTGACGGAGGGACGTTACACGTAAAGATTCACGCGGGGTCTTAGGTCTCTCCCGACGGTTCTGTAAGGGCGACTTATTCCTGATTACGTACTTGGTCACACGTCCCCCTATTGTAGTTGTGCCCGGACATAAGTTCGTGGGGTAAGGAGACACCGTCCTGGGTGTCCGTGCGGGTGTAACGGTAGGCCTCTCGACTCTCACGGTCTACTCGAGTGACCACCCTACCGTCCCTAGTGAAACGTGACCAGTCTCCTTGTCAGAACTGTAACGACGCACCGACCAGGAGGTGGTGTTTGGTCTTGGACTTAGACTCGGGAAGGAAATTGGCACATAAGGAACACTGAAACAACAACGTGTCAGGGATTCAGCACGGGCTGAGAAAGTCTAGGGTACCTGACGTCGTGAGGTCCGAAGCGACAGGAAGGGATAGAGGGCTTCAAACGACTGTGAGTGCAGGTAACTCAGCCACTACAGGAACCCCGACCAATTCGTTTTGCGCGGACGCGTGACTGGTCGGGACGGCGAGTACCGACTCTACGACTTCTTCGCCTACCCCGAACACGACCCCACCCCTCCTTATGAAGGCCACGTCTGAAACGAAGACGTGCGACACTCTACAACCGGTGATGTTCCGCGTAGAAACCGGCAGTCTCTTCTCTACTGCAGATTCGTCCCTGAACGTCGCACTTCTCCCCGCAGTCTCTCTTGTGCACGGGTCCAAGGACCCTCCGTCCTGGACCTTCCGTGTCTTCGTCCGTTGTAGTTTGCACGAGGGGACCCGAACCTGTGTCACCTTCGTCCGACGTCCCTATCTTGGCCTCCGACGAGGTCGTAGGTTCGTCTCTACTTACCTACCACCCCTGATCCGGTCCTCAGGTGCACACGTCGACCCTCCGGTCACCGGTCTCCGAGGGCCCGAGGTTCGTCCACCCCCGGGAAGTCGAAGGTCGGGTCCAAGTTCCACCGTCAGAATTTCCGCCTAAACAAGGTTTAAATTCCGTTTACATAATTTTACATATTTAAAATTAAATATAACACATTTTATACGTGTGTTGTTTGACACCCTTTAAGAAGTTCTCTACCCTTATGGTCTGGCAGAATGGAAAGAAGACTCTTTGGACATACGTCTAGTTCTTCGTTGTCAGTCTTGGAATGTGTCTTGGTGTCTGGTCAAGTTTTGACCCTTTTCCAGACAGTTCCAACATATAACAGGGGGACAAATAAATTGAATATACGTCTTATGTAGGACACTTTACGACCCGACACTCAATCTTCGACCTTAGTTCTAACGGTCCTTTTTATAGTCGTTGGAGTCTATCCGTCCACTATGGTGAGATTACCCTCTTTCGTTTCTTCTGGATTTCTCGGAGAACTACTCCCACTTTCTCCTCTCACTTTTTCGACCGAATTGTGAGTTATAATTTTTTTGATTCTAGTACTGTAGGTCAGGGTAGTGAAGTACCGTTTATCTTCCCCTCTTTTACCTTCGTCACTGTCTAAAAGAGAAGAACCCGAGGTTTTAGTGATGCCTACCGTTGACGTCGGTACTTTAGTCTTCTACGAACGAAGAACCTTTCTTTCGACACTGTTTGGATTTGTCACATAATTTTTCGTCTCCGTAGCGAAACGGTTGTTTATAGAGACATCAGTTTCGATACCAGAAAAGTCATTAGTACATTCCTACACTCTCCACCTGGTATTTCTTCCGACTCGCGGTTTCTTAACTACGAAATCTTTACACCACGACCTCTTCTGAGAACTCTCAGGGAACCTGACGTTCCTCTAGATGGTCAGTTCGGATTTCCTTTATTTGGGACTTATAAGTAACCTTCCTGACTGCGACTTCGACTTCGAGGTTATGAAACCGGTAGACTAAGTTTCTCGGCTGAGTAACCTTTTCTGGGACTACGACCTTTTCTAACTTCCGTTTTCCTCTTCTCCCGTTGTCTCCAACTCTACCAACCTGTCGTGGTGGTTGAATTACCTGAACTTGAACCCGTTTGAGGAACTCCCTGTCCCTCCTGACCGCACGACGTCAGGTACCACAGCGTTTCTCAACTTATACGGAATCCCTGACTTGTTGTTGTTGTTGTTGTTGTTTTATATGCGTCGTATTTTAATTGCAAAACTTTGGTGTGTTGGGTCTACCTAACCCCGAGTTTAGGTTAACGTGGAGTCTACCCTGAGTTTGGGTCAGAAAATTAAATTTAACGTTTGGACCAGAGTCCTAAAGTTACTTCGAGTCCCCAAAACACAGATTAACGTCTTCCTTGAGTCGATCTCCGTTTCACTATCCATTCTTTATCGTTATCTAAATAACTTTCTCTTTGTGTGAGGTATCTATCTGAAGGCGTGAGTCTTCGACTCTTACACCCGATGAAGTCTTCCACTCTCGGGGACTTTCAATGTGTAAGTTATCTGTTTTCCACTCTCCCCGGGCCTTATACCCCACCAATCAAAAAGTCCGACCCATTAAAGTATTAAACAATACTTTAACCTCCTAACTTTCTCAATTTCGAATCCGTTTGTTTACCCTCCTAAGTTTCTCAATTTCGAATCCGTCGCTCAGGTTCCGGGAACTTTCTCCTCCACTCGAGTACGAAAAGAATTTGGAACACGTTGTTACATAGAATGGGGTCTTGACCGGAAAGAAATCCAGGGTTTTATTACCAGTGTGTCGTTTTACAGAATGAGTACCTTTATGAAAAGAATCCGTGATACAATTACTAATATTAACAATGTTCAGCACGGACCCCTGGACAAAGAGTTATGAGGATGGGGACTAATGTGTCGTTGTCATATAGAGTGGGTCTCTCCTACGGGCCTTGGGTAAGAGAGACCGATTAGAACAGGACTTCAATAGAGTCCTCCATACGGAACCCTTTCCCAGACCACCTTGACAATGTTGGAACTCCGTAAGAAAAGTAGACAGGAGTCGTTGATCAACTCCTCGAGCATTCCGGGGCGAATTTGATCGGTCCGCCCATGAGATGACGGGGGAAGACTACAGATACAGTCTTCGAAAAAGACAGTGAAAGTGAAAAATTATTTTAGCTGTGTCTCGAGACCCACGGACTCTGAGAAACCAGCGTCTCAATTTAGAAGAGGAAGTCTCTGGCACTTAAGTCACGGTGACAAGTAGCAAGGGGCATTTGATAATCTTAGTAAAGCTAATAAAGTCCCTTCCACGCTCCCAAAGGTCCACGACCTCGTGGTGGGTAAAAAACCGGAAAATACCAGTCGGTACCCTGTCAGTTCGACGGTCACCCACACAATAAATCGTGTACGATTACCTAATATTACTCGTATATTACTTCGAGTTCCGGATAACCTTCAACTTAAAAAGTCGTAGAACCCGGATTAGCCAAGATTGGTCAAAAACAGTATAGGTGTTGTCGAACAGTAAGAAAATTTCCAACACGGGGCAGGGGAAGGGAGGACAGAGTGACAATCCACATGTCAAGTCACCGCAATTCATGTAAGTATAACAAAACGTTGGTAGTTGTGCCGGGTAGTGGTCTTGGAAAAAGTAGACGGTTTGCTTGTCAGACGTCGGTGATTTGTCATTGAGGGGTAGGGGGGAAGATGAGTGAGGGGACGGGGACCAGGTACAAGTCAAAGTACAAGTCAAAATGATGTGTACCCCGAAGGGACCACCGAGTCACCCACTTCGCAGACGGACGGTACACCCTCTGGGTCCAAGCTAGGGGCCCAGTCCTTCAAGGGGACCTCTTCCTTTACCGTTGAGTGAGGTCACGAGAACGGACCTTTTAAGGTACCTGTCTCCTTGGACCATTCGATGTCAAGTACCCTAACGTTTCTCAGTGTGTGCTGACTCGTTGAAGTGAATTGAATAATGCGTATGTGTACCACTCCCGTCCCCTCCTCCCCTGGGGGCCAAGTCACCTTTTTTTGAGTGTAGTTAGACAATTTTGAGTCTGTAACGGATCGACACCCTTGAACCAATTCATCTTAGTAGAGAACTTGTAAATAGAAGAATCCCGAAGGGACCACCGAGTCTACCATTTCTCAGACGGACATCATGTCCTCTGGACCCAAACTAGAGACCCAGCCCTTCTAGGGGACCTCTTCCTTTCCCGTTAGGTGAGGTCATAAGAACGGATCTTTTAGGGTACCTACTTCCTCGGACCGTCCGATGTCAGGTACCCCAGTGTTTCTCAACCTATGCTGACTCAATGAGACAAAGAAAGATTTTATATTCCTATTCCCACTACTACAATTGTCGATCGTGAGTGATTTATGATAAGGCTCTCGGACTGTACAGAAAGGAAGTGAATTAAAAGGGTTGTTGGGATATTTGATCCAAAAATATAACGAAAACAAAACATCTACTCCTATGATTTCGTCACTTCTCAATTTACTGATTCGTCGGGTTCCGACGTATACAAGAGTTCTTCCAGAAAAAAGCAAACAAAAAGGACACGAATATAGAGGGTAGGGTGGAAACGGTACTCTAGAGATGTACAAATGGATCTTCAAGGTGGACGCGCCGATTATCCGTAGTTCAGGATATTTCCGGTTCCGTCCTAGGAACTAAGAGGGACGGGAGGTAACCCAACAAAGAGATTCGAGGACAAAGTCTTTTACCGTGGTAATAAGGGAATCAACCAGTTGGGTTTTGGGAAGTCGTTCAGTTGGGTGTTCATTCGGGACAAATAAGGCTTTCTACGGATATAGACGGGGAAAGATGTACAGGAGACGACAGTGCGGTAGTTCTAGAGAGTGGACCTGGTGACGTTGTCGTAAACTTGACTTTAGAGGTGAAAGAACGAACGGACGATGTACAGAATGGTAACGGCGTCTACTTTAAACACTTCCAACGATTCTCACTCCTGAAATTTTTCAACCGAATTTCCAGTTGTAAGTCTTTTGCTTCTAGTACCGTAGGCCAGGGTAGTGAAGTACCCTTTATCTACCCCTTTGTCACCTTTGTCACAGTCTGAAATAAACCCCCCCGAGGTTTTAGTGACGTCTACCACTGACGTCGGTACTTTAATTTTCTGCGAATGAGAAACCTTCCTTTCAATACTGGTTGGATCTATGGTTATTTTCGTCTCTATAATGAAACGGTTGTTTCTAGACAGATCAGTTCCAGTACCAAAAAGGTCACCAGTACATACCGACACTCTCAACCTGACACTTCTTTCGACTCACGGTTTCTTAACTACAAAACTTGACACCACAACCTCTTCTGAGAACTCTCAGGGAACCTGACGTTCCTCTAGGTTGGTCAGGTAAGATTTCCTCTAGTCAGGACCCACAAGTGACCTTCCTGACTACGACTTCGACTTTGAGGTTATGAAACCGGTGGAGTACGTTTCCCAACTGAGTAACCTTTTCTAAGACTACGACCCTCCCTAACCCCCGTCCTCTTCCCCTGCTGTCTCCTACTCTACCGACCTACCGTAGTGTCTGAGCTGCGTGCTCAAACTCAGTTGAGGCCCTCAACCACTACCTGTCCCTCCGGACCGCACGACGCTAAGTACCCCAGCGTCTCAGCCTGTGTTGACTCGTTGACTTGATTGACTTGACTGACTGACTGACTGGGGTCCATTGTAGTAATGGTGTTCTGTAAGGATACTAAATACAGTTTCTCACAAGACGGATACAAAAGGAGATTCTTAAAATATCATAGATCAGAAGGTAAATTCAGATTAGGCAAAAACTCAAATAAAAACACATACCACAATTTCTTACGAGATTAAAGTAGGAAAAGAAACATCGACAGGGCGAAAGAGTCGTGGTGAATAACTTCTCTGACAGAAAAGAGACAACATACAAGAACGGAGAAAACAGGATCTAATTTCATACACCCAAGTAAAGACCCGAAAGACAGAACGAGGTAACTAGATATATAGATAGAAACACAAAAATAATGACATCGAAATGTGTATCAGACTTCAGTCCCTCGGACTTAGGAGGTCGAGGTAAAAAGGAAGAGTTCTAACGAAACCGATAAGTCTCAGAAAACACAAAGGTATGTTTAAAATTCTGAAAAAAACCAAGATCTAGACACTTTTTACGGAAACCATTAAAGTGTCCCTGACGTAACTACGACATCTAACGGAACCCATTATGTCAACAAAAACTGTTATAACTAAGAAGGTCAAGTTCTAGCACCATATAGAAAGGTAGACACACACAGTAGAAACTAAAGAAAGTAGTCTCAGAATATCAAAAGACGTATGTCCAGAAAACGGAGTAATCCATCCAAATAAGGATCCATAAAATAAGAAAAACTATGTCACTATTTATCTTAACAAAGGAATTAAAGAGAAGGACTAGAAAGTAACAGTCACATATCTTTGTGTTATTTAAAGGCACATACTTAAAACATAGAACGTTGAAGTGGTCTAAGTAACTACATAATCATCAAAAGACTCGAAGGGACCATCGAGTCGACCGTTTCTTAGACGGACGTTACGTCCTCCAGGGCCAAGTTAAGGACCCAACCCTTCTAGGGGTCTCTTTATGGGTGAGGGTATAAGTACCCGAAGGGACCACCGAGTCTGACATTTCTTGGACGGACGTTACACCCTCTGGACCTAGGTTTAGGGACCCAACCCTTCTACGGGACCTCCTTCCGCACCGTTGGGTCCTAAGAACCATCGTAGAAGTCCTAAAAGATACATATCACAGTAGAGGAGACGTTTGTCACTGTCAAAATGAGAAATAAAAGGTTCGACCTAAGAAAAATAAAGGAAAAGAAGACACTAAAGGTACCGATCCTGAAACTTTCGATACAACTTATTTTCACCACTCTCACCTGTAGAAACAGAACAAGGACCAAAATCTCTTTTACAAGGGTTAAAAAGTAGTAACTCTTACCATAAACGACACACAGACAGTATCTACCGGAAATAATACAACTTCATTCAATAGAGACACGGGTCAGAGACCTCAAAAAGAAAAAAAATAGTATTTACCTACAACTTAAAACAGTTTTTCGAAAAAGACATAGATAACACTACTAGTATATCAAAAAAGAAACTCAACAATCACACCACATAGTGTGACTAACTAAACGCCGATAACTTTTCAGGACCGTATTTGGGGAACTAGTACCACATACTAGGAAAATTACATAACACAAACGATCATAAAGTAACTCCTAAAAATGTAGATATAAGTAGTCACCACAACCTGATATTATAAGAAACGAAGACGATAGGAACAGATCAAAACCATAGCTCCACTACCACCGGAGTATCTTACTTAAATCCTGACAAGGAAGGAAACGTTAAAAAATTTTTATCAGAGTCGTGGTGAATAACTTCTCTGAAAGAAAAGAGGTAACATATAAGAACGGAGGAAACAGTATCTAATTAACTGTAGAAACCGTTACGGTTTCTTACAAGTTTAATGGTGTGTTAACGTGAGTGAAGTATACGATCGTTTCATTACGAGTTTTAAGAGGTTTGATCCGAAGTCATGATACACTTGGCTCTTGAAGGTCTACAAATTTGACCTAAATCCTTTCCGTCTCCTTCGTCTTTAGTTTAACGGTTGTAAACAACCTAGTATTTTTTTCGTTCTCTTAAGGTCTTTTTGTAGATGAAGACGAAGTAACTCATACGATTTCGGAAACTGACACACCTAGTGTCGTTTGAGACCTTTTAAGAATTTCTGTACCCTAATGGTCTAGTGGAAAGAATGGAGGACTCTTTGGATATACGTTCAGGTCTTCGTTGTCAGTCTTACCCTGTACCTTGTTATCTGATCAAGGTTTAACCCTTTCCTCATCCAATTCCGACATATAACAGTGGGACGAATAAATTGAATATACGTCTCATGTAGGACACTTTACGGTCTGACCTACTTCGTGTTCGACCTTAGTTCTGGCGTCCCTCTTTATAGTTATTGAAGTCTATACGTCTACTGTAGTAGGATACGGTCGTTCACTTCACCTTGATTTCTCGGAGAACTACTTCCACTTTCTCCTCGAACTTTTTTGATCGAATTTTGAGATTTAATTTTTGATTCTAGTACCGTTGACCAAGGTAGAGAAGTACCGTTTATCTACCCCTTTGTTACTTTATCACTGTCTAAAATAAAAGAACCCAAGGTTTTAGTGACGTCTACCACTTGTGTCGGTACTTTAATTTTCTACGAACGAGGAACCTTCTTTTCGATACTGTTTGGATCTGTCCTATAATTTTTCGTTCTCTGTACTGAATGGTTGTTTCCAGGCAGATCAGTTTCGATACCAAAAGGGTCATCAGTACATACCTACACTCTCAACCTGACATTTCTTCCGACTCGTAGTTTCTTAACTACTAAAAAAATTTTTTAATTAAATAAATAAAATTAACCTCCGATTAATGAAATGTTATAACATCACCAAAAACGGTATGTAACTGTACTTAGTCGGTTTAACTACGAAAAACTCGACACCACAACCTCTTCTCAGGGAACCTGTCGTTCCTCTGGTTTGGTCAGTTAGGATTTCCTTTACTTAGGACTTATAAGTAACCTTCCTGACTACGATTTCGACTTCGGGGTCATTAAACCGGTGTACTACGTTTCTCGGTTGAACAATCTTTTCTGGGACTACGACCCTTTCTAACGTTCGTCCTCCTCTTCCCCTATTGTCTTCTGTTCTACCAACCTACCGTAGTGGCTGAGTTACCTGCACTCAAACTCGTTCGAGACTCTCTACCACTTCCTGTCCCTTCAGACCACACGACGTCAGGTGCACCAACGTTTCTCAATCTGTACTGACCCACTGACTTGTTACTACTATCAACGAAAATCATTAGAGAATACGAGAAAACGTAAAGACACCACAGTCGACATTGAAAAAAAGTAAAGATTAAAATGACTAAACTCGGGAGAAGTATAAAAAGAACTACTCAGACCGATTTACAAACAGTTAAAACAAATAGAAAAGTTTCTTGGTCGAGAACCAAAGTAACTAGAAAAGATAACAAGAGAAGAGATTTATTTATTGAAAGTAAATAAATACGAGACGAGAAATAATAAAGAAAGGAAGATGATTTAAACCCAAAATAAACAAGAAAAAAGAGATTCACGAAACCCATATTCAAATCCAACGAACTCTAAAAAGAATAAAGGACTCTACTCTAACATAACGATATTTTTAAGGAAGAAACTTGACGAAAACGACGTAGGGGACCCAAAACCTATTAGCACAAAAGTAACAGTAAAGGGTACTCCACAAAAAATTTAAAGGAGAAACTAACGAAGTCACTAGGTGACCAGCAAATTATCGTATAAAAAAAATCGGAGGCACACAAACACAAAAAATGTCAAAACAAAGAAAAAGAACATCAACTAGAGATTGGAGTGTCACAACACAGACCTTTTCTGCAAACTATTCTGAACTCAAAAGAATTTAAATGGTCACGAAAGAAACACCGGGTCGTACACTAGATGAGTCCACTTACGAAGGACACGTGAACTTTTCTTATACATAAGATGAGGAAAATCTACCTTACGATTCATAGTCACTTCTGTTGTACCAGATTACACAGTAAATTCTGGACACAAATAACTAAAGACAGATCTAGATAGGTAACTGTATTCAACCCACAATGCCAGGTGGTGATAATAACAAATTGACAGTTAAAGAGAAAGATAGTAACAATGAGAAATGGCATATAAAACTCCACGAAAATACAACCCACGTCTAAATAAATGTTAACAAGATAGAAGAATCCAACTATGGAACTAGTAATACATCACAGAAAAAAAACAGAGAAGATTGTCACAAATAAAATTTTAGATAAAACAGACTATACTTTTATCGATGAAGTCGAAAGAAACATAAAGGTAAACGTACCTTATTGAAAAGGTAGGGGAGTGAAACAGAAATACAAAGGGATCTAGACTTCACCTAGAGAACATCTGTCGTATATATGTTCAGAACAGAAACATAATAAAGTCGGTCAGATATAAAAAGTCAACCGTGTAAACTAGGTAAATGTAAATTCAATTAATGGTTATACATACAAGAATAACGATATAACAATTAACGAAACCTAAATAAAAAGTATCAGAAAAAAGAAGGGAAGCAGAAAACATGAAAGCACTAAACTACTGATAGAAATCAGATACGAACCTAATCAAAGAACACACACACACACACACACACACACACACACACACACACACACACACACACATAGACAACATCCAAAAACCAACCACCAGGGGTATTCGTCAGACATACATACGTTCTAACAAAATTCAACGACCAGAGAATTAAAGTTTACGTAAAGGTTATAGGGTGTAATCATGAGAACAGTGTCAACGACCAAAACTATAGTACAAACACACACTTACTAAAAGATGGAAATGACGGACAAACGGAAATGGTTACTCGAAAGGGTATACATTAAAGGAACAAAGAGTAACACCGGAAAAGAAAAGGAGAGGCTCTTCTAGGAAATCGTAAAAAAACATTTCGATCAAATCACCGTGACTTAAGAGAAACGAAAACGAACAGACATTTCGGAAACTGAAGTAGTAACTTAGACTTGTTCTCGGAACGACCCATCTCATAAGAACCAACATCTAAAGAGGGAAAGTAGTGAAACTTATATGGAACGGTGAGGGAAGACCGGACGTCTCAAATACGACTTTTTGTAACACCCCTAAGGGAACATACAATAAACGACGAAAAGGGTACAAAACGAAAATTATAAAAGAGAAACAGTAAGCTAAAACGGTTTACAGAACCGTACAAGACGGAACCCCAATAGAACATACTCAGAGAGAAACGAAGGACTTAACCCACTGACAAAGAAAAGAGTACAATCCCTTCAAAAGTCAATAATATAGAAGTTTATAAAAGAGTCCGGGGAAGAAAGAGAGAAGAAGACCCTGGGGATGTTACACTTATAACGATGTAAACTACAATAGGGTATCCAGAGACTCTGACAGGAGTAAAGAAAAGTAAGAAAAAAGAAATGAGACAAGACACCGTCAATAAAGGTGGAGAGACAGAAGGGTGAATAGGTAAAAAGACGGAGTAAATAAGACGATAACTAAGAAAGAGTACATAAAAAGTAAAGTCAATAATATAACGAGTTGAGACTTGACTTGACTTGTTGAGACAAACGATCAAGAAATATAGAAAAGTCAAGTCAAGTCAGTGAGTCAACACAGGCTGAGAAACGCTGGGGTACTTAGCGTCGTGAGGTCCGGAGGGACAGGTAGTGGTTGAGGGTCTCAAGTGAGTCTAACTGCAGGTAGCTCAGTCACTACGGTAGTTCGGTGGAGTAGGAACCAGCTGGGGAAGAGGAGGACGGGGGTTAGGGAGGGTGGTAGTCTGAGAAAAGGTTACTCAGTTGAGAAGTGTACTCCACCGGTTTCATGACCTCGAAGTCGAAATCGTAGTAAGGAAGGTTTCTTTAGGGTCCCGATTAGGGGAAGTCTTACCTGACCAACCTAGAGGAACGTCAGGTTCCCTGAGAGTTCCCAGAAGAGGTTGTGGTGTCAAGTTTTCGTAGTTACGAAGCCGTGAGTCGAAAGAAGTGTCAGGTTGAGAGTGTAGGTATGTACTGGTGACCTTTTTGGTCTCAGAACTGATCTGTCTGGAAACAACCGTTTCATTACAGAGACGAAAACTTATACGATAGATCCAACCAACATTTAAAGGAAGGTTCCTCATTCGCAGAAAATTAAAGTACCGACGTTAACGGTAGACGTCACTAAAACCTCGGGTTTTTTTATTTCAGACTATGACAAAGGTGACAAAGGGACAGATAAAGGGTACTTCACTACCCTGGTCTACGGTACTAGAAACAAAAGACTTACAACTCGAAATTCGGTTGAAAAAGTGAGAGGAGAAAGTGAAAGTAGTTCTCCGAAAAATCAAGGAGAAGTAAAAGACGGTATTCCTACCACAGTAGACGTATAGACTCCAATAACTATAAAGAGGGTCGTTAGAACTAAGGTCGAACACAAAGGAGGTCGGGTCACAAAGAATACTACATGAGACGTATCTTCAATTTATTCGTCCCACTGTTATATGTCGGAACTGTATGAGGAAAAGGATAAACCTTGGTCA